>CM067358.1:49780612-49833112 GCA_034190875.2 Urechis unicinctus | reverse complement strand
TAGATAGATAGATCGCTAGATAGATAGATAGATAGATAGATAGATAGATAGATAGATAGATAGATAGATAGATAGATAAATAGATAAATCGATAGTTAGATAGATAGATAAATAGATAAATAGATCGATAAATAGATAGATAGATCAATAAAAAGATAGATCAATAAAAAGATGGATAGCAAATTAATGGAGGGAGAAAAATATAGATAGAAAGAGAGAGAGCCAACGAAATATAAAGAGGGCTAAAAAGAGATATAAAGAGAGGGAGAGAGAGAACCAGATTAAGACAGAAAAGGCAAGCAATCCGAAGCGAGAGCGGGATTGAACGAGCGCCAAAGAATGACAGAGAGGAAAAGAGAGTATCATATATTGTATTGTCCTACATGTATCATCTTCCTATGGAACTATGTGTGGGAAAGCATTCAGTCTGATTTTGTATGGATGGTGCTGATATATATTGCCTCGCGTTGTCGTATCTATGCCGGGAATAACTACAGGCACCAAAAACAAATGTGGTTATTGCTAATAAATATATAACGGTAGGCTGTTACAATATAATCCTCTGCAACGCCCGATCGACGATAAAGGATAGCTTCATTTCTGACTCACGGATGCTGTTAATTTGCATTTGAGCGCAACCTACTACATAGGTTTATACTTCATTTGAACTTGACATAAAAATATTTCCCACTCAGTGTGACGGTCAAACGGCTGTGCTACATGCTTCTACGGTTATAACAGTCGTGCTAAAGGGTTTTTACTCGCAGCTTATGCCGAAATTACAGCCCCATATAGCGACAGATCCCTGTAGACTGAGCGATCAAATCCATTTCCAATTATGGCCTTGAAAGATACCCGTGACCTGACGATCATTTAGATATCAACGGCAAGGGGAAGGCAAGGATAGTACTATAAACGGTAACAAACAGCGGCAGTCAGGTAAATGTCATGAAACCATTGTGATTGTTTACCAGCGAGAAGGCGTAATCGTCCCGGAGGCTGTGTGTTAGTTCCTATTATTATCGGACATTCGCAAAGCTAACTATAATTGCGTTTAATACTTATGATTGTGATACATTTGTGTATTCTATGCATGCTACTGAACATTCATAAATTATGCCGCATGGAAACGCAAGATTGTATGACAATCCGTACAACTCATTGGGATTAAGGCAGCACATTATTCATCCAACAAACAGAATACACAACGCGCTTAACGCAACAACATTCATATCGATTTGAAGGTGTACTAGCATTCCCTCGGCAAAAACAGATTAACCATAAAAAAATTCTGTGATATTCTGATGATTCGAACATACACAGAAGCATATGTATGTAAACTTATATATATATATATATATATATATATATATATATAATATATATATATATCATATATATATATATATATATATATATATAGGCATATATATATATATATATATACATATACATATATGTATATACATTTATATGTATTGATACATATTATGTGCACATATGGATCTTATTGAATGAAGTAGCAATGTAGTTTCAAGCACGTGTAATTATCTCATACTACGTTCCAGACGTGAATGGCGATTGTTCCATGGGTATCCGTGGTCTTTCAAATGCATCAATATATCCAATGTAGCTTTCTGATGTTGTTTTGCTTCATGGGTTAGTTAATCAGCTGGATGATTGTGCCATAACACATTACGCAATTAGTCAACAAGATACAGCATGTCCTTTTGCAGCAATAGACCACGCGCTTTCATAAAGACAAGTAATGCCCGTCTTCGTTATCACCACAAAGGAAAACAACAATTAAGCTCAGCATATATATATATACATATATATATATATATATATATATATATATATATCTGATGATTATATATATATATATATCTATATGTAATATATATCTATAGTATATATCTAAATCTATTTATATATATCTATATATTATATCTCTATGATGTATATATATATATCTTTATCTATATAAATATATATATATAGATGTACATATATGTCTGTCTATATATGTATATCTATTTATAAATATATCTCTCTCTCCCTCTAATCTATATCTCTCTCTATATCCATATCTAAATCTATCTCTCTATATATATATATATATATATCTATATATATATATATATATGTGTGTGTGTGTGTGTGTTAGTGTGCGTATGGGTGTGTTAGTGTTAGTGTTAGTGTGTGTATGTGTGTGTGAGTGTTGTGTGTGTGTGTGTGTGTGTGTGTGTGTGTGTGTGTGTGTGTGTGTGTGTGTGTGTGTGTGTGTTTGTGTGTGTGTGTGCGAAAACATTAATGCCTCTTCTACCCGCTCGCCCAATTCAAAAACGTATTGGCATCCTCTTGTAGTTGCAGGCTCATCAATGTTTTTGCTTCAAGGCTCTTTGAAGTTGTGCATAGATCCTCGTACTGCCTTTTAGTGTTATAGCTTGAATAAAGACAATCCAGTGGCCTCCTGTAGAGCCTCCACATGAGAAAACAGTATGCCATTGATATATCGATGCCATTGCCGAAGCTTCCTTTAACACAGCTCTTTCAACATTGGCTTCTAAGTGGTGATGTATGATGAAGACTAGCTTTTGATTGTTTCTGTGCCTATGCTCTGTCTCGAGATATCGACTGCAATACTCCATGGGTGTTAGAATAAAGCGATGTCCTGCTTGTAGCGGGGGCTGAATAGGACCACAGGCATATTAATCAATTCACTGAGCGATGGCGTTCCCCGTGCGACAGTGACATGTCAAATAATAGAAGGGCGACACAACTGAGAGAACTCTGGGCGCGCATACGATTTGCAGAACCGTAAATTACGCATAGCTTTATAAACATCAACGAGCGCTGATAGCAAAATTGCCCATAGCTGTCGTAGAAAGGCGGCAGAAACTTTGCCAAATTATTCTGTGAAACCTTGCTGAATCATGCTAAATTTTCTGAGCCACAATCTTATCGTGCAGTATCAACTTTAATATGTCCAGTTTCTAGTCAAGGGGTAAGTAAAAAGTCAAGATTTCGTGGCCTCATCACTCATTGTCTTTTGCTCTCGTAGTTTGAAGGTTGTTGAAAATCGTATAGTTTACTGATTACGTGAATGACAATAGTGATGATTATGGTGATCACGTGAGCGAAAGCATGAAGACATCGGCCGTGTAAATGCTAGATATAGTGCAGGCGGTGCTGTTCCAACTGCGATACCAACTCCAATAATATAATTTGAGCATAGTACTATTATGATGATCGCAAATGCCTCGACACGTTATTGTGTGGATGATGTTGAGGCACCAATGTGGGTGCTGACATAGGTATTGTCGGTAACCAAGGCGCGATAGTGGTTATGTTTAAGGGACTAGTTGGCTGTTAGTAAGTTCAGGTAGAGTAATCAATGTTAATAGCGGCATTTCTAGTGAATTCACTGCTCGTTGTATATACCTGTGTATTATTATCACGGTGAAGATTATTGCACTCATGATGACTATGACAGTTTCAATTATAGTTAATGATTGTGAATTAAGTTAAGATCGATATGGTTCTCAAGCGATCTAGGTATCGCACCGCCACCCCTAACTTACATATGGCAGAGGCTTGTTATTACTTGGGCTTTGAACACGACACAATGGCATGGGAGACAAGCAGCATGCACGAATATGCAATTCTGGTTTCCCTATAGTTTTCTTCACGATAGTGAGTTGCGTTTTAACAATACAGCAGTCAAGGCAACGCAACCCAGCCCCAACTGGCAGAGGTATGTAATTATCTCAGCCTTGGAAATGCCACGATATCTTGCGTGACGAGCCGGAAAGTATATGCACTTCGTCTGGTTTCCCTATGATTCCTCAAGAGTATATTTCCATAACTTTCCAGCAATGCGTAGTCAAAAGGGTCCAGTTCATATTAAGGCAGCGAATAACATCCAGACCATTTGTTACGGCACTGTAAATAGGCTCACCTTTCTTCTGGCTTAGTGTATGATTTGAGCTGAGCTATTGATGTATTTACAGCATTGTATATATGCATTCGGCGTGGATTAACTTCGGCTCTTAACGCTTTGTTTGTCCTGTACGTCACCTTTCGTTTAACTGGTCATAAATGTGCATCTGTTTATCAAATGTTTGAATGTATATTATTTGCAAAGCTGAGAGATCTCATTTCATCGGTATTGGCGAGCGCGCTGCAGGCAGGTTATATATCACAGCAGTGTTAAGCTGATCGATTGAATGATAACACCAAATACCGCATGGACTTCGAACAGTACAAATCACTCATTTACCCAATGATTGGCTGTGAAGTCAATGTACCATAAGCACGACTCGTGTTATTAACAACCAACAAGAGATATGCTATTGCGGAAGCCAATTCCAGTGTAATATTATTGGATCTACTGAGAGTAGTTGCAAGAGATATGCTTTCTTCGTATGCGTCCTACTATCATCATGGACAATTAATGCACCAAAAATGCGGCTGATATTGATTCAAAGAATACAACGATACCAACTTTTTTGTCTTAATGGATTAAATGTGATACAGTTTATAAATGTTTTTATTACAGCATGCATGTATACATTGAACAGGTTTGTGATCAATCAGTGACATTGTTTTCACGGGGATCCATCTGAGGTTGCCAAGGAAGTGTCAATACCCGCTTTCATTCCGGCTTTGGCCCTTTCCTTAGTAAGGTACTTTATAAATCCAGGATGCGGTAGATCTACACATCTAAATCATATTGCCTTAATTGGCTGATTTGTTAGGAGCAAACTCACATACTATAGCAATCAAAACAAATGTGTTTTTGATAGTATTCATTTGATGCTTCCAATAATAATGGTTACAGCGGTTTCTAATAGTTTCGCTCAAACTTTGTGCTGCTAATCATTCTATAGGTGAAATATGGTCCACTACATCTGTTTATATAGAGCTAGACATAATTTAACCGAACCTTATTCCGCTAGGCTGTTGGACATTTGTTTATATTAACTGAATCCAAGGGGACTACGCAAAAATTCGAATTCGGGAAATATCTCATAAAGTAGAGAATATTTTTGCAACATAATCACCAACTTGGCAATTCAAAGACTTGATTAAATAAATGAGATGCTTAATGAATGCCGTCTCTTGCTAAATATGCTTTGTTAACTTTAATGCATCGCACCTGAAAAGAAGACCATTATCCTATTCAGTATAATTCTTATTTCATACCTTCTTTGTATTGCTTGTCTGCCTCGAAAAGAGCTTCTAGCTACGCTTCTCGGAGCTTGTATGAACCATTGCAAATGGGCAAAGTTACGTGATACATTTAGTTGAGAGCATGACTATGTTACTAATGCATTTGGATGGAACGTAACATGCACAAGTGCATGCTGCTTCATACAGCAGTCCTGTATGGCTTTGATATAGGTTAGCTATAGTAGTCGGAATGTTCACCGTTGTTGCGTATCCATTAGATAATATAATTGATCCTTCAGTGCACGTCATTGAGTATCTTTATGTTCAATCTAGCCAGCCTGGAAAGCGCATATAATTACACTTCATCATACTGTTGACAATGGTTGCTAGAACAACAGTTACACATGGTGTTTTAGTGTTGGGAGGTTCAGCACAGTGGCCGACAATGAAAGTTACCTTTATAACCACAAGATTCTAAAACTTCAATGAAGCCTTGATATCTATCTTAACAAAAGCCAATTAAGATCATTAACGTTAATTTATTTCGCTTGAATATTAATCTCCAGAAAGGTTGAGTCGTAATTCATTTGTCCTGCTCTGTCCCACCTCGGCCTAAAAGTTTGTAAGAATCGAAATACCTCTGTGCAGTAAAATACCTTTGTCCCTAAAAAGTGTTAACACTTATACTATTTGACGAACTTGTTGTCACCTTGTGCAATCTTCTGCGTCCGAATGATACAGGAGCATATATTACAATAACTCATTTACAAAAGCTATTTAGCTGTTTTGTCTTCAAGCTGAGCGACGGCACTAGGATAATAACGTGTTATCCATCATTACCAATATTGCTTAGTAGGAGCACTGGAGGGTATGCTTCAAGCATATGTGTTCTTAAGGTGTGTATGATCCGGCCACAGGCACCACACATTTAATGATAATTAGTGTTAGGATAAATCATTCTTATTCGTCACTTCAAGTTTAAATCAGTTGTTGCTACAAGCAACGAAGGATACAAATAACACTAACAATTGTTGACTACTTCCGCTTCCAGGGGTATTTTGCTGCATAGCCCCGCCATAAAACTGTCTGACAATGGTAGTTGTGTTATATCGATCGACATGTTGTTATTCATAATGTCGCTGAATCTTTAGCTTTACCTGTTTGAACGGACAAGCAATATACGTTCCATTAGGCAATCCGTCATGGTAATAGGCGTAAGAGGAATGACACACTTGTGAATCACACGCATTGTCCACTCTGCCGGTTGACAAGGTTTTTGCACTCGTATTTTGTTTGATGTTATGTCAGTTACATACAAGTCTACTTGGGGTCACTTCTTAATTTGATGAATATATAATCGACTGAGTATTCCACCTCATAAGCACACTGGGGTAAAAACTGAGAGCTAATCTGAATGACTCTTAAAACAACAGTCGAACAACATATGTACATATATTGAGACAATGCTACATCAAAATGGGCCTACATTCACAACAAGCAACTGCCTACTAAACGATGAAATCATTGACATTATATCGGCGTATCATGGGTCAATTGCTTAATTGACAAGAGTACTTACACATTGGTGTGTGTCGAGTTTATTTTGTGTCATATACATGTATGCACACATTAGAGGAACCACTTAACCGTGAAAATTTGACACGTAATGTGACTCGGGGATAATGAAACACTTACCTTATGCCGACGTAAGAAACCGTATGATCGTACGTGCAAATAGTTGATGCCCATTGTTATGTGTCCCCTGTGGCTTACCAGATTGCCTTCTTGGTTGGGTACAATCGCTACAACAACAGCTACACATATCACGCCTGTTAAATCACAACTAAAGACGCCAGGTCACTCATGAGTCACAAAAAGACGTATTAAGTACGTTGTGCTCATTATAGCACTTTGTGAAACACCCTTTTTAATTGTACGACTTCAGCCACTTATCCCCATTTACTCGTCACAATATATGATTAAGGATACGCAAAGTGTAGAGGTTCAAGAAAGTTGACAATACGTTTTTATAATGTGCGTCACAAATGGAGGTCGTTGTGCACGTAATGGTTTCTTTTTTTTACGAGATGCTTGCATGCCGAAGGCGCATCAGTAGATTTGTGTAAAAAAATGAACAATCTGACGTAATATGAATCGTTTGACGTAATGGTGATATAAATCCATTTATGTAAAGAGTACGTCTGAGATTGAACACGTATATATAACAATTGGACTCATGACGCTCTAGCTCACAATGTTTAGCCAGTTTGATCGCGCGTGGATCCAGTGACGCTATGGCGACGGGTATAATTGATAAAAATTGCGTCCTAAACGTACCAAATCAACGTGTCTCATCAACCGTTTAATGCGTTGCTATGCGTTCATTGTATATGAGCGCATGAATTTTATAACAGATCATCAAGCTCTGCAGGAAGCAGTGATATGGTAATGCAAATGAGCTAAAACAAATACTAAAATAGATGTACCTTGAAGTACTAACCACATAATCGGAGACTTCCTGTTAACAGCCATATAAATGGATTCACGAATAAAGCCAGAAAAGATAGATATGCACCACAGCAGTATTAAAATATTTAGGGCCAGTTAGCATATATATATGTTTTAGTCGTTGCCATGTTGTACACGCAGTAAAAATCTCTATTAGATTAATACAAAATTTACATTTGGAAGGAATTGAATACGAGTGAATCACCGATAGCATCAACTAGAGTTTGATGTGTTGGTTTACTCGTTTTACTTGTTTGAGCACACTGCTAAATAAAATACAATTAATTCACACAAATTGACAATTGCTAATTAGTCACACAATTATTCAGATCGTTATTTTCTTGAGACAATTCACTATCCTGAGGTTAGCAGATCAGTCATCTACATTGTTTAAATGTAAATCCATGTGTTACTACTATTACCTATAACTACTACCATGAAAAACATTTGCCTTTTATTATGTGGGAATTGATGACATGCATATGCATCTGCTAAAAAATGATTGCCAAAACTTGTCAACAATTATCCACATTTGCAGTCGATGTATTTCCAGTATATAACTGTGGGTTTTTTGGGGGAGTATTTCTATGCGTGTATGTTATCAAACAAGCAATGCACAGTAGATGCAACCGACTCGAACGGCGAATATATGCATGCTCTGTAGATATGTGTGTTTAGTATTAACATGAAGTTGGCCGTTGGTCATACAGGGCAAACCAGCTAGCACAATGCACATGCAAGCAGCAGATATTTTGTTGTTTACAAGGCAAGTCAAAGCCAATAGAGTGCAGCAAGGTCTATTGCGTTTTTACCTTTGGTATTGTGGGATCAAAGTATTACAAAAAAGTTGTTTAATATGATGGTTCCAGAATGAAATGCTCCGCATATTAGACTACAAGTGCCGAGCAGACAATTTGCTTCCCTTATACCCTTGTGTTATGTTTAAACAAACAATCGAAATGAAACTGAACTAGAAAATACGTTAAACTGCTTAGTGATGAATCTCTCTATGCGAGCTATAGGTTGTGTGCATGTGGATATAACGCATATAAATATCTATACCTTCGATATCACGAGGGCGTGTAGCAATATTATGGGACAGCTAGTGTGTACGTTTTGTTTACAAATCATTTGAATTCAAATGCGATGCATAACTTTCACTTAAGAAATTACCACAGATGAGCTTTGATAGTGTTTTGTCAAACGCCTTGACGGCACATTCCCTCGCAAGTGTAGCGCGTGCCTAATATTAGTATGAGTCACGAGGAACAACAGCCTGGTGTAGCTGCGAGAATCATATTCAATATATACTTCTAGCAGATAGTTGTATATACTACATCTGATGTAATCAGCAATATTAGCAATGCACTTACTGGTTGGCATTTAGACGGCTACTCTTGTCTGCATAGGCTTTTATGAATGTATGGACAAATCACGTTAGTAGGCTTTCATTGTCTATGCATAACGACATCGCTACCCTGATCCTAAAAGCGCTTTTTTCATTATTTATTGCTAGTAAGTTAACTTAACAGCCCGATCATACCATAGAGAGTCGAAGCATGAAAACGGACAATGGACGCTTTCGTCACAGCAGGATGACAAGATAATTTCGGCACAGTTATTCAAGACTACAATGTCTACGGTCTGCATTTATTGCACATTGCAAGTGGTACAGCATATATTTATAAACTACGATAACGTAATCATCTTTACTACGCGTGAATGATAAAGGTTGTAGGCTTGGAGCATGTAGATCGGTGCATTGATATCAGTAGAAAATGGGCCTTGGTTGAAATCACGGCATTGCTAACATGCTTGAGTGGTTGTTAGATTTATTCGGCAGATAACAACTTTTACATAGATGAGTAGCGCCGATAAATGGAATAACCCAAAACCATTAAATGACATCGGGTTTTGTGTAAATATATGCTTTTTACTATATTTTACACCTGTTTTCATTTGATCAATTTTCTCTGCAAATGGTGAGCATATGATAAACGCTTGTCCTAAATACATATGCTCTAACCAATGCAAGTTTCCGTTTGGTTTGCCGCGATATGATATCACTAATTATGCACATTCCGGCTTTCGTAAAGGATTGCTATCCTGAGCTCTAAATATGAACCCAGCCGTTGATTAGACTTGAACAGATACCTGGTGTTATGTAAAATATATGCATCTGTTACAAGATGGCATTGGACCTGCATTGAGTGATTTAATATGCTGTATCAAATAGAGTTACATCATTATGATTTGTTTAAAGCCGAGCCATGATTATGACGATTGTAAATGCTAGCCAGCAATCGGAAACTCATGAGAATATATGAGCGAGGTCGAGAGGCATTACATGCGTACGCCATCTAGTGATACACACGCAGTGGCTCTCACGGCTAAATGTAAGATTGACAGAATCTTCAACTTGATTTAATGAATCCATGCACGGAATATACGCAATGATTTTGCAAAACACATCGTTACAACGATGAATTTTTTGGTGGAGCGCTGGAGGAACTGCTTTATTCATATATATATATATATAATATATATATATATATATATATATATATATATATATATATATATATATATATATATATATATATATATATATATATATATATATATATATATATAATATATATATATATATATCTATATATATATATATATATATCTCTATATATATATATATATCTATATATATCTATATCTCTATATATATATATATATATATATCTATATCTATATCTATATATATATATATATATCTATATATATATGCATTACGCCTGCGCAATATGATTGGATTCTATCTATACATTAGCACATATAGATCAGACCTCCACCTATTTGAATATATGAAACCATCAACCCTGAGTTTTACGCTCGCTTCTACATGGTATGTAAACTAGACTGAACCGTTCAGAGATATTACAAGTTAGTTTATTGGAGACAAATGTCAATTAATTATTGCGTTATTATTGACTGTTAGTTAACTAGCAGGCAATGAAAAGAATTTATGCATGGTTACAATTACTCTTCTAAGTTAGCGACGTGCATTTACTAAATTGATACTGGATTTGGATAACATCAGTGCAAAGACCCAAAGCGTAGCTATTCATTTATGATTAAGCCATTAATATTTGATTAATTCTAATTTAAAAGCTGTTGCGAGAATTGACGATACAAGAACTGATTAAATGTCGATGTGTAAGAGCAATTCTTCGTATATTAGCTACTATTCCCAAGACCTATCAACATAAAACTCGTTTCTTCGACTTACGAACTTAATACAAACTCATTCCACTGTATTTTAATGTGAGTATAGACTTTCTGCCTAGTCCACCAACATTTGCGTTGCTAGCAGAGATAACATAGTACGAGCAGCGCATATGATTACATCTGCATAACACGCTGAATATATAGAAAACAACTGATAATTGAAAGGGAGTACCAGTAACCGGCCGTATATGGTCACAAATCAATCTTATTGTTGCAGCTGCATAGTTGCTATTCATCTGCTGTTACTTTGTTATCATCAGCCACTAAAGCCTTTGAGTAAGGATTGTTGGAATTGCGGATATTTGATCATCATTGCACTATAGGCATGATGCTAGGTTTATAACATTTGACATAGTGATAGACATTTTGTTACTGCACTGCTGCAAATGCACTGCCCGGTCACAAATCTGCAATCTCCATATACATTGGCATGTAACTGAATCACTATTACATTCAAATAGAGGATGAAGTGTTATTGTGGGCCTTGTCCACTGTATGTAAAAAGAAATACCTGGACTATGTTTTGCAATATAACGGTCTCCTCTGCTGTATGTCGGTGTATCGGCAGTAGTTTGACGACGAGGTGGTGGGGTGTTTGTTAGTTTATGGAGGCAACGCTTACAATGATCCGTACCGTTGGAAATATTCGTAAATAAGGAGCAACCATTCCCCTGGCAATTACATCCGTAACATTTGTGCCTTGCTTAGAACACATGAAAACAATCTATAAGTGCACCAGGCATATCAGAAACGGTAGGTCATCATAAACATCGAATCATTCTTATATTAGACTGTTGTAATATATCATTACATAATATACAAACGTAATGGTAATGCATCAAAGCCCTTTGCAGAGGTTTCATGGTGAATGCTACAAAGAATGAACTGGCCACAAAGTATCCATATTTGCTAAATAAGCATTAACAAAGATATAAGTCACCATAACATGAATAATGAAAAAGTAACATAACTAGGCCAATAATCACACCGATATGCTTGGTATGCTATAAAAATTGTGCGAATGTTTGGTTGGATACAAACTTAAGTAATCAGTATTGCTTTTTATAAGGCAGCGAGATATAAGGCTGCCTCAAATTTATTTTCGAGTTTGAACTAGAGTATTATAATCAGATACATCCCTGTACTCTAATAAAGGCTTGCAAATGTTGTATGCCAGAGCCTAATGAATATATAAGTTGTACGGCGTTACAATCATGAAGCAATTGAATGACATGATGTAATTCAGCCCAGTCGCCCGGCACTTTGATAATAAAGCGGCTTTCATTATGCTAAGGTTAATTAACGATAGAGATTCATGGGATAGCAAACAATCAAACGATACAATGTACCTGGTGGTATAACACCTGGTGAGACCACCTCAACTAAGCCGCGTTTTGTTAAGGCGCTATTTGTGAGTCTGCTTAAGATTCAGCGCAGTGTGTTTATGCACATCTTTCGCAGAGACGTATGATTATTGAACATTTACGTATACCCCTTTGCATAAACACATGGTGTTGCGTCATCAAAATCTGTACCCTAGCCACTCTGCTTAAATTTTCACCAGAGTAAAGGACGGTAAGGAGCGTAAACTGTTGTACATATGTAAAAGGATGAGCTTGACACAATTAAAAAAATAGCCGAGTGTGCAATCTGCTAATGTGCCAACAATAGTCATGTAATACAGAATAGACAGTGCATTAAAAGCCAAGCCGCAGGTATTGTACTGTCTGCAAATCTACATAGCAGTCAAAATAGCAAACTAACCCTTGCCATCATTCTTAAAAGCTACAACGCAGATAGCTCAGGAAATATGTGTTTTTTTGTGCTTTTTGCGCTGCATTCAATATACGAGTAACTTCGGTGGAGTGTTTAGTGCTTCGCCCGCCATGGATGTAATGTACACGGTGAATACTAATTCTTGACAATAAACCTGTCACAATAAAATACCTACCAAAATCAAGGAAACGTAAAATACTTGATACAAAGCGATGGATCTGTCCGTCGCGTCGTGTGAATGTTCCTGCAAAATCGAATTTTGCAACTTAAGTAGGAAGCGACAAATATAAGTTGTGCACCCTGACAAGCTTGTTTGGCATTTTAATGAGTAATGTAAGCCATGTCAGAGGGCGCTTTTGCTGTTGTATACACCAACAGCCTTGCAAGTGGACGAGATGAAGGTTTCAGCAGATTGCGTAGCGTACTATTGATCTGCTGCACCAGCGAGAGTCGATATGTAATCCGTAAAAATGTTCGACCATATGATTGTGATGGGAATGCTATCATGTTTGTATAACACCAATGTGATATATGCAAAACGATGTAAGTAGTTCATACTAATATTAGGCACGCGCTACACTTGCGAGGGAATATGCCGTCAAAGCGCGTGCACAAAACACTATCAAAGCTGTTCTGTGCTAATTACTTAAGTGAAAGTTATGCTTCGTATTTCAATGCAAATTATTTAAAAACCAAACGCACGCCCTAGCTGTCCCATGATATTGCTACACTTCCTTGTGATATAGAAGGTATAGATGCTTATATGTATTATATCCACTTGCACACACGCCTACGCTCATATAGAGAGATTCGCCACTGCGCAGTTTAACATAATTTCCAGTTCGGTTTCACCTCGTTTGCTTGTTAAAAGGCTAGGGTCGACTTTGGTATTATGTCAATAGCATCTTAATATTTTCATATCAATTGCATTCGTATGTTGACTCACACAAAGATCACATGAGGATGATATTAAGGTACAAAATTGCCTGCTTGGTGGATGGTTTGTGATGGCTCATATTGAGTTTTAAATGAAACAGAGGTCAATGCCTCGATCTTAAGATTCTTTCAATGTTTGGAAACCACATCCCAAGTTATTTGTACCTAGTCGTTTGCATAAGTTTTATCTGCACCCCCATCAATTTACACTGAATAACAATATTTTAAATCGTCATGTACTACTAGGATGAACTGTCAATATAGGTTGTCCAAAAATGCGCAACAAGCTTCGGTTTAATTATTATTAATTACGCAACATCCGTGGTCTGTGTATATTATTTGATGCCTTTATAACTAAACGTAATGCGAAATGTGGCCTCTTTCAATGAGACAAACAAATTAAACGAGCACTGATTTTGGTATTGATCTCTTAATGAACACACAAAGCATTGACAACAACAAAAAACATACACACGCCTCACACGTTTCTTTGTCCGCCGATCGCTCCCCGCCACTAGTCTGGCATTTCACGCGCCACGCAGCTACATTTATACTGAATAGATCACGTGACCACATCACTCCTCATCATCGCCACGTAGCTGAAGTAAGCTAAGTATTGCTGGATATATACACGATGCCCACGGTGCGACTTAAGGTACGTTCAAATATATTAATAACAAATTGACTGGTCTTGAGTCAACGAACCTCTTTCTGACCCTGCTCGTTCGGGTAACCAGTTACGGCAGCCGTTGCTCGTCTGTTGTTCTGTAATAGATTCATTGCCGTCAAATTTCTTATGATATGGGCAGGCACACAAAAGAGGATTGATGAGTGGACGTGAAAGTAGACTCAGGGTTAAGCTTAAGTTGATGCAAATAAAAATGATAAACGAGTTCGCACCGAAAATCATGTAGTACACGGTTATCGTTTACTAATCTTCTGTATAAGTTCGATCACTGCTTGATATATTATTCAATCATATATATTTATTTGATTGATAGTTATTGGATGTGTTTTGTTGCTGGCTTTAGGCGTCTCATGAAATTGAATAACAATTCTTACATCGCCCCCATGCTAACAACTGCACAAACCGTCGATGTATGGCGCAAAACAAGCCGTTCAGCAAGTAAAATTGCGCATACAAACCTTTTAGGTACACATGCCGCTTGAAATGTAAATGGGGTTTAAGTATTAATTATCTTATAAGATATAATGACCCACCAATAAGTGAGAACTCGTATCTTAGCCGCGTACATGCTGAAGAATGACAGCCATCCATTTACATTGAACTAATGTTGGCGCTTGCCTTTATAACTCAATCCCATAGCAAAATTCCGTGCATAACGCAAGAAGCCAAAACAATTGAACAGTTGATCATACTGATGCCCTCGTTTGTTTATACTCTATAACTATACATGACATGGAGGTGTAATGCTGCACATATTCAAAATATTACTTCAAGTGCAGTATCACGCCAACCTAGTCATTAAATCCACAACTGCGAATGATATGGCAGCAAACAAAGCAATGAAGAACTATTAGATGCAGTATTTACGCCAACATCAATGGCTTCTGGTGTAAAAAATATCATATCAAAAGAAACGACGTCACCAGAACTTACCTTATCTCTGCTTTCCGCCGAGTTTAATTCTCACCTATAATGTTGATACACTCATATACGAACGAATACCTCTTTTGTCCTAGTATTTGAGTCTATAAACGTTTCAGGCAATGCATTGGACTGTTGCCATGTTGTCTCTCATTACAACGCATTATACGTTTGGCGAGGACCTTATTTGGTAAGTTTAGCAGATAAGCAGATTATCACTTACATCCGTTGCCATAGCGTCACTGGATCCACGCGCGATCAGCATGGTTTCAGTTAATCTTCGTGATGTACTGCCACCCAAAACGTCATTGGTCCAATCGTTACATACGTGTTCGTTCAACCTCCGACCTAGTTTTACTCTTTCGATAAAAAGATATAGGTCAACATTACGATGAACGTACCACCAATTCCTACTAAGTGTGACCTTCATATGCTATTAGCATTATAAAAGGTTGTGTCCTTTTGCTTGAAAATCTACACTCCTGTATTCGTATTTCATATATTGTAACGAGTTAATGAGCAGATGTGGCTGAAGTCGAGCAATTAAATAAGGTGTTTCAAAAATATTTATCATGAGCACAACGCACTTAATACGTCTAATTGAGACTCAGAAGTGACCATGAGTGTTTACTTGTGATTTAACAGGAATAATATGTGTAGCTGTTGCCGTGGACTGACAACAATATGCGCCAACTTTTTGCACGTACCATCGTAAGGTTTCCGATGGCAAAACCAAGTTAAGTGATAGCTATGCGAGGTATATGAGCCTGACGTCGGCATGAGGTAGCTGTTTCACCATCCCCGAGTGCATGTCTCCAATGTGTGCATAAATGAATATATGGCAATAGACACTCAACACACACCAATGTGTAAATACTCTTGTCCTGAGTGACTATATGCTGTTTGATGGTAGACTGAATGGCCGCAATGACCCATGAAATACAACGATATGATCCAATTGACCAACGATTGGCCGATCTAATGTCAATGATTCCTTGTTTAGTAAGCGGGAGCCGCAAGTGCCTCGATGCGGTTGTTATATGACCAGACGGCATGCGCTAAGGTTGTCTTCGGCCTCGCTTTGCTATCGTATTACTAAGCAGCTACAATACATTATTTTGATATTATGCCAACTTCCCCTAGCATAATACTTAACTCCCGAAAGGATCGTTTCTAAATGAACAAATCTTAGTTAAGTAACCATATATGAAACGACTACGTTATACTTACTAATTCCACAAACAAAAAGACACACATCGTTCCTATATTGTTCATATGTCATCGTCACTTAGCAACAGGCCAGATGTCTTTTGTTATCTTAACTGCAGCTGGTGTCATATGCAGCAGCAACCCAATAAGTAGTCTGGCATGGCTGTGATGTCATACCGTTGATTTGCAGCCGAGTTTTCTCCTCTAGTATGTACATATTTCTGCTTCTGTGATACTTTATTTGAGGTCTATCCTCTCATTATCCCAAACACTAATCCGTACACAAACATTTTCTTTTATCCCAAATCATTTTTCCATATTACAAACCTTGCTAGTTTACCCTCATCGTTACAACCGGAATAATCAAGCCGTCGAATTTGCTAGTAACACAGGTGATCTGACATGGAGGAGATGACAGCCCAGCAAGTACGTCAACGTTGAAAACTCAGTGCGCCTCGATCGCAGCTCAGATAGGACACCATTACTAATCATCAACTCAATGGCGTCTGTTTCGTAAAGTAATTTATGTACTGTGACATATATTGATTAACGCAAGTCAGTTTCGTTGACGCACATATTTGTTTGGGTAATTAAGCGCATGAATTGCCGAATGTAGCAACCAATTGATAAATTATTGCTGGCCATAAATCAGTAAGCATTTTTAACTTCCGGGTTACATGTGTGACTGCGTATCCAATTTAAGTATAATACATAGTAGAACACCACAATAAATCCCCTATGGAGGTTGTATTTGCTGAAACCTCGCATCGTTGCCGGGACAAATCATAAACTGCGTGGTTTTGTAAACCATCAACCACCTTCTTTGCAAATGACACTTTGATCATCACTATATTACTTTGTGTTCACGGAATCTCTGTTGTTTCATCTTTCATTTCAGGTTAGTCAATTGTTGAACTTTTAATTACCTACATCATTAAAACGCATATTCGCAATATATCCAAATGGCTGTTGCCATCTCATTTCGAAGTTAGATAAATATATGTCACCCGTAAAGATTACTGTATGCAATGTATGCCATGATTGTGTTGTCCATCAGCATACAAATTATGTAAAGACTGATTCGGGCCTACATTTTGGAATTGATAACTTATTTTCATTACAGGGGTCACAGCTTCAAAATAGGACCCTATATGACACAGCAACAGTACACATGCAGTCTTAACGATGCAGTTTAAAGCAAGTCTACTGAATATGTCCATTTGATTAGATGCAAAGAAATAAATCCCCTGAATTGTTCCGCCTTCTCGATTCTTTGTTCAGTTTGTTAAATTCAAGGTACAAGGTTCCCCAACGTAATCTTCAGATGATTTAACAAGCCTCTTGTAACGCCATTACAAGGGCATTGTAGCCAAAGTAGCAACCCAACACCCTGTGATAATGCAGATTCCATATGGCAAACTCACATGTTAACGAACATGCTATTCTATCTTCAGTCTAACGTCAATGATGGACGGACGTCGGTGTCGTCTGTGTCTGTTCAGTGTTAATGGTAATATTTATATATATATATATATATATATATATATATATATATATATATATATATATATATATATATATATATATATATATATATATATATATATGTGAATAATATGCGTTATCACATACCCAATCGTAAGCCTGACTCTTTAACTAACCTCTACTATACATGCTGTTACATGTATTCTCTAATGTTCACGAAGGCCATGGGGTAAATGTTGTTCTCTGTTTTTCATAGCTGAAAATCTATGTAAACCAACATCCTTCGAAATGAAATACGAATAAGCGTGTTAAATGTAAGTAAAATCGTTTTGTGGTGTAATCTTACGAACGCAAATGGGAAGGTTGCGTAAATAACTATTTTTGCTATTCCAACTGATCCAGCGTCATATCCTGAGCGAGACAGCAAATCACATAAACAATCGAAATACATTAAGGACAAATCTGCCGGGTCATTCATAATGTATTTATTTCAATTATATAGCTGACAAACCAAGGAATTGTATCACTTTTTGGGTCGATAGACAATGCATACTACATTCTGCCCATCAAATACAAATTAAAGCACAAACGAAGTGAACGGAAAGACCCACACCTAACAAATTAGATGCGTAAGTATTTGCATAGGTGGTCATCTATTTAACTTGCCTACAAATCAGCCAGCCGCATCAAAGTAATCATTGTAGGAATAAAGTTCCGCTGAGCTTGGTACAGTCACGGAACTAGCAGTTAAGTTTGCCTATCTCATTCCATGTGCTAAAATAACGAAGACAGATCACCATGTGCATGCCAAATGTTGTCAATGGGCATGCTGCACCTTGTAAACGGTGTCGAGACACGAAGTTGTGGATGTCTAATCGACCCGTAAATCAGATGAACATCCGACCGTTAATTTGCACGAGGCAGCACAATGACTCGTAGCTAATGTGCAAAAAAACAATCATATCGTCATGCTACAAACGTGCCCCGATCATGGCAAACGTTGGACTGTTCCATTTCCCTAGTTCAGCGATTTCTACGGTGCAGATGAATTCAACAACAAACCATGCTTGGATATTTTTGAATTATTTGCATTGTGCTGGCAAGAACGTAACCATCCGATTATGTGCGTCTCTCCCACCAAGTGAGCAAATATTTAGAGATACTGTGAATCTATTTTATTCCAGTTGTTTGATATTTGCAAACAATTAAAATATGATCACTGATTCTCAAAGTGTTAAACCTGACAAACAAGCAGCCAGTACCATGATCGGTAATGATCTTTTTAGAGATATTACCACGATTGACTTCAACAACGACTGGCAAATTTGGCAAACAACGTAGGAATACGGTATACCGTCAATATTTAGAACTAGCGAAAGCTTGAACGAATACACTATGGAGCAATATAGCCAATACGACGAGGGTGCTCACACATCATTGATACCTGTCTCTGGTGTTCACCTGAAAGCGATCCAATTTTCTTTTGCTTGCCATGGATGCAGTTCATATCAGGGCAGTAACGTCAAATGACGTCAAACTAAGCACGTTCAGGGAGCACAATCTGCGGTGCACTGTCAATATTGCTAATCTGGGCTAACAGAAGAACCATACGCTTGCCATGAACGAGGCACGTTTGTTGCACGACGGCATAATGTTTTTGAATATGAGGCAAGAGGGATTGTTCTTCCTGCAAATCAAATGTCAGTAGTTCATCCGATTTACGGGTCGATTAGACAGCTGGGTCATTATGCCTTGAAACGTATCTCGACTCGGCAATCCGTTTCCATCGACAACACTACCAGAGCAATTTTTCGACGGAATAGCGACATGCCCATTTAGGGCTAAGCGTATGAAACGACTACGTAATAATTACTCATTCCACAAACGAAAAGACACACGTCGTTCCTATATTGTTCCTATGTCATTGTTACTTAGCAACAGGCCAGATGTCTTTTGTTATCTTAACTGCAGCTGGTGTCATCGGCAAACTTTGTGATAGCAGCAGCAACCCTTTACAATTCCCAATAAGTAGGTACAGAGCAAAGTCTGAGATGGCTGTGATGTCGTACCGTTGATTTGTAGCCGAGTCTTCCGCTCCAGTATGTACATATTTCTGCTTCTGTGATACTGTATTTGAGGTCTATCCTCTCATTATTCTAAACACTAGTCAGTACACAAACATTTTCTTTTTTCCCAAATCCCTTTTCCATATAACAAACTCTCCGAGTTTACCCTCATCGTTACAACCGGAATAATCAAGCCGTCGAATTTGCTAGTGACACTGGTGATCTGACATGGTGGAGATGACAGCCCAGCACGTGCGTCAACCTTGAAAACTCAGTGCGCCTCAATCGCAGCTCAGATGAACACCATTACTAATCATCAACTCAATGGCGTCTGTTTCGTAAAGTAGACAGAGTGTACATACGTGAACGGCACCTTATCCCAACAATTTGAACTCATTCTCTTAGCACTTAGTTCAGGGCATCTTACATGGTCAGAAAAGAGACGTACGAGACTCGTGTGATTATTAATAATCTAGTTGCACAATCAAAATATTAAAAACTGGCTGTGTTTATTGACATTGCTGGTCGTTTACTGGTCTAAGAGGCACGTTAGCATTATTCATTGCTCGTCCGTTCATTTTATTGCCCGATTTAACAACCAAGAGACGTTTGCAATGACATAGAATATTGTAGCTATTTACACATGATGAAAGGATTCTTGGTTATTTATGATCTTTTGCCCGGCAATTGTGCGATGCAGTTCAACAAATCAAACTTTTGAACGTTCATAAGCTAGCGGTAATACATACATCAAAGAACTCAATGAAAAAACTGCCATGTGTAAGCATGGCCACCTAGCGAATGTTGTAATTTCCGCTTCGGTAATATGCACTGCCTCTATCTTGCAATTGAATACGCTTGCGTAATTTAATTATTGCTCTGCATTGTCCCTGGCATGCATCATCTCGAGCCAAGTATATTAGGCAGTCAGCGGATTATGCAATTTACCTAGTATGATCTAAGTGCATATCATCAAAACTTGTGATAATGACCGTTACCCAACGTAAGTAGCCCTAGATAACTCAGCTTAAGGGGTGCAAACGCATCCTTTTTCCTCGGTGTATCCGAGTGCTATCGTGCTTGCTTCGTTTCGACGTTGGATGTATGCGCTGTGAGCTCCTTCAGAGTAGATTCTGAATGATGCAGGTTGCAATATACACAGATAACGGGTCATTAGAACAAATAAAGTAACCATTGCAATGCAATTCTGTTTATCGTTGAGTGAAGCTTCTCAACAAGTTTGTGGATGCATGAAAGTCAACTCTAGCAGTTATATTGAGTAAGACAATGAAGAAATGCTTATGAAATTTTTTGCATTTATTACTCGTGCAGTATTGCAGCGTCGTAACCTTTAAGCATTTCATATAACACCACTGTACATGCACCGCAAGAGCATCATTAGCATACTAATAAGGTTTCATGCTTGTTTAGTTCATAAAGTAGGGCTGTTATCAAATAATTGTTTTATTCATTTGCGTTTGTAAATTATGCACGCCAGACATTCATGTGGCGTTTTTTTAGTGATGCCTTTCTTTAAGGTAGGAACGGATTGTGTTTGTGGGCGAATGTAAAACTGTCGTATAGGTTAACTTATGAGTTTACTCCCAGCATATTAAATATAAAGCATCATTTTTTTGTAAAGAAAAGAAAGCTCAGCAGAAAAAACCTCACTTTTGTTGTAGCAATTTCCGCTGCTCTGATGGATATGATCTCTATTGCGTCTCTGCTTCCGCTAGCGTCGGGTCATTATGTCTCGGCACAATATCATGCCCAGCACAGATCATGCCCAGCATCAAAGAGCATCTGCAGAGTTCACCAGTGTTACAATGTACCGCAACACAGTAATCAGGGGGATCAGGAGGGATCAGTTCACTCAGTAGGGTAAAACCTGTGACGACTGCGTGAAGTATCAAAAACTAAAAAAATTAACCGCAGGAATGAAGGCGTTTTAATCACACTATTTCCTATCCATCGTATCCGGGATATCCGTACATTACAACAAAAACCTAAAACGAGGTAACATAAACGTCCATATTTCAACCAATCAACGTTATCACAGTAACAGTTGATCCGTTTTGCCAAGTGCAGAGATATCAGTTCTCACGGGAAATGATCGCTATTGTCATCGTCTTAAAGTAAGAATATGCGTTGACGAATAGTCAGGATGACTTTATCACTTCTTTCCAATCATTCGTCCTTTCGGTTTCATGCAATTGGAATTTATTACTATTGGCGTAAACATTATGCATTCTAATGTAATTAATGCACCAGTTTTGTAAGATGATTAATTCGATCAAGAGGGAATGTTGCATTTCGTTATTAAATCTACCCCTTTATAATGATATGATACAACTGACATCATGTCTTACATTATTAGTCATTCATGTGTGCTGAAAGAGTTTTTTCTGCTGCGATTGGTATATTTTAGTCGCCTTGTATATTCATTTCTAAAATTCTTATCCGGTGTCAACAATAATGCGCAGCAAAATATGCTAGACGTGGTGCTGCTGAGCGTATTAAAATGATTTGAAAGTCGCAAAAGCTTATGCTAAGTCAACAAACAATATGAAAGCAAAATTTATACTGAACAAAGTTGTCGACAGCAACCCTTTCTGATTGCCATTCCACATAAAAGCAATATCACAACCAGGATACATTTATTTGACCTGTGCTTGCTGTATTTGATCACGCAGTGATAAAAACATTTATGTTCCAGTATATGAGAACATATATATATATTCCGATTTGGACAAAGGGACATCATTTTTGCGAATTTGGCAGTGCAAATATGTACAGCTGCACAGCAGCAAGCGCATTTGGCATGTTTGGCAACCTACCTCATGAATGCCTAAAAATGATGGTTTAATAGTGATAAAAGTACATTCCTGTTATGCGTTTGCAGATCAACTGTAATAAGATTTGATGACGAACTTCTGTGAAATCTGTTACAGATCTAATAAAATCACTAAAGCTGTTTTCAAGATAAAGTATACAAAAAGATGTATTGTGTTTGGTCTGACATGCTATGTTTGTTTAAAGCGCTGTTACAACTAGCGCATTCCAGGTTCGGAAAAGTCAACCGCTAATTTCGGAACGTAGCTATACGCTGAAATACCAAGAAGTCACTTTATACAGAACACGTCAATTGTTATGCTTGGCACGACATAAATGAGGCCTTTGCTGGAGTAGTTTGACTCTTTCAGAAAGTCATCTTCTCTCTCCGCAAGCCATACACGTGATCTTCAGTGATTTATAAATGTTAACATCATAAAAAATATACACACCATGAAACAACGCTAACCAGTTTCTCGTCATTATGTAATTGACATTTCTATTATGTGAAACAAAATCCGAACTATTTTATGGGCTTAAAGTAAGAAACATAATATATATTATGATATCGTATTGACATTAAGGTCGATTCGGTAGCTAACAGATAGTAGTGAATAGGTGAGACCACAAAAATATTGCAACAGAGCATGAAGTCGTTTGTAACACGGAAATATGCAATAAAATACGCAATTTCACAAGATATAGGAATAAATTTGTAATGTTAACAGTAAATTGGTTAAGTTTGCAGACACCGCTAGCTCTAGCAAGCAAATTATACTCATTATAATTGCGAAATGCCATGTACTGAAATATTTCACCGAGGCTAACTTTTTTTCTAGCCCTCATACTTCGCACCCATAATCAAATTCAACGGTGCCTTGTTCAAGGAACATGTATGATTCTTTGTACATAATTCCACAAATTATACATTTATTAACTTTTAATGCTTCACCGAGTATATGAAACTCGTGATGGATTTACTAGTTAATCGGACATGATGTGTGTGTGTGTGTGTGTGTGTGTGTGTGTGTGTGTGTGTGTGTGTGTGTGTGTGTGTGTGTGTGTGTGTGTGTGTGTGTGTGTGTGTGTGTGTGTGTGTGTGTGTGTGTGTGTGTGTGTGTGTGTGTGTGTGTGTGTGTGTGTGTGTGTGTGTGTGTGTGTGTGTGTGTGTGTGTGTGTGTGTGTGTGTGTGTGTGTGTGTGTGTGTGTGTGTGTTTTCATGATTTTCCCTATCAGCTGACTCCTGGGAAATTGAATAGCTGCTTGTCCGACCTTCACACGGTGGGTATACTTGAGCCATCATAACTCTGATCATGAAGTGGGCATATTGCTATTCCATCGGCAAATTGCTCTGCGTGGTGCCCTCCTACCAATCAATCCGCAGAACGAAAAAACATCAAAATATATTTGATGGATTGCAGTATGAATAGTGTCGATAGTCTATCATAAACCCAAAGTTCAGAATGTGTACTGGTCGAAATGTGCCATATATCAATTGATACCGGCTGTTGCATCTTGGCATACCGTTGTTTAGAAGTCGCAGAAATGCTGCTGCCGAGATGCTTTGTTTGGCGAAGTATTGTAATCAATTAACCTATGACATAATTAACTACATACACAATTGTATTCACGTCAGACTTCTATTGATTAGCAATAGCGAAAAGAATTGAATCCGGTAATGGACTTATCTTCCATACTCAGATATATCCTACCGACCAAAGCAGACAAATTAGCAAAGATAAAATTTGTAAAAATGTTATCTATATAGGCCGATATAATTATTTGCATGATTAAATTTCTTCATAAAAAAATCTATTTTGAATAAGGCTAATAAATTCATGATCAATTTACTTCCTTACCGACATAATTATTGATTGATGAACTGCTTACATGTGAATCATTTTTCACAGGCTATCTCCATGCTGTTCCGTTTGGAGCAGCTTGTGATATATCATATACCAACTACACATCCCCAAATGTAAGCCTGATTCTTTAACTAACCTCTACTTTACATGCTGTTACATGTACTCTCTAATGTTCACGAAGGACATGGGGTAAATGTTGCTTCCTTTTTTTCATAGCTGAAAATCTATGTAAACCAACATCCTTCGAATTGAAATACGAATAAGCGTGTTAAATGTAAGTAAAATCTTTTTGTGTTGTTATCTTACGAACGCAATTGGGAAGGTTGCGTAAATAACTATTTTTGCTTTTCCAACTGATCTAGCGTCATATCCTGAGCACGACAACAAAACACATACACAATCGAAATACAGGACAAATCTGCCGGTTCATTCATTATGAATTTATTGCAATTATATAGCTGACAAACCAAGGAATTGTATCACTTTTTGGTCGATAGACAATGCATACTACATTCTGTCCATCAAATACAATGCGTAATAATTTGCATTGGTGGTCATCTATTTAACTTGCCTACAAATCAGCCAGCCGCATAAAAGTAAACATTGTAGGAACAAAGTTCCGCTGAGCTTGGTACATTCACGGAACTAGCAGTTAAGTTTGCCTATCTCATGCCATGTGCTGAAATAACGAAGACAGATCACCATGTGCATGCCAAATGTTGTCAATGGGCATGCTGCACCTTGTAAACGGTGTCGAGACACGAAGTTGTGGATGTCTAATCGACCCGTAAATCAGATGAACATCCGACCGTTAATTTGCACGAGGCAGCACAATGACTCGTAGCTAATGTGCAAAAACAATCATATCGTCATGCTACAAACGTGCCCCGATCATGGCAAACGTTGGACTGTTCCATTTCCCTAGTTCAGCGATTTCTACGGTGCAGATGAATTCAACAACAAACCATGCTTGGATATTTTTGAATTATTTGCATTGTGCTGGCAAGAACGTAACCATCCGATTATGTGCGTCTCTCCCACCAAGTGAGCAAATATTTAGAGATACTGTGAATCTATTTTATTCCAGTTGTTTGATATTTGCAAACAATTAAAATATGATCACTGATTCTCAAAGTGTTAAACCTGACAAACAAGCAGCCAGTACCATGATCGGTAATGATCTTTTTAGAGATATTACCACGATTGACTTCAACAACGACTGGCAAATTTGGCAAACAACGTAGGAATACGGTATACCGTCAATATTTAGAACTAGCGAAAGCTTGAACGAATACACTATGGAGCAATATAGCCAATACGACGAGGGTGCTCACACATCATTGATACCTGTCTCTGGTGTTCACCTGAAAGCGATCCAATTTTCTTTTGCTTGCCATGGATGCAGTTCATATCAGGGCAGTAACGTCAAATGACGTCAAACTAAGCACGTTCAGGGAGCACAATCTGCGGTGCACTGTCAATATTGCTAATCTGGGCTAACAGAAGAACCATACGCTTGCCATGAACGAGGCACGTTTGTTGCACGACGGCATAATGTTTTTGAATATGAGGCAAGAGGGATTGTTCTTCCTGCAAATCAAATGTCAGTAGTTCATCCGATTTACGGGTCGATTAGACAGCTGGGTCATTATGCCTTGAAACGTATCTCGACTCGGCAATCCGTTTCCATCGACAACACTACCAGAGCAATTTTTCGACGGAATAGCGACATGCCCATTTAGGGCTAAGCGTATGAAACGACTACGTAATAATTACTCATTCCACAAACGAAAAGACACACGTCGTTCCTATATTGTTCCTATGTCATTGTTACTTAGCAACAGGCCAGATGTCTTTTGTTATCTTAACTGCAGCTGGTGTCATCGGCAAACTTTGTGATAGCAGCAGCAAACCCTTTACAATTCCCAATAAGTAGGTACAGAGCAAAGTCTGAGATGGCTGTGATGTCGTACCGTTGATTTGTAGCCGAGTCTTCCGCTCCAGTATGTACATATTTCTGCTTCTGTGATACTGTATTTGAGGTCTATCCTCTCATTATTCTAAACACTAGTCAGTACACAAACATTTTCTTTTTTCCCAAATCCCTTTTCCATATAACAAACTCTCCGAGTTTACCCTCATCGTTACAACCGGAATAATCAAGCCGTCGAATTTGCTAGTGACACTGGTGATCTGACATGGTGGAGATGACAGCCCAGCACGTGCGTCAACCTTGAAAACTCAGTGCGCCTCAATCGCAGCTCAGATGAACACCATTACTAATCATCAACTCAATGGCGTCTGTTTCGTAAAGTAGACAGAGTGTACATACGTGAACGGCACCTTATCCCAACAATTTGAACTCATTCTCTTAGCACTTAGTTCAGGGCATCTTACATGGTCAGAAAAGAGACGTACGAGACTCGTGTGATTATTAATAATCTAGTTGCACAATCAAAATATTAAAAACTGGCTGTGTTTATTGACATTGCTGGTCGTTTACTGGTCTAAGAGGCACGTTAGCATTATTCATTGCTCGTCCGTTCATTTTATTGCCCGATTTAACAACCAAGAGACGTTTGCAATGACATAGAATATTGTAGCTATTTACACATGATGAAAGGATTCTTGGTTATTTATGATCTTTTGCCCGGCAATTGTGCGATGCAGTTCAACAAATCAAACTTTTGAACGTTCATAAGCTAGCGGTAATACATACATCAAAGAACTCAATGAAAAAACTGCCATGTGTAAGCATGGCCACCTAGCGAATGTTGTAATTTCCGCTTCGGTAATATGCACTGCCTCTATCTTGCAATTGAATACGCTTGCGTAATTTAATTATTGCTCTGCATTGTCCCTGGCATGCATCATCTCGAGCCAAGTATATTAGGCAGTCAGCGGATTATGCAATTTACCTAGTATGATCTAAGTGCATATCATCAAAACTTGTGATAATGACCGTTACCCAACGTAAGTAGCCCTAGATAACTCAGCTTAAGGGGTGCAAACGCATCCTTTTTCCTCGGTGTATCCGAGTGCTATCGTGCTTGCTTCGTTTCGACGTTGGATGTATGCGCTGTGAGCTCCTTCAGAGTAGATTCTGAATGATGCAGGTTGCAATATACACAGATAACGGGTCATTAGAACAAATAAAGTAACCATTGCAATGCAATTCTGTTTATCGTTGAGTGAAGCTTCTCAACAAGTTTGTGGATGCATGAAAGTCAACTCTAGCAGTTATATTGAGTAAGACAATGAAGAAATGCTTATGAAATTTTTTGCATTTATTACTCGTGCAGTATTGCAGCGTCGTAACCTTTAAGCATTTCATATAACACCACTGTACATGCACCGCAAGAGCATCATTAGCATACTAATAAGGTTTCATGCTTGTTTAGTTCATAAAGTAGGGCTGTTATCAAATAATTGTTTTATTCATTTGCGTTTGTAAATTATGCACGCCAGACATTCATGTGGCGTTTTTTTAGTGATGCCTTTCTTTAAGGTAGGAACGGATTGTGTTTGTGGGCGAATGTAAAACTGTCGTATAGGTTAACTTATGAGTTTACTCCCAGCATATTAAATATAAAGCATCATTTTTTTGTAAAGAAAAGAAAGCTCAGCAGAAAAAACCTCACTTTTGTTGTGTAGCAATTTCCGCTGCTCTGATGGATATGATCTCTATTGCGTCTCTGCTTCCGCTAGCGTCGGGTCATTATGTCTCGGCACAATATCATGCCCAGCACAGATCATGCCCAGCATCAAAGAGCATCTGCAGAGTTCACCAGTGTTACAATGTACCGCAACACAGTAATCAGGGGGATCAGGAGGGATCAGTTCACTCAGTAGGGTAAAACCTGTGACGACTGCGTGAAGTATCAAAAACTAAAAAAATTAACCGCAGGAATGAAGGCGTTTTAATCACACTATTTCCTATCCATCGTATCCGGGATATCCGTACATTACAACAAAAACCTAAAACGAGGTAACATAAACGTCCATATTTCAACCAATCAACGTTATCACAGTAACAGTTGATCCGTTTTGCCAAGTGCAGAGATATCAGTTCTCACGGGAAATGATCGCTATTGTCATCGTCTTAAAGTAAGAATATGCGTTGACGAATAGTCAGGATGACTTTATCACTTCTTTCCAATCATTCGTCCTTTCGGTTTCATGCAATTGGAATTTATTACTATTGGCGTAAACATTATGCATTCTAATGTAATTAATGCACCAGTTTTGTAAGATGATTAATTCGATCAAGAGGGAATGTTGCATTTCGTTATTAAATCTACCCCTTTATAATGATATGATACAACTGACATCATGTCTTACATTATTAGTCATTCATGTGTGCTGAAAGAGTTTTTTCTGCTGCGATTGGTATATTTTAGTCGCCTTGTATATTCATTTCTAAAATTCTTATCCGGTGTCAACAATAATGCGCAGCAAAATATGCTAGACGTGGTGCTGCTGAGCGTATTAAAATGATTTGAAAGTCGCAAAAGCTTATGCTAAGTCAACAAACAATATGAAAGCAAAATTTATACTGAACAAAGTTGTCGACAGCAACCCTTTCTGATTGCCATTCCACATAAAAGCAATATCACAACCAGGATACATTTATTTGACCTGTGCTTGCTGTATTTGATCACGCAGTGATAAAAACATTTATGTTCCAGTATATGAGAACATATATATATATTCCGATTTGGACAAAGGGACATCATTTTTGCGAATTTGGCAGTGCAAATATGTACAGCTGCACAGCAGCAAGCGCATTTGGCATGTTTGGCAACCTACCTCATGAATGCCTAAAAATGATGGTTTAATAGTGATAAAAGTACATTCCTGTTATGCGTTTGCAGATCAACTGTAATAAGATTTGATGACGAACTTCTGTGAAATCTGTTACAGATCTAATAAAATCACTAAAGCTGTTTTCAAGATAAAGTATACAAAAAGATGTATTGTGTTTGGTCTGACATGCTATGTTTGTTTAAAGCGCTGTTACAACTAGCGCATTCCAGGTTCGGAAAAGTCAACCGCTAATTTCGGAACGTAGCTATACGCTGAAATACCAAGAAGTCACTTTATACAGAACACGTCAATTGTTATGCTTGGCACGACATAAATGAGGCCTTTGCTGGAGTAGTTTGACTCTTTCAGAAAGTCATCTTCTCTCTCCGCAAGCCATACACGTGATCTTCAGTGATTTATAAATGTTAACATCATAAAAAATATACACACCATGAAACAACGCTAACCAGTTTCTCGTCATTATGTAATTGACATTTCTATTATGTGAAACAAAATCCGAACTATTTTATGGGCTTAAAGTAAGAAACATAATATATATTATGATATCGTATTGACATTAAGGTCGATTCGGTAGCTAACAGATAGTAGTGAATAGGTGAGACCACAAAAATATTGCAACAGAGCATGAAGTCGTTTGTAACACGGAAATATGCAATAAAATACGCAATTTCACAAGATATAGGAATAAATTTGTAATGTTAACAGTAAATTGGTTAAGTTTGCAGACACCGCTAGCTCTAGCAAGCAAATTATACTCATTATAATTGCGAAATGCCATGTACTGAAATATTTCACCGAGGCTAACTTTTTTTCTAGCCCTCATACTTCGCACCCATAATCAAATTCAACGGTGCCTTGTTCAAGGAACATGTATGATTCTTTGTACATAATTCCACAAATTATACATTTATTAACTTTTAATGCTTCACCGAGTATATGAAACTCGTGATGGATTTACTAGTTAATCGGACATGATGTGTGTGTGTGTGTGTGTGTGTGTGTGTGTGTGTGTGTGTGTGTGTGTGTGTGTGTGTGTGTGTGTGTGTGTGTGTGTGTGTGTGTGTGTGTGTGTGTGTGTGTGTGTGTGTGTGTGTGTGTGTGTGTGTGTGTGTGTGTGTGTGTGTGTGTGTGTGTGTGTGTGTGTGTGTGTGTGTGTGTGTGTGTGTGTGTGTGTGTGTGTGTGTGTGTGTGTGTGTGTGTGTGTGTGTGTGTGTTTTTCATGATTTTCCCTATCAGCTGACTCCTGGGAAATTGAATAGCTGCTTGTCCGACCTTCACACGGTGGGTATACTTGAGCCATCATAACTCTGATCATGAAGTGGGCATATTGCTATTCCATCGGCAAATTGCTCTGCGTGGTGCCCTCCTACCAATCAATCCGCAGAACGAAAAAACATCAAAATATATTTGATGGATTGCAGTATGAATAGTGTCGATAGTCTATCATAAACCCAAAGTTCAGAATGTGTACTGGTCGAAATGTGCCATATATCAATTGATACCGGCTGTTGCATCTTGGCATACCGTTGTTTAGAAGTCGCAGAAATGCTGCTGCCGAGATGCTTTGTTTGGCGAAGTATTGTAATCAATTAACCTATGACATAATTAACTACATACACAATTGTATTCACGTCAGACTTCTATTGATTAGCAATAGCGAAAAGAATTGAATCCGGTAATGGACTTATCTTCCATACTCAGATATATCCTACCGACCAAAGCAGACAAATTAGCAAAGATAAAATTTGTAAAAATGTTATCTATATAGGCCGATATAATTATTTGCATGATTAAATTTCTTCATAAAAAAATCTATTTTGAATAAGGCTAATAAATTCATGATCAATTTACTTCCTTACCGACATAATTATTGATTGATGAACTGCTTACATGTGAATCATTTTTCACAGGCTATCTCCATGCTGTTCCGTTTGGAGCAGCTTGTGATATATCATATACCAACTACACATCCCCAAATGTAAGCCTGATTCTTTAACTAACCTCTACTTTACATGCTGTTACATGTACTCTCTAATGTTCACGAAGGACATGGGGGTAAATGTTGCTTCCTTTTTTTCATAGCTGAAAATCTATGTAAACCAACATCCTTCGAATTGAAATACGAATAAGCGTGTTAAATGTAAGTAAAATCTTTTTGTGTTGTTATCTTACGAACGCAATTGGGAAGGTTGCGTAAATAACTATTTTTGCTTTTCCAACTGATCTAGCGTCATATCCTGAGCACGACAACAAAACACATACACAATCGAAATACAGGACAAATCTGCCGGTTCATTCATTATGAATTTATTGCAATTATATAGCTGACAAACCAAGGAATTGTATCACTTTTTGGTCGATAGACAATGCATACTACATTCTGTCCATCAAATACAATGCGTAATAATTTGCATTGGTGGTCATCTATTTAACTTGCCTACAAATCAGCCAGCCGCATAAAAGTAAACATTGTAGGAACAAAGTTCCGCTGAGCTTGGTACATTCACGGAACTAGCAGTTAAGTTTGCCTATCTCATGCCATGTGCTGAAATAACGAAGACAGATCACCATGTGCATGCCAAATGTTGTCAATGGGCATGCTGCACCTTGTAAACGGTGTCGAGACACGAAGTTGTGGATGTCTAATCGACCCGTAAATCAGATGAACATCCGACCGTTAATTTGCACGAGGCAGCACAATGACTCGTAGCTAATGTGCAAAAACAATCATATCGTCATGCTACAAACGTGCCCCGATCATGGCAAACGTTGGACTGTTCCATTTCCCTAGTTCAGCGATTTCTACGGTGCAGATGAATTCAACAACAAACCATGCTTGGATATTTTTGAATTATTTGCATTGTGCTGGCAAGAACGTAACCATCCGATTATGTGCGTCTCTCCCACCAAGTGAGCAAATATTTAGAGATACTGTGAATCTATTTTATTCCAGTTGTTTGATATTTGCAAACAATTAAAATATGATCACTGATTCTCAAAGTGTTAAACCTGACAAACAAGCAGCCAGTACCATGATCGGTAATGATCTTTTTAGAGATATTACCACGATTGACTTCAACAACGACTGGCAAATTTGGCAAACAACGTAGGAATACGGTATACCGTCAATATTTAGAACTAGCGAAAGCTTGAACGAATACACTATGGAGCAATATAGCCAATACGACGAGGGTGCTCACACATCATTGATACCTGTCTCTGGTGTTCACCTGAAAGCGATCCAATTTTCTTTTGCTTGCCATGGATGCAGTTCATATCAGGGCAGTAACGTCAAATGACGTCAAACTAAGCACGTTCAGGGAGCACAATCTGCGGTGCACTGTCAATATTGCTAATCTGGGCTAACAGAAGAACCATACGCTTGCCATGAACGAGGCACGTTTGTTGCACGACGGCATAATGTTTTTGAATATGAGGCAAGAGGGATTGTTCTTCCTGCAAATCAAATGTCAGTAGTTCATCCGATTTACGGGTCGATTAGACAGCTGGGTCATTATGCCTTGAAACGTATCTCGACTCGGCAATCCGTTTCCATCGACAACACTACCAGAGCAATTTTTCGACGGAATAGCGACATGCCCATTTAGGGCTAAGCGTTATGGTGGAACTTGTATACGCACCGTATAGAAGTCGGACTAGTTCGGTTTCATTTGAGACGGGACGACCATGATATATATATAGAGATATATATATATATATATATATATAGATATATATAGATATATATATATATATATATATATATATATATATAGATATATATAGAGATAGATATATATAGATATCTCTATATATATATATAGAAGATATATATATATATATATATATATAGATAGAGATATATATATATATAGAGAGATATCTCTCTATATATATAAATATATATATACAATATATATATACATATAAATATATATATATACATATATATATATATATATATATATATATATATATATAGATATCTATATATATATATATATATATATATATATATATAAATGTAGATATATATATATACACACACACACATATATATATATATATATATATATATATATATATATATATATATATATATATATATATATATATATATATATATATAGCACGTAGCCATCAACAGGCACACACGCACACACACACGCATACAAACTCCCAAATAATCACACACATACATCATAAAAATATGTCAGATTAACTGTGTAAGTGGGCTTGTGTGCATGGATGAATCCACCGAGGGTTTCCTTTACTACTTAGTCTCATCCTTCCGAATTCTTGAGGTAGGTCATCGGGTTTTCCGTCGGAAAACATGCCATATGCGCTTGCTGGTGCGCAGTCGTAATTATTAGCAAAAATGGTTTTCGATGGTCCACATCCCTAGTTCGCAATATATATGGACTCAAATAGTAGAGCAAATTCGTGATCACATTAAGCGAGCACATCTCAAATAATTAGAATATTGGTTTTGATATTACATTTATGTTGAATGGGCATCAGAAACGTTACATCTGTTCGGTTATTTTTTGTTTTCATTTTGTTTGCAGCCTTACAATATGCATTTGCGGCCTTAAAATCATCTCCATGCGCTCAGCATCACCACGTCAAGCATATTTGGCTACGCAATATCGGGCAAGATTTTAAAAATAGATATACATCTAAAGTTGACTCAAACTTTCCAATCTCCACGAAAACATCCATTACCCAACGTGAATGACTGATAATGTAAGCCATAATGTAAGCTATCCTGAATAATCAAACATAGAAAGATCTCTTAATTGGTTAATGTTGATGCATTCGTGAGCTGGCAGAATGATTTAACTAGCGCTGCTAAAGTAGATAATATGATAATTCTGCTAACGTCATCATGATGTCAGGAGCAGTTACGAACACGTCCAGTAATCAGTTTTGAGTTGTTGCAACATTGTTCATGATACCAGAGCACTGAAGACAATCGTAGCTTTTACCGTGTTTCCTAGCGTCAGCTTCTGAAAACAAATTCGTATATCTCCCTATTTGATTCATTTCCATTAATGTACTTTCGATTTCACAGATAAACAGTACCTTAAAATTGCATTCGAAATTAAATAAAGGTAGTCTTTATTTGCATATACTTTGCACCCTTTGTTTACAACGAATTTGCTGCACTGTGTCTAAACTACAAGACATTATTCACAAATGCGATTAACCAGGCAATCTTATATGAGGAGGCTCATATCAATTTGACATCTGAAAAATTAATATTAAATCACATCGATCGTTTTTGAAAATTACGAGATTTACTGCAAATCTCTTTTATTTATGTAGCGTTTCTGTGATAACCATCTATGTTAACTACAGTTTGCTGACAGCAAAATCGGCATTATGCTTCAGCAGGCTCTTGTAAACATGTCAAATTCAGCACTTTACTCCTCTCGTTTTCCAATCGACAAATATAGATCAGTAGCGGAGCCAATGTGTCCAACGGGTTGGCCAGATTGCATTTTGATATTGTATGTAGCGATTATGCTTGATTGCTGCTCCGCAATACGGGCAAACAGCACAAGTAACGAATTATTAACGTCCCCACGAATTTGAAAGAGATTGAACCCTGGGAACCGATGATGTCATAAACCTACATAAAAATACCGCATGTACGAATTGTACAAAGAGTATCTCTTTCTCTCTCTCTCTCTCTCACACACACACTCTCTCCCTCTCTTTCTCTCTCTTTCTCACAAACACTCTCTCAAGATATATATATATATATATATACGTATATATATATATATATATATATATATATATATATATATAGATATATATATATATATATATATATATATATATGACTCCCTCTTACTCTCTATCTCTCTAACTCACTTACACTTTATATATATAAATATATATATATATATATATACATATAAACACGCACGCACACACATATATAAATATACATATATATATATATATATATAAAATAATTATATATATATATATATATATATATATATATATATATATATATATATATATATATATATATATATATATATATATATATATATATATATATACATATACAGTAGTATAATCAATTTACATGTAATCGAGTGAACTGATAATTGACAATAAGTGATAAAGTCATCAAAAATCCTTACTTTTCTCGTCAGCGGAAATCATAACATTAAGGGTGATGACAATGGCGATCAATTTCGAAGAGAACTAAAATCACTACATTCTGCCTTATGAATCAACTCTACCTGTGATTATGTCGATTGGTTGAAATATGAGCGAACGGGTCATTTATATTATTCCCTTTGCGGTTTTTGCTTAAGACGCATGCCGTAATTACCTTAGCAATAGAAGGCTACTTATGTTTGATAACAGTCAATGTCACAAATATTGATAGTATGCCCCTAGAACAATCTACGTACATTGCAAAATCCTCTGACAGATTGTTATGCTAGGCTTGATATAATGCATTGTAATGCAGATCAAACATTGTGTAACGCTAGCGTATTCAACTGCAAGATAAAGGTAGTGTATATCACAGAACCGGAAATTACAACAACTGCTCGGGGGTACAGCAATGTTTTTTGTATCATTCGAAGCTATGAATGCAGTATATAGTATAATACCTTGCAGCTGAGATCGGAATGTAGGTTTACCTTCTCAGTACAGCACAGATTAGTTTTTTGTATATGCGTTGCATTCAATTTTGATTATTGCCAATAATTCCACACAATTTTGGCATGCATTTCTATCAAATTTAGCTTGTGTGAGCTCTATGGCTTATCCATTTGACCACATAATGACACAACCTGGCAAGTCACAGGGAACGTCTGGGGACTGCATACGTTCTTATCTTGCAAGAGAGGTGATGGAATGCTACGCCTTGCCATGTGAATTTTATTGATTTGTGTCTTCTGAGATTGAAGCATAATTCAGTAAGATTGTATGCAATTTCAAGGGGCTACATCGATGTTTATCAAATCACCAAAACAGACTGGTATATCATGCAAGCATGCCGATAAGAGCTTTTATACATGTGGGCGTATGTTCTCTTGAGAAAATTCTCTTATACCTTTATTCTCTGTAACACCTAATTGTAATTTTGTTTTCTTTATCTTGCTTCTATAGTGTTACTCGCATTACGTTGGCTCACTTCCGGGGTTATAGCCCATGTGCCCTGCAACCATTGATTTGCGAGGCATTACATATCGGTTACAAAGTCTCTCCTATTAAGTATATACATGTGCGTTCTACTGATGCTGAATGTCACTGACGTCACAAATTGTATCACTATAATAATGGTCCACTAACCCGCGTGCCATGCTTAAGATAACTAAAAATAGTATACCAATTCTGCCTGAAAAATGGTTAACAACATACCGCAAGAAGATGGTTGAATTCAATGAACCCAAGCGTTTTCTGAAAAATAACTTTTGATAAACAGCGGAGAGGCAAACAGTATGTCGGTTTGCTATTGTATCTGCTCTTGTCGATGTCTCAAAATATTAAGTATAATGCTTGAGCAAGGTAGGCTCATATCACATTCATAGTAGTGCAAATCTCTTTTTCGGGTAACTCTAACTTAGGTTAAACTGGATTCGACAGACATTCCCTTGCGCAAACTATCTACTGTTTAAACCTGTTAGAATAGTTAATCCTTAAATCGGATTTGTACATGCCCGCCATTCATATGTGTTGCAGTAGTTATTCTACAGTGAGAGCTGGATAAAATGCAATGAAATCGACAATTTTCAGTATTAACACAAATAAATGTAACTCAGATCGTGCGTGTTTTGCGTATCGATCAATTTGTGCCTTGAAATTTACAAGACACTTGTAAAGTCACATCGACGGATATTGCGAAGTGTGTTGAAAAATTAATTTAATGGCAGTACAATAAGAGCACAACTTGCCCTACATCACCGTATATATATTTCTTATATATATGAATCTATATATATAACTGTACCGTTGAGTCTGTGATCCAAGACGATGGAGTTATGGCAACCCTACGCACACACCCAAAATCATCTTAGGAATTACTCAACACATTGTTCCTTGTATGCGGTGCGAAATGGCATAAAAAAGGAATAGAAGAGGGCCTCCAGCGTAGCTCCATGCAATTATGGGCTCAGGTGGCGGGTGCAAGTTTCTATAGGCCTAACATGGCGCTGTTGACATAGTCGTAATCGATGCTGTTTATCATCGTGCAAGACTCACCAGGCTCTCTAGAGAATCCAAAACCTCATGCAATGCAAAGTGTTGTAATCTGTTGATGAGCGCGAATGTTGTCAATGTTACCATCCCGAACCCTTGTGAATAATTTCAGCATGCATGACAGATTTATGTTTGAAAGGGCATGTGTGTAATCCATCGTGCGCTAACGCATAATCTTTGTCACGCATGATTGAAAATCCGTAAAAAAGAACAATACAAAGTAGAGCTGTTCGGATATGGATAAATCGTCATTTGTTTATAACTCAATGTGTCACATTTACATTCTCCCACTACAACCTATCTGTGCATCGTAATGATGTAACCGCAATAGATAAATACTATACCGGATCATAGGCTGGTGTGGTCATCTCAGCAATTCCAATTGTATGCTTAAACGATAGACGGAATATGAAAATGTGCTATCATTAAAAATATCTATATATATATATATACTTTGTTGTTTATCGTTCGTCATGTGTTGCCGGTGGAGTATCGGCATAGTCGGCGGGGTAAGCAGCAGGCCAATTTGCTATGCATATCTAACGGTGGCATAAATATGCTAAATAATCGACATTCGGACATAATTGACAATCTTTGACAGTATAGTTAGATAGAAGGTAGATTTAAACAGTATACCCTCTTGCTTTTTCAAGTAAGCTCCCCGAATATTTTATAAACGAGGTATCTGCAAACATGGCAGAATTAACCCCGATCCTTAGTGGCAATTTTGAATTGTTAACTTATCTTGTTCTGAGGATATTCATTTATTTGCTTCCAGTGGCGGGCGAAGTACTATTACAACACAATAATTTTGATTAAACGAGTTACGATGGCTGGAAAAATCGTTAGCTTTTCTTCTTTATAGCTCAAATTACGTGAGCACTCGTTTAATATTTAGGTTTGAGCCCGAATTTCGTAATCGAATTGCATTCTTTAGAGATTGTAGTTTGATTATGGTTCCATCTGTGACATCACCTGACTCATAAATGGGTCTAAATGCATTAAAGTTACTATGCCGTGGGGAACGGTCCCCAGCACACAAGTTATTTATGTTTACGCCTGACCCGTGGGTAGGCGACCATCTGCTTCAATTGGTGACCTTCACCTGCATTAGCCGGGGATTTCCGCGGTCTGTCTTATCACCCAAACACCTGAACAAATATAGTCGATCGTTATTTTCGACAATATTCTAGCAAATCCATGGGACTAAATCGTTAGTACGTACAGTACAATCAGCTGCATTGCATCATGAAGTGTGACCCCATATTCAAATGTAGCGATAAAAGCATCCATATTGATAACATCTGCTCATGCATATCGCATTCACTGTCGATGCTTGTATCCAGCGGCGTTAATCGTCAAAACCGACCAGGAGCTACTCGGTAAAATCCATTGGAGCATTTGACAAATGAAGAACACACTTTAGCTACAGCCTCACGAACTGAACACAAGCAAACTGTATGTTTAAGAAAACACTGATTTCTACCTAATTATTGCTTTCACGGGTTAGTAGTTTAGGTGTACTATTGGTATTGATTAGGCAAATAATCGTTCAATAACATGGCTTCTACTGCAATACTCTTGCAATAGACCAACCCAAACGTTATATGCATTCAAATATTTCCATTCTAGTTGTAGACATAACCCTTGTCGTTACACAGCATGATACTATTGTACGAATACACGAGCGATATTTAGAATATGGCCTGACTGCTCGCGGCAAAACTTGATTTAGAGGTTGACAGCAGCACATTAAATACTAGGTATATGCATAAAGCGGCTCTTAAGAACCAAAGCAGCACAAAGCAGATAAGTCAACTCGAGTTCATATTGTTCCAATCCCCATCATGACTGCGACCGAAGAAGGCTGTTCATGTTTGCATAGTTTATTTGCGTAACAATCATTGGTCTTGTGCTATCATATAACCGCATTATATTTTATCTTTGTCAACAGTGTCAGTCTTTCCCAATACTTGGGTGTCGATATGGCAATTTTAACAACTTCAATAGTCTTCGCGATGAACCAGTATACTGCCCTGCATTAATTAGGTTATGGCTTAGATTTACCATTCATTGATACATGTCCAGATTCTCTAATACGTACGTGATCCATGTTTGAGCAACATACGTTCTCATTTACTTACGCTGAAATGCGTGCCTTTTGTTCAGTTCTTCATGTTTTACAGTAAAGTTATATGGTACAATAACATCAAAGTTTCTGAGTATAAGCACATTATGCAGGACGTAACAGAAAAAAACTAAACCATGGACATGATTGGCTTCTGAGATTACCAAAGATTCTAATACGATCTAGCACTAACAAGCGCACCTATTTGTACAGCAGCTTAGATTTTGCAAGCTATGCGCCAGTTTGGTTACATCAATAGCAAAATATCTGTTGCAAACAAGCGTTATGAATTACCATTATGAGGTGCCTAAATCAGTTCCATTGCCCATATGTCGCGTAATTCAGTTAGAGAAACATTATATTTATCGTCTACATAGTTATTTTGCAGGAGTTTTTGCGCACCTCTTTAGTCGGGTAAAAAGAGAAGCGGGGAAGGAGCGACTGGTTTACTTCAGAAAAGCATATTTTTATCAAAGAAATTAATCAAGGCGTACTAATCTCTGCATTGCTTCCTTATCGCCTCCGGTGTTTTGGAAAATCAATTACAGGAAATTATGACCTCCTTATAGGGTCACATAAAAGACCGTACAATTGATCTATTACGGCCCCTGTGACCACATTTCGAGGGTTTGATCGATGTTGTGATTCCCAGCTTAACTCATGAAAGTAAGCGGGATAGATTCTGATGATACGTTCACTTACTGCTTTTTGTATCGCCCAAGGGAAATAATAAGCGTTGCAGCAGTGCAAAGAAATAGCTTCTCAAACACACAATGGAAGTTTGTCGTCAAAACCAAAAGCATTGTGACTCAGTTGTCATGTCGATAATGCACATATGTGGCAAACGTGATTGTCAACCGCAACCCAGTCCTGACGTTTTTAGACCTATTCAACAAACGTCAGTACTCCGTAGGTTGTATATAGTGACACTCTGTCACATTGTAATTACCCTCGTAGTTATTGTATACCTTTTAGATGCAACTAGACCATGCACCCCGGCAAAATTCATCGCTCAGAAGCAATACTGTTTCGCTTGACTTAGAATGAGAGAAGGAGATATAGGATAAAAGTCGTATTTGTGAGGCATGTAGCAATCAATAACTCGATAGATAAAATTCATGTATTGTTGATGTTTTGAAGAAATATACATATGCTTCACAGGTAAGTATTGAGACGATGATAATTCACATATTTGCTAAATGGACCATTATCTGTATTGTCAACTTACTATGGTCATTTGGGGTGTATGTGCTTTTGTAAAATTTACTATATATAAAGGCGTTTTAGTATTCGGTTCGAATGTTTTCATTGACAATAAAACGAGCCTAATAACTCATACTCACTGCCAGACATTTCAAACCTAAAACGGCTGTGAACCACTCACTTTGGAGTTTTGCAGAGTCTATGTTTAGTATATATGTTTTTTATTGCTTCTGTTTATATTTCATGGTTTTCAAAGTTTCGCATTGAAAATTATTCCAACAGCATACTACTGATAAAGTACAGCAAAACTGCTTGAATAATCATATTCCTGCAAGCGGCGCAATCAATAAAAGCTTTCTTCATAGAAGTTGGATAAAGGAACAACAAAGTAGTTCTGACGTTTATTTAAACTGTACTTGGCTCATCCCGATTGCGTGGCGAGGAAAACCAAAAACCGTCTATCCAAGCATACGCTCCTCTGGTGTATTGCCACATTATTCAACGGCGTAACATACTACAAGTAATAGCAAAGAATTAGCATGGAGCGGTTTATTATGATATTGCATCGTGTAAGGAATGCTAATCTTATGTCTTACTCGTACAATTGACTGCTTTAGATCTTACAACATAAGCCTTGGCCTCGAAAACTTCAACTGAGTAATTGCCTAATTTGCAGCGTAAGCGAATATAATCACCAGCTTGCTCTTGGACACATTTTAAAACATAACGCTGAAGTGGTTGAATCTTGATGAACCGTTTGACCAAAGATATTATCTATTACAATATAAAAATGTTTAACGATTATATACATTGAGTATTGATAATTTTAATCAGCGATAGTATTACCACGGCAGTAAACATTTTCGTTCGACAAAATATTTAATTACGATCCATCAACCGTTGTTTATATTTCCCGATTCTCTTGTACGTAAGCACCTCATGTTTGAGTAACATATGATATCATAAGTAAGGGCTTGCACTGCCATGCATGCCTTATGTTCTGTTGGTCGTGTTAACTGCAAGGTTATATGACACAACATAATCAAAGCTCAAGGTATTAGCACATTGTGAGTCATGTAACGGAAAATAGTAAAACCATAGATTTTATTGGCTACTGAGAATACCGCAGATTGTAATGCGATCTAGCACTAGCAAGCGCACTTATCTGTAGTTTAGATTTAACAAATAATGTGTTGATTTGGCTGCATTAATAATAAAAAATCTTAATAAATATCAAAGTACGATGAATAACCGATACTGGGATAATCGAATTAGGTTCCTAAATCCATATGTTACGTGATCCAGTTGGAGAAACATTCAATGTGCCTCTACGTTAATGACGTAGACATCAAGGACTGGCTGGTCATTTACGGTCTACATAATTCGGTTATAGGTAATTTCGCCCACGTCTTCAGACGGGCGATAAGGGGGGCAGGGAATGAGCGAATTGTTTACTTCAGAAAGTGATATTTTTATCAAAGAAATGAATGAGGGCGTTCTAATCTATGCATGGTCTCCCCATCACTTACTGTGTTTTGGTCCATCGATTGCAAGAATCTCTGACCTCTATAGAAGGTCATATAAACGGCCTTACAATTGATCTATTAGGGCCTTTCTGACACGCCTCGAGGGTTTGATCGATCTTGTGATTCCCAGCATAACTAATGAGATTCCTGGGAGTAATCCAAGCTGTCTTTAATGACACATTCACTTGCTGCTTTGTGTTTGCCTCGTGGGAAACGATAAGCCTTACAGTAGTGCAAACGGATAGTTTCCTAATAGAGAAGCCTTAAAGAAGTGACGAAATAATACCTTCAAAATACATATGAATTGGTCATAGCAACCACCACATTGATCACGGAAAGCTAGAATTGTGCGAATTGGCAATGTACAATAACGATGATAGCCTCTGGTTGTAATGTCAACCATGTACATTTCATCCGCAAATATATTAGCTACCTAAATATTATATCATTTGATTATCGAAAGAAGATTTCCTTATATTAAAACACAGGATATATCTGTTTAAAATGCATAAAATTATATATAAATAGGTAACTAAAGTATCATCCACGATTTTGTTATTTCAAATAAATCCAAGCTTACGATTCACTGTATTTGCTTTTAAATAAGTAAGTGACCATGCGATTGGTAAACTGACGTGGACCATATCACAAATTCTAATTGCAGATTTAAAATCGAATATGATTGTGATAAACGGCATGGTTTGATTCCTGCTAGGTTCGACTGGCTTATGGAACGTTTTGAATTGACTGCTATTTACAAAATGAACACACAATTCAATGTTTGTTTTCAAAACAGGAAGTATTGTGGTTCAGTTATGTCGATGATGCACTTATGTGGCGTAGGTGAAGGTCATCCGCAACAAAGTGCTGCAGTTCCTGCCATATTAACGACGAGTCAGCAGTCCGTAGGTTGTGTATGCCGAAAACCGATCACATCGTAATTACACTGGTTGTTATTTTATACTTTAGACGCTGCAAGGTTACGCATCCCAGCACAATTCATGGCTCAGAACCTATACTGTTTCGCTTGACTGAGAATAAGAGATGGATATAAATGCAAGTCGTATCCATTAGGCATGTTGCATGAAATGCATGGTGTTATGAAATGTCGAAAAAATATACACATGCTTCATCAGAATGGAGTTTTGATAATATTCTGAAAAAAATGTAATTCAAGTATTTGCAAGATGTATCCCTATTTATATTTCCAAATTACTATGGTCCTCTGGAGAGAATGCTCTGTTGTAGAATCCACTATATATTAAAACGCGTTCTAATCGGATTTGAGTGCGTTAATTAAAAATCAAAAAAGCAAAGTAAACCATGTTAACTGCCTGATAATTCAAACCGAAACCGAATGTGAACAACTCCCTTGGAGATTATGAAAGATGGCTATCACAATATCTCCACGTCGTATTATTACAGTTAGTGTCAATCAAACCCTAATCTCGTATGATCAGGTTTGTAAAAGGGGGAATCAAGATTTTGGCATGAGCTTTAACATCAGCATTGCAACACTTAACTGCCACACGACAGCACGCACGAATGCAAAGCAAAACCGCACAGTCCATTATGCACATAGAAATGCAAGCATTGTGATTGGCACGTACCAAACGCAACAAAGAGATGTTGCGCGGTCTATGTTTAGCATAAATGTTTTTTTATTGATTCGGTTGGTGTTTCATGCTGTTCAAAGTTCTCCTAGCTTCACATAAAACGAGTGATATAACACACTCATTAACCCAACAGCATACCACTGATAAAACATGAATAATCATGTTGTAGCAAGCGGCGCAGTCTATAAATGTTTGCTTTAAGCGGTCTGATAAGGGAACTACGTACAAAGCGGTTCTGACGTTTATTGAAACTGTACTTGGCACATCCCGATCGAACTGACAAGGAAAATCAAATATTGTTTGAACATGCAGTCGCTGTTGGTTATAAATTATTTAACGGGGTAATATATTATGCCTAATGGCGAAGAATTAGCATGAAGGCTTTTTTTATTTTTATAGTGCATCGAATAAGGAATGCGAATCTCCTGTCTCACTCAAACAAATTACTGCTTTAGAACTTTTTTGCAAAATGAGGCCTCGAAAGCCACAACTGATTAATTGCGTAATTGGTAATGTGAGCAAATATAGTCAAGAGCTTGCTTCAAGAAAACGATTGGATTTCAAAACTTTATTAACGCGGAAGTGGTAGAACGTTGATAAGTATAACATTTGACCCAAGATATCATCAATTTTAATATTAAAATGCTTTACAAAATTGAATGATGATAATTTGTTACTCAGAAATAGCATTCAACTGTCATTAAAATGATTCGTTATGGTGAAACAAAGAAGGACATAAGACGTGATTTGAAATTCATGCGTACATATAACGCAATGAGAAAATATACATTTGTATACATATATATATATATATATATATATATTAAATTTAAATATATATATATATATTTAAATTTATATTAATATGCATATATATATATATGTATATATATACATGTAATGAATATATAAATATATATATATATGTATATATCTATAAATATGCATATATATATATATGTATACATATAATAATATAATAGTTTATTTCAGGCCCTGGTCCCATAGTAAATAAGGCATGCATGTAAGTAAGCATTCAATGCAGTGCATATAAAATACGGTACCAATGAGTCCATATGGCACCAGACCGTACCAGGTAATAATCATTCAAAGATTTTATTAACAAGTTATTGGAGAGTCCTATCCTCCTTATAATTCATAGGTCGATATTCTAATATATGCTTGATATCCTGAGATACTGTTTTTGATACACCCAAAATATTGCGGTACATGTTATTGTAAGTAACTCTAACTTTATTATGCGATGTTTGTGTATAATTAACCCATAAATATGGACAGTAAAGTGTGTTGCAGTAGGTTAGTTAGATTTTAAGTTTTACATGCAATGAGCATTGGAAGAAATTTTGTTCAAGACTATTTGACCGACCATATAAAACTCGCATTTGCCTCAGCATATCATCGTCATCATTTGAATTTGCTTTACCATAAGCCTTAAATATTTCAACATACTGCAAATTTATGTCATTCATCAATACTAATGGACAGTACAGTTTGCGGGTCTAAAGTGGAGTCACAATGCAGCCAGTTTTAGCAATCCATTGACACTAGGCGGCATCAGACATAGATCGTCCGCATAAAATACGTGGTTGATACAAATATCATTAAATATAGCAGCCGGTGCAGGATTTCAACTACAGACTTGAAAGATCATCGACATACACATTAAATAATTTAGGGGATAAAATTCCACCTTGTCGAACGTAAATAGATACAGTAAAATATCGAGACGATTCACCATCCCACTTAACACAGAGTAACTGTTTCTGATGCCAAAATATTTGAACAAGATGTGACGAGAGCAATGGGTCGATAGTTATATGTATCGCTAGTATCCACATTCTTATTTTGGATTATTGGTATAATAGCAGACTTAATGAAAGAAACTGGAATATAGCAATACTTTAAAAAATGTTCAGCGGCAAAACCATCTACCCCGCAAAATTTTCCTCGTTTAAGCGTCCGTAATGCTCGACGAATGTGGGCAGGAGAGACTACAGTGCTAGTGGTGTGAGCTTCACTTTTCACCGTTTCTGTCATCTCTACCTTATCCCGACACTCGCTCGCACTTTTGAGGAGTGCGGAATAATGGTCACGCCACGTGTCGGCCATGTTTTCAGCCCCGGTACAGCCGTAACTGCTGACGCCAGTGGTGTCGACCGATGTTGGGCGCATTTCATTCCTTTCCAAAACGAGCTTATGAATAAGTTAACGCGAGCCTGATCAGCTCACATGTTGGACCATGTCGTGGCTTGCCCTTATTGCGCCAACTTATATACGCCCGCCTCGCCTGCGTATGCAGGTCTTTAATATAGTCATTGAAGCCAGGGACGATAAGATCGAGACAGGAACTTGAAAAATATCAATGCATTTAGTACTGGCCTTGCGTGCCGCTTTCGATATCTCGCAATACATACGATCGGTCTGCGCCTTGTGATCAGCAGAGGAACATTTTACATCGGTACAGGTAAGCGCCACCTCCGATAAATAACGTTTCGACAGCTTCTGATAAGCTGCCTTATTTGCTGGCGAGGAGCGAGCCTATTTGAACGTTTCAAGGGGTTCTATAAGTTGTTTATTACCAGCAGCTATTTGTGAGCCTACATTAAAGTGCCTATCGCACAAAAGATCATGTCATTTTTTTCGCCAGATTACGAAAATATAACCCAGAATTACCTATTCTGTCAATGTATCAGTCGTAAAAGTGCGCGCTTTTGGATCGAAATTCGACTTTATAGATGAGTACGGCGTTTCAAGACGACGAGCTTATGAATAATTAATCGCCTCCGCGTGACGTCAGCTCCGGCATTGTTTTCGTTGTGTCGGCAGAGCAAATTTCGCCTGCATATGCTAACCAGAAATGAGGGATTCAGACGTCGCCGAGGAAGAGTAAAAAGACACCGGCCATGTCACTGCTGCGCCTGCGACACCGGGGAACTCCCTGCGTCTCCGAGAACGGGCTCACTTTACTGACGTCACACGCCTGGGCCTGACCTAGATAGTGACTGCCGCAGCGTTGTGTCGGGCGCGCTAATTTGAACTGACAATTTTTTAAATTTGGTCTAAACTGATCAGATGCGACGGTTATTGGACCGGTTTGAGTTTATTGATCACATTTGATTTCTTTGATCACATTACCGTGCGATAATTTCTTTCAGCGAACAAAAGAAGCCTGGCAAAAGACCGTGCGATTGCAATGTAAGCAAACGCTTTTTGTCAAGCTGCAGACAAACGATCCAGCAATTGGACAAAAAGATACCGTATATATATATATATATATAGATAAAATGGTAATTTGTATATATATTGCATATGTACAGATCTGACATAACGCTTATGTGTGGTTCATTTATAGAGATATATATATATAGAGTTGCATGGTTATATTTTTTTTTGTCTATGTATAAAGGGAGAGATAAACAGACAAACGGAGAAAGATATAAAACGAAGGAGAGAGGGGGAGGGAGACAGAGAGCAGATGAGAGAGAGATAGAGAAAGATGATATATATATAGGTATATGGAAATGAGAAGATAGGATGTAGAGGGAGAGAATATATATATATATATAGATATATATATATGTCACATATATCGTATATAGATATATCATATTATATCGCCAGATATATATATATATATAACCTATATATATATATATCAATGTATATATCGTAAAAGTGCGCGCTTTTATATTCGACTTTATAGATATATATACTCTATATATATATATATATGTCAGATATATATATTTAATTCATTATATGTATATATGCTATGATATATCCCTTTTTATATATATCGTTATATATATATATATATATATATATATATATATATATATATGGGAACTCCCTATATCTATATCTATATCTTTTCTATATGTGTGCGTGTAATATTACTTTTTTGTCTATGTATGGGGCGCGCTATATAAACATACAAACGTATAAATAATAAATGCGTAAGTATATATTTATGTATACATTTAAGTGTCATATATATATATATCAATTATATATATATTTTGGCATTTATATTAAATATAATATTCCAATAGGTTTTACAATGTATATATTTATATAGTTCTTGTTAGTATATATATAGATATCTATGTCTATAAATTCTATATATATTAATATCACAGCCCTTAGCTTCTCTCTCGTCTCTCCTATAATGTAGCGTATCTCCCTAACTTATTTGTTTTGACAAACGATGAATCCTCTGCATGTCATTAGGTGCCGCAAACTGATCCAGTATTCTATTTGCGGCTATTCTTTTTTCCTGCAATGTCGCGGTGGATGTTTGAATGATATAATGTCAGTCAATCCTGAGAAACTAAGTGAACACACGTCAATTTGTTTGATGAACGTCGGCTTCTGAGACACGAATTGGTGAAGATGGGTGCGCAACACTCTCATCCCCATGTGAAAGTATGTCCACCAGTGTCTCTTGTAAACCCGAAGTGGAATGATTGCTTTGCAGGAATGGGTCAATACGGACCCTACAACTGTACTAATGTCCTGAGATTCTTTCTATGTCAGCTTCACGTATGTTAAACAAATTTGTGAATTGCGATCCATGCCGTTTATTGTATTAAGGTTTGACTTCGGCTTGGCTGTTTCATTTAGAGAGGGTAAATTTATGACCTTGCCATCGATGACTAGTTTGTTGAAAACTGCGTATTTGCAATCTTAATTCATTGAACTTTGCATAAACTTGTATGACATAACGATAAGCGTATTGTTTCCCATCGATAAGGTATATGAAAAGTACAACGATCATATTATGCTAAGCTGGGTGGTTGGCTTTATGGATCAAGTTTTTGGTGACTTTTATTTCCATTATATACTGTTAAATGAAGATGGACAAAATATTTGCATGCAAAATTGCATATAGTGAAGTAATGAATCTGACAAAACATTGTCGATACCAGAGTGCATAGTTAACACAGTTTACACAAAATATATCGAGGTGTGCGCTTTTAAATAGTCAATAATTAATAAGTACGGTTCGTACATCCTGCTTTTATTGAAAATGGATCAATAGTTTCTGTATGCGAAGCTCAGCGGACGAGAAATCGGTTTTTACTCACGGCGATTTTACCCTCCGTGTTTCCATTTGGTCGACTCGTTAACCTGACCCAATGATGACAGATTTATTTGTTACCTAATGTGAGCCCGTTTTTAACCGTGATAAGGCATTGTGCTTAGCAATAATGCAAGTCGCAAATCATAAGCATTTTTCGTGATGTGTAGATAGATAATTATTAAAGCATTATGAGCAGGCTAGCACATTATACCTCCACTCAAGTCACGCACCGTCTTTCATTTTATGATCCATAATGAATAATTTTAGCATGCATAATAGATTTATATTTAAGAAGACATGTGTGTACTGGAAAGTCCTTAAAAAGGAACATTAAAAGGAAAAGTTGATAATTGTTCATTTGTCTATAACTCCATATGCCACTTGCCAAATTCACCTCCTCCAATTACTACCGATATGTGCATTGTAATGTTTTAACTACAATAGTTAACTTCTATATAGGATCATAGGCTGGCATGAACATCTCCGCAATTACATCGGTATGCTAAAACGATAGACGGGATAATAAAATGTGCTATCAATCGACTATTTTAAACAAGTAAAAGGGCTCATTGCCATGTAATAACATAATCATCGGGAAGAACCTGGCGGATTTGAAATCAGTGGTAATTATTTGCTGTCTGTTATACCAGACCAGACTCTAGCAAACAGTGTTAACAGATATTCCTCGTATGGAAACTAGAAAACGCCTGTTGCAGCTGTGAATACACCAAATAACTAAACTGAAGCATTCAGAAGTTAACAGAGAACGTTTATGTGTATGCCGTGTATATACAGGTAGCGACGGTAAACATGAAGAGTAAAATTGCAATCTTTCGGGCGCTGAATAACTAATTAATAGTAGGACAAAACCATAAAAATAATAGGCGTGGCGGAAAATTGGTGATTCATAATTTATCGCTATATTACAACGTTAACACAGTTGGGTGATTGAGCAAGCTGCGCACTGTACTTAACTGGCATCACTATCTACATACGAATGTAGTATCAAAACGTGCATAGCAAGAAAAAAAACTAAACACTATTCTGCCTCTGCTGTCAGTAAATATATATATATAATTATATACACATGTATATATATATGTATATAAATATATATATATATACATGTGTATATAATTATATATATATTTACACCAACTGCCATATATATATATATATATATATATATATATATATATATATATATATATATATTTATAGCTATATATACACATATATATGCATATTTATATATATATTTATATATATGCATATATATATACATATATATATATATATGCTTATATGTATACATATATATATATATATATATATATATATATATATATATATATATATTTACATACATATATATATATAAATATACATATATATATACATGTGTGTGTATATATATTAATATATATATATATTTATATAGGTATATATACTCATATTTTCTAGCATGAATATATATGTGAATATTTATATAGATATATATGTATTTATATACATATATGCAAATTTATACATCAGTATATATACCAATGCATTTATAAATGTATAAAATATATATATATATATATATATATATATATATATATATATATATATATACATATATATGTATAAATATAGTTATATACATATATGTATATGTAATAATATATAAATCTATTTATATACACATATATAAATGTAGACATATATATATTTATATATCCATTATATTGTTATATGTAAATACAAATATATATATATGTGTATGTCTGTATATATATTAATATATATATTTCTATATATATATGTATTTTTATGTACATATATATATACATATAATATATATATATATGTATTTATATGAATATATATATATATATATTATATATATAAACACAGCTATAGCTACCTATATATATAAATATGTATATATATAATTACATATATAAAGGTATATGCATATATATACGTATATATATATACATACATTTATATATATATACATGTAAATCTGTAGATATATATGTATATAAATATACATATGTATATATATATATTTACATATATATGTATATATATATATACACATATATATATATAATTATATATATTTGTATATGTATATACATATATACACATATATATCGATTATATATGCCCTAGTATATTGCATTCACTCAGTGAATGAAATGTAAATGAACCGACAATGCCTGTCAATGCTTGTATCTATCGGGGCTAATCCTCAAATGCATTAGAACTTTTTGGGCAAATGAGGAATTTATCCACAGCCACAGAGACACAAGTAAACTGTAATACACTTACAATAGACCAACCCAAATATATTATGCATTCAAATATTTCAAATACCGTCTATTCTAGTTGTAGACATAACCCTTATGTTCACACGCCATGATCCTTTGTTACGAATACATGAGCGATATTTAGAATATTGCGTGACTGTTCGCTGCAAAATGACCACGGATTGACAAGAGGATTGGAAATCTTTTATGCGCTCTCTCTTTGGATAGAGCATATTATATACCAGACATTCGAATACAGCTGCTCTTTAGTGCGCAAGCAACACACTGTTGGCATCGGTTATTTGCGTTACAATCATTGAAAATATTGCGCTATCATATATCCGCATTATGCTATTTTATCTTTGTTAACAGTGTCAGTCTTCCCTAATACTTGGGTGCCAATATGACACTTCTAACATCTTTAAAAGTCTTCGCTATGAACTAATATACTGTCCTGCATTGCTTGGGTTACGACATACTCATTGATACGTATCCTGATTATCTAAGCGTAAGCGGCTCATGTTTGAGCAACATATGTTCTTACAGGTAAGACTTGCACTGTAACGCGTGCCTTTTGTTCTGTTCTCTGTGTATAAGTAAATCATGCAGGACGTAACAGAAGAGATACTAAAATCATAGACTCGATTGGCTACTGCGACTACCGCAGATTGTAATACAATCCAGCATTAATAAGCGCATCTATTTTTACAGTAGCTTCGATTTCACATAATGACTTAAACGGAGAACACTGGGTGGCTATTTACGTTTTACATAACTCAGTTGTAGGTGTTTTTGCGCACGTCTTTAGTCAGGAG
>CM067358.1:49748112-49778112 GCA_034190875.2 Urechis unicinctus | reverse complement strand
AATAAAAAGCATACATCAATGTGAAGAGTGCTACTTTTTATAAAAGTGATGTGTTCTGCCACTATGTGTCTCATAGAAGATGTAGCTGCATGTTATGATACGCGAATTTGCATCCTCGGAAAGTGCTGCACACGTGATTATGAGATAGCCGGTGGTGTATTGATTGCCTAATGATAAGGTGAAGACCTCGTGTGGCATGTGTTGCGCTTGATAAATGTGCATTTTGAACACAAAAAATCTCCGAGATCTCCTATAGTTGAAACGATCATCACAGGTAGCTGAGGCCGAGTGGGGGATTAAGGGAATACCTCTCATATTTACAGGACCCAGGCAGATACCTTACATAACATAGGTTCACGCTAATTATCATTATTAGGAGACAGCGTCGTGCGCTTGATTATCGCGTGTAGGTGCTATCGCGATCAGTATGTTATCGCATGGTCACGCGGATGATATGGGAAAAGACATTCGGTCGCTCCTCGTCCGAGTGTTCTTTCCCCATATCACCTACGTGACCATGCGATAACCAACCGGTGCCTTCTCGGTGTTGAAGCAATCGGTTGGAAGAGCCGAAGTCGTGCTAACGTATTGACCCATATTACCATTAGGCAGCCATCAGTTTTCAATCAATACCTGTAGGTTTTTGTGGTCCTTTTTCTAGGAACGAGATTATCTTAAAATCAATGAGGCGCCTCTGTTCCAAACACAAAAAGTCTTCAAAGCACCGCTCCATCATTTTGCTGACATTACTCAGAAATTGTCGTTATTGGCACCGCGCAAAGCGTGATGGCGCACAGCCTCATACACAAATACTAAAGCATTCATGAGTTAACCACATTAGAAATGTAATGCACCGTGACAAAAGTTCATGTTAATACAAGTTGGTTTGTTGAATGTAGGCATTCAATCTTCAATGTAAAGAGTGCTACTTTTATACAAGTATTGTCTTCTGCCACTATATGTCTCATAGAAGATGTAGCTGCATGTTATGATAAGCGTATTTGCATCCTTGGAAAGTGCTGCACGCGCAGTTATGAGATAGCCGGAGGTGTATTGATTGCGCAATGATAAGGTGAAGACCTCGTGTGGCATGTGTTGCACTTGATAAATGTGCATTTTGAACACCAACATAAAGTGCTATCACGGAGTCATTTTCTCTTACCCCCACCACACCCACCAAATCCAACAACCTCACTCTATTTCCGCTATTCACTCTCTCAACCAAATTGCCTCCTGTACATTGTGAATTACCATTACTTTATTTACTCTGCAAACTAGTGAAATTCGAAATAATTGTTGCCATTAATAAAACTGAAATAAATGTACCTGAAGCAATGCATTTACAGGAGAAGTATTAGTCGATTAGTGACAATTAGCTACATAGTAGGTTTTAGAACATTTCCTTGTATTCCAGCTGTTATAGAAGTACTGAAAAAACAGTGCAATCGATCATTTTGTGCACATGACTATTACATATGCAATTGGTAAAGGTATTGCGGTGTACTTCCAAGATTTCCCATCAACCTCTACGGCTATGAATAAATAAAGAATCATTAATGCCGTAAAGGTCCGGTTATTCTGATGCGGTATAAACCGTGATTAAAACATTAGATGTTTATATAGATGTATCCATATGCAACAAATGTAAATAAATACCTTAAGGTTTACAAGTTTACATTGCGCAAAGCTCAGAAAAAAAGATTTTATACCAAAGGTGTTGTACATGTCGTAATGATAAAGAAACCAGATTACAATAGCAAAAAAACCCGACAGGGTTGAAAAGGGGTGTTTCTGTGAAGCTACTTGCTTTGTCTGCTAATCGATCAAAGTAATTTTGTTGGTTTCGTGTTGAGCAACCACATACCCAATAAAAATATCGACACCAAGATAAGAGAAGTCTAGCAAGTGCCTACGGATGCGCCACATGCCCATCATAGGATAAAAACAATAGCACTAGTGTATCTGATGAACCTACATAAGATTGATTGCATAGCGGAAATGGGCGAGAAGGGGACCATGTGTATGCTTTACTAATGTGTTAAGCTTCTTTACCGCAAGGCTGCACGCATATTCGGCGCAAAAGTGTAATTGATCCTTGTCGCTAATTGGATTAGAGTGTGGCGAAGCGTCACAAGCTGAAGACACAGTCATTCTTATTAGCCGGTTAATAAATGACATCTCCAAGTACGTGCTATTTGAAACAGATGAATATTTACACTTCCAAAAAGCCCCATGTTCTAACAAAGGACTTTTTATATATCACAGAGTGAAATTAGTGCGGCAAAATGGTATTAGCCATAATGATTTATTTAAAGGTAAATGTAATGACTCCCTCCACATAAGACATTTTAAATGGATTAACAAAGGGTGTCAAAAATGGCAACACAAAACCGTATAGTAAAGGTTGGCCAGTTAAAATCGACCGTTTGCTCTCTGGGCGCCTTGGCTTTGGTTTATCAGAATTGGTCGCATAATCTATTTAGTGTCAAAATACAGCCAGGTTACACATAGCGTGCGATTTGTGTTTTTATAGATTCAGAACTACATTGTTGCACTGTTCAAAGAGATTACAACCCGATGGAACACCATGCATCATTTAAGGTTCAGCCAACGATTTTCCCAGCATATTAACAGGGCCCCACTAGTAATATGTATTTGGACTGCATAACTGGAAATTAGCACTAAGGGAGAGAGAGAAGAGGAGAGAGAGAGGAGAAAGGGAGGAGAGGGAGGAGAGAGGATAGACAAGTGACAGAGAGATAGATAGAGTTAAGGATAGATAGAGAGTGGGTATAGATGTAAACAGATATATTTAGAAGATATTAAAGATATATATATATAATGTATAACATATATTTATTCACATATATATGTACACATATATTTATTTATATATACATAGAAAAGAGAGAGATAGATATATATATGGAGAGAGATAGAGAGAGATAGATAGACGATAATAGAGAGATAGATATAGATAGAAGAGATAGATAGATAGATAGAATAGATAGATAGATAGATCGATAGATAGATAGATAGATAGATAGATAGATAGATAGAGATAGGATAGATAGAGAGATAGATAGATAGATAGATAGATAGATAGATAGATAGAACCAGATAGATAGATAGATAGATAGATAGAGGATAGATAGATAGATGATAGATAGATAGATAGATAGAAAGGAATGGATAGCAAAATAGATAGATAGAAATAGATAGATAGAAAAATAGATAGATAGACAGAGAAAAGCGTCGGACATCGATAGCTAAAAAGAGCAAATACATGGAGGGAGAAAGGCAACGAAATATAAAGAGGGCTAAAAAGAGATATAAAGAGAGGGAGAGAGAGAACCAGATTAAGACAGAAAAGGCAAGCAATCCTGACAGATTGAACGAGCGCCAAAGAATGACAGAGAGGAAAAGAGAGTATCATATATTGTATTGCCCTACATGTATCATCCTCCTATGGAACTATGTGTGGGAAAGCATTCAGTCTGATTTTGTATGGATGGTGCTGATATATATTGCCACGCGTTGTCGTATCTATGCGGATCACATGCCGGGAATAACTACAGGCACCAAAAACAAATGTGGTTATTGCTAATAAATATATAACGGTAGGCTGTTGCAATATAATCCTCTGCAACGCCCGATCGACGATAAAGGATAGCTTCATTTCTGACGCACGGATGCTGTAAATTTGCATTTGAGCGCAACTTACTACAGAGGTTTATACTTCATTTGAACTTGGCATAAAAATATTTCCCACTCAGTGTGACGGTCAAATTGCTACATGCTTCTACGGTTATAATAAAGGGTTTTTACTCGGCAACTTTATGATGAAATTACTGCCCCATATAGCGACAGATAGACTGAGCGATCAAATATATTATGAAAGATATGACCTACGATAATTTAGATATCAACGACAAGGGGAAGGCAAGGATATATAAACGGTAACAAACAGCGGCAATCAGGTAAATGTCATGAAACATGTATATGCATATAATAGTTTATCGTATAGTCCACAATAAGAACTGTAAATGTATACATGTACTATGCATACTATATATATAAAAATATTATATACAATATATTTATAGATACATAGATATATCAGGATATATATATAAGATAACATATATAGATAGATATATATGATATAGAAAGAGAGATAGAGATATATAGATAGATAGATAGATAGATAGATAGATAGATAGATAGATAGAATAGATAGATATATATATAGATACATATATATATATATATATATATATAATATATAAGAAATATCGACAGAAAGATGAGATCATTCATAAATATCTATATATATATATATATATGCATATATTATATGTATATATATATATAGAAATATATATATGTATATATATATATATATTTTCTAAACAATATATTTGTATGATACAAATATATATATGGATATACATATATATATAATATATATATATATATATATATATAGATACATACATGTATAGCATATAGTTTATATATAGAGAAGAGAAAGAGGTACACATATATATATATATATTATCCTATATATATATATATTCTATGAATGGGGATATATTCTATTGATATCTATATAGATATATATATGTACATATATATATATATATACATAGATATATATAATTAATACAAACTCATGCTATATATAAATATATATATGTATATATATATATCTATATGTATAGACATATGGATATATATATATATCTCTATCTATAATATATATATCTATAAATATATGATGAGATATCTATATATCTATATCTATATAAAATATATATATATATTATATATGAATATATCTCTATATAAATATCTCTATCTATCTCTATATACACTATATCTATATATATATATATATCTATATATGTATACATATGTATATATATATATATAGTATATTCGTGTATATATATATATAATCTAATATATGTTTAATTATCTCTATACTAGGTTCAAATAATATATTATTAATTACCTGAATGGCAGATTGTTCCATGGGTTGTATGTTTGGGTCACCACGATTAAAAAATATCATTTAATCACTTGAAATTATCTAGCCTTCCAACCTATTGCTCGATTCGCGGAACGGCGACCTATCTGCTTGGAAAGAAATAATGACCATGATAAAAATTGCATTTTCATATAGAAGTGATTCAAACAGTGTACGGAGCATTTGGATAATTGAGCCTCTTATGACCAACCAAAAGATGAATTTAGAGAATGTGCATACCATCATTTCATATTTATTTATGTTTTTTCGTATCCAAAGAAATCGTTGCGCAAATTACAATTTGCGTGCCGTGGACCATATCAGGCGAGTCGCAATCCAAATGTATGCGTCAGCAGTCTGATATACCCAACGTTGTCTTTTCATCATCAGCAGCAGATAAGCTTCCAATGAATTTTTTTACAGATGGGCTATTTGAATATTTTACGAGGTGGCTAAAATGATTAGAGATTGAACTATATATCAGCGCAGGTGCCAATTTACCTTACATGTACTCTTCGTGCTTGGTATATTAGATATCCGTTGAGTATAATCATTGTATGAGAAAATAAATATTGAGCATGATCCTTTTGATGTGAGCTGAGAGCAAAACAACGACAGAAGTCATAATATTGGTACCAGACGTGATACATGCTTAGTGAAAACTCTGTAGGGATATACTGTTTTTATGTAAGCTACGAAGCATCCGTGGTCTTTCAAACGCATCAATATATCCAGTGTAGCTTTCTGATGTTTTTTTGCTTCATGGGTTAGTTAATCAGCTGGATTATTGTGCCATAGCATATTCTGCAATCAGTCAACGAGATACAGCATGTTCTTTTGCAGCAATAGACCACGCGCTTGCATAAAGACAAGTAATGCCCGTCTTCGTTATCACCACAAAGGAAAACAACAATGCAATATCTTGTCTTGCGATGTTAAAAGCTCAGCGAAAGTATATATACGTGTATATATATATATATATATATATATATATATATATATATATATATATATATATATATATATATATATATATATATAGATATATATATATATATATTATATATCTATAGATATATATATCTATAGATCTATCTATATATAATATATAATATATCTATCTATATATCTATATATCTATATATGCCCCCCCATCAGTATACTCTTCTATCTATATATCTCTATCTATATATAAATATAGCTGTATAAATATACATATGTATGTATATATATCTATCAGAGAGATAGGAGAATATATATATATATATATAATATATATATATATATATCTATCTATATATATCTCTCCTATATATCTCTATATATATATATATATATATATATATCTATGTGTGTGTGTGTGTGTTAGTGTGCGTATGGGGGTGTTAGTGTTAGTGTTAGTGATTGTGTGTGTGTGTGTGTGTGTGTGTGTGTGTGTGTGTGTGTGTGTGTGTGTGTGTGTGTGTGTGTGTGTGTGTGTGTGTGTGTATGTGTGTGTGTGTCGGCGAAAACATTAATGCCTCTTCTACCCGCCGCGCAATTCAAAAACATATTGGCATCCTCTTGTAGTTGCAGGCTCATCAATGTTTTTGCTTCAAGGCTCTTTGAAGTTGTACATAGATCCTCGTACTGCCTTTCAGTGTTATAGCTTGAATAAAGACAATCCAGTGGCCTCCTGTAGAGCCTCCACATGAGAAAACAGTATGCCATTGATATATCGATGCCATGGACGAAGCTTCCTTTAACACAGCTCGTTCAGCATTGGCTTGTAAATGGTGATTTATGATAAGGACTAGCTTTTGATTGTTTCTGTGTCTATGCTCTTCAGATGCTCTGTCTCGAGATATCGACTGCAATACTCCGTGAGTGTTAGGATAAAGCGATGAACTGCTTGTGGCGGGGGCTGAATAGGACCACAGGCATATTAATCAATTCACTGAGCGATGGCGTTCCCCGTGCGACAGTGACATGTCAAATAATAGAAGGTGGGCACAACTGAGAGAACTGTGGGCGCGCATACGATTTGCAGAACCGTATATTAAGCATAGCTTTATAAACATCAACGAGCGCTGATAGCAAAATTGCCCATAGCTGTCGTAGAAAGGCGGCAGAAACTTTGCCAAATTATACTGTGAAACCTTGCTGAATCATGCTAAATTTGCTGAGCTACAATCACATCGTGCAGTATCAACTTTAATATGTTCAGTTTCTAGTCAAGGGGTAAGTAAAACGTCAAGATTTCGTGGCCTCATCACTCATTGTCTTTTGCTCTCGTAGTTGGAAGGCTGTTCAAAATCGTATAGTTTACTGATTACGTGAATGACAATGGCGATGATTATGGTGATCACGTGAGAGGAAGGATGAAGATGTGGGCGGTGTAAATGCAAGATATAGTGAAGGCGGCGCTGTTCCAACTGCGATGCCAACTCCAATAATATAATTTGAGTATAGCACTATTATGATGATCGCAAATACCTCGACACTGAACACGTAATTGTGTAGATGATGTTGAGGCACTAATGTGGGTGCTGACGTAGGTATTGTTGGTAACCAAAGCGCGATAGTGGTTATGTTTAAGGGACTAGTTGGCTGTTAGTATGTTCAGGTAGCGTAATCAATGTTAATAGCGGCATTTCTAGTGAATTCACCGCTCGTTGTATATACCTGTGTATTATTATCACGGTGAAGATTATTGCACTCATGATGACAATGACACCTTCAATTATAGTTAATGATTGTGAGTTAAGTTTAGATCGATATGGTACTCAAGCGATCTAGGTATCGCACCGCCACCCCTAACTTACATATGGCAGAGGCTTGTAATTACTTGGGCTTTGAACACGACACAATGGCATGGGAGACAAGCAGCATGCACGAATATGCAATTCTGGTTTCCCTATAGTTTTCGAGAGATATGCCATTGCGGAAGCCAATTCCAGTGTAATATTATTGGATCTACTGAGAGAAGTTGCAAGAGATATGCTTTCTTCGTATGCGTCCTACTATCATCATGGACAATTAATGCACCAAAAATGAGGCTGATATTGATTCAAACAATACAACGATACCAACTATTTTGTCTTAATGGATTAAATGTGATACAGTTTATAAATGTTTTTATTACTGCATGCATGTATACATTGAAAAGGTTTTTGATCAATCAGTGACATTGTTTTCACGGGGATCCATTTGAGGTTGCCAGGGAAGTGTTAATATCCACTTTCATCCCGGCTTTGGCGATTTCTAAATCATATTGCCTTGATTGGCTGATTTGTTAGGAGCAAACGCACATACTATAGCAATCAAAACAAATGTGTGTTTGGTAGTATTCATTTGATGCTCCCAGGAATACTGGTTTACAGCGGTTTGTAATAGCTTCGCTTAAACTTTGTGCTGCTAATCATTCTATAGGAGAAATATGGTCCACTACATCTGTTTATATAGAGCTAGACATACTTAAACCGAACCTTATTCCGCTAGGCTCTCGGACATTTGTTTATATTAACTGAATCCATGGGGACTACGCAAAAAATTGAATACAGAAAATATCTCATAAATTAGAGAATATTTTTGCAACATAATCACCAACTTGGCAATTCATAGACTTAATTAAATAAATGAGATGCTTAATGAATCCCGTCCCTTGCTAAATATGCTTAGTAGGAGCACCGGAGGGTATGCTTCAAGCATATGTGTTCTTAAGGTGTGTATGATCCGGCCACAAGCACCACACATTTAATGATAATTAGTGTTACGATAAATCATTCTTATTCGTCACATCAAGTTAAAATCAGTTGTTGCTACAAGCCACGAAGGATACAAATAACACTAACAATTGTTGATTACTTCCGCTTCCAGGGGTATTTTGCTGCATAACCCCGCCATAAAACTGTCTGACAATGGTAGTTGTGTTATAACGATCGACAGAATCATTAGCTTTACCTGTTTGACCGGACATGCAACCTACGTTCCATGAGGCAATCCGTCATGGTAATAGGCAAATTAACTTTTAAGTGATGTGGCGTAAGAGGAAGGACACACTTATGAATCACACGCATTGTCTACTCTGCCAGTTGACAAGGTTTTTGCACTCGTATTTTTTTTGGATTTTATGTCAGTTACATACAAGTCTACTTGGGGTCACTTCTTAATTTGATGAATACATAATCGACTGAGTATTCCACCTCATAAGCACACTGGGGAAAAACTGAGAGTTAATCTGAATGACTCTTAAAACAACAGTCGAACAACATATGTACGTATATTGAGATAATGCTACATCAAATTGGGCCTATATTCACAACAAGCAATTGCCTACTAAACGATGAAATCATTGACAATATATCGGCGTATCGTGGGTCAATTGCTTCATTGGCAAGAGGACTCACACATTGGTGTGTGTCGAGTTCATTTTGTGTCATTTACATGTATGCACACAATAGAGGAACCACTTATCCGTGACAGTTTGACATGTAATGTGACTCGGGGATAATGAAACACTTACCTTATGCCGACGTAAGAAACCGTATGATCGTACGTGCAAATAGTTGATGCCCATTGTTGTGTGTCCCCTGTGACTTAACAGGTTGCCTTCTTGGTTGGGTACAATCGCTACGACAACAGCTAGACATATCACGCCTGTTAAATCACAACTAAAGACGCCAGGTCACTTATGAGTCACAAAAAGACGTATTAAGTACGTTGTGCTCATAATAACACTTTGTGAAACACCCTTTTAATTGTATGACACTAATCCCCATTTACTCGTCACAATATATGATTAAGGAAACGCAAAGTGTAGAGGTTCACGAAAGTTTGCACAACGTTTTTATAATATGCGTCACAAATGGAGGTCGTGGTGCACGTAATGCCCTGAACTATCTGACGTAATATGAATCGTTTAACGCAATGTTGATATGAATCTATTTATGTAAAGAGTTTGTCTGAGATTGAACACGTATGTAACAATTGGATTAATGATGCTCTAGGTCGCAGTACCTCACAATGTTTGGCCAGTTTGATCGCGCGTGTCCAGTGACGCTATGGCGACGGGTACAATTGATAATCTGCGTCCTAAACGTACCAAATGAGTGTCTCACCAACCGTTTAATGCGTTGCTATGCGTTCATTGTATATGAGCGTATCAATTTTATAACAGATCATCAAGCTCCGCAGGAAGCAGCGATAAGGTAATGCAAATAAGCAAAAACAAATACTAAAATAGACGTACTTTGAAGTACTAACCACATAATCGCTTTACATGTGCAGAGCGGGAGACTTCCTGTTAACAGCCATATAAATGGATTCACGAATAAAGTCAGAAAAGATAGATATGCAACACAGCAGTATTTTAAAAATTTAGGACCAATTACCAGATATATATGTTTTAGTCGTTGCCATGTTATAATCGTTGCCAAGTACACGCAGTAAAAATCTCTATTAGATTAATACAAAATCTACATTTGGAAGGAATTGAATATGAGTTAATCACCGATAGCATCAACCAGAGTTTGATGTGTTGGTTTACTCGTTTTACTTGTTTGAGCACACTGCTAATAAAAAAACAACTAATTCACACCAATTGACAATTGCTAATTTGTCACACAATTATTCGGATCGTTATTTTCTGGAGACAATTCACTATCCTGAGGTTAGCAGATCAGTCATCTACATTGTTTAAGTGTAAATCCATGTGTTACTATTATCACCTATAACTACTACCATGAAAAACATCTGCCTTTTATTATGCTGGAATTGATGCTATGTATATGCATCTGCTAAAAAATGATTGCTAAAACTTGTCAACAATTATGCACATTTGCAGTCGATGTATTTCCAGTATATATCTGTGGGGTTTTTGGGGGGTATTTCTATGCGTGTGTGTTTTCTAACAAGCAATGCAGAGTAGATGCAACCGACACGAACGGCGAATATATGCATGCTCTGTTTTGTATTAACACGAAGTTGGCCGTAGGTCATACAGGGCAAACCTGCTAGCACAATGCACATGCAAGCAGCAGATATTTTGTTGTTTACAAGGCAAGTCAAAGCCAATAGTGTGCAGCAAGGTCTATTGCGTTTTTCCCTTTGGTATTGTGGGATCAAAGTATTACAAAAAAGTTGTTTAATAGGATGGTTCCAGAATGATTTGCTTCCCTTATACCCTTATGTTATGTTTGTGTGAGTCAACTGACGAATGCAATGGATTTGAAAATATTAAGGTGATATTTTGATGAAACCAAAGTTGTTTCCAAACTTTTAACCAGCAAACGAAATGAAACAGAACTGGAAATTATGTTAAACTGCTCAGAGATGAATCTCTCTATGCGAGCTATAGTGTGTGTGCATGTGGATATAACGCATATAAATATCTATACCTTCAATATCACAAGGTTGTGTAGCAATATTATGGGACAGCTAGTGTGTACGTTTTGTTTTCAAATCATTTGAATTCAAATGCGAAACATAACTTAAACTTAAGTACTTACCACAGAACAGCTTTGATAGTGTTTTGTCAAACGCATTGACAGCACATTCCCTCGCAAGTGTAGCGCGTGCCTAATATTAGTATGAAATGGTTACATCGTTTTGCATATATCATAATGGCATTATACACAACGATTTGTCTACTCTGCGTTTGGTGCTAATGTACGTTTGAATAACATGGACTTACTGCAAGATAAACTGGCAAGCAATGGCGCCGAATACCGCTGTAGGCCACATTTTCGCGTTGTAAGTAAACATTTTAACATACGTCGGGCACTTGGATATCTTGACACCTGAACTATTTCTAATTGAATGTCTACCTGATCCGTTTTGTTGTTCTTTTAGTAACCACTGCTTATTCCAAACCTTCGAAAAATATATCATCACCGAAACAAAGAGGGTACTAAACACGGCCCACACCCGCTGGAAATGCGATTTCAGAGGTTTGGTTCATTATGAACTTCAGTGGTGATGGTAATATTTGATTTTGACGTCGCTTTCAAAAGCTAAGATATATGGTGTGTCTCCATTCAGAGGGGGACCGCCATTCAAAGTTATTATTCTGAGTCACGAGGAACAACAGCCTGATGTAGCAGTGAGAATCATATTCAATATATACTTCTAGCAGATAGCGGTATATACTACATCTGATGTTATCAGCAATATTAGCAACGCACTAACTAGTAGGCATTAGGACGGCTACTTTTGTCTACACAGGCTTTTTTTGAATGTAGGAGCAAATCACGGAAGTAGGCTTTCATTGTCTATGCATAACGACATCGCTACCCTGATCCTTAAAGCGCTATTTTTATTATTTATTGCTAGTACTTGAACTTTACAGTCCGATCATACCATAGAGAGTCGAAGCATGAAAACGGACAATGGTCGTTTTCTTCACAGCAGGATGACGGGATAATTTCGGCACAGTTATTCCAGACTACAATGTCTACCGTCTGCATTTATGCCACATTGCAAGCGGTACAGCATATATTTATAGACCACGATAAAGTAACCACCTTTACTACGCGTGAATGATTAAGGTTGTAGGCTTGGATCATGTAGATCGGTGCTTTGATGTCAGTAGAAAATGGGCCTTGGTTGAAATCACGACATTGCTTACATGCTTGAGTGGTTGTTAGATTTATTCGGCAGATAACAATTTTTACATAGATGAGTAGCGCCGATAAATGGAATAGCCAAAACAATTGAATTACATCGGGTTTTATGTAAACATATGCTTTTTATTGTATTTTACACCTGTTTTCATTTGATCAATTTTCTCTGCAAATGGTGAGCATATGATAATTGCTTGTCCTAAATACATATGCTCTAACCAATGTAAGTTTTCGTTTGGTTTGCCGCGATATGATATCACTAATTATGCACATTCCGGCTTTCGTAAAGAATTGCTATCCTGAGCTTTAAATATGAACCCAGCCGTTGATTAGACTTGCAAAGATACCCGGTGTTATGTAAAATATATGCATCTGCGACACGATGGCATTGGACCTGCATTGATTTAATATGCTGTATTAAATAGAGTTACATCATTATGATTTGTTTAAAGCCGAGCCATGATTATGACGATTGTAAATGCTAGCCAGCAATTGGAAACTCATGAGAATATATGAGCGAGGTCAAGAGGCATTACATGCGTACGCCATCTAGTGATACACACGCCGTGGCTCTCACGGCTAAATGTAAGATTGATAGAATCTTCAACTTGATTTAATGAATCCATGCACGGAATATACGCAATGATTTTGCAAAACACATCGTTACAACGATGAATTTTTGGTGGAGCGCTGGAGGAACTGCTTTATTCATATATAGAGATATATATATATATATATATATATAAATATATATATATATATATATATATATATATACATAGACATACATATATATATATATAGATATATATATAGATATATATATATATATATACATACATATATATATATATATATATATATATATATATATATATATATATATATATATATATATATATATATATATATATATATATATATATATATATATATATATATATATATATATATATATGCATTACGCCTGCGCAATATGATTGGATTCTATCTATACATTAGCACATATAGATCAGACCTCCACCATATTTGAATATATGAAACCAGCAACCCTGAGTTTTACGCTCGCTTCTACATGGTATGTAAAATAGACTGAACCGTCCAGAGATATTACAAATTAGTTTATTGGAGACAAATGTCAATTAATAATTGCGTTATTATTGACTGTTAGTTAACTAGCAGGCAATGAAGAAGAATTTATGCATGGTTACAATTACTCTTCTAAGTTAGCGATGTGCATTCACTAAATTGACACTGGGTTTGGATAACGTCAGTGCAAAGACCCAAAGCGTAGCTATTCATTTATGATTAAGCCATTAATATTTGATTAATTCTAATTTAAAAGCTGTTGCGAGAATTGACGATACAAGAACTGATTGAATGTCGATGTGTAAGAGCAATTCTTCGTATATTAGCTACTATTCCCAAGACCTATCAACATAAAACTCGTTTCTTCGACTTACGAACTTAATACAAACTCATTTCGCTGTATTTTAATGTGAGTATAGACTTTCTGCCTAGTCCACCAACATTTGCGTTGCTAGCAGAGATAACATAGTACGAGCAGCGCATATGATTACATCTGTATAACACGCTGAATATATAGTAAACAACGGATAATTGAAAGGGAGTACCAGTAACCGGCCGTATATGGTCACAAATCAATCTTATTGTTGCAGCTGCATAGTTGCTATTCATCTGCTGTTACTTTGTTATCGTCAGCCACTAAAGCCTTTGAGTAAGGATTGTTAGAATTGCGGATATTTGATCATCATTGCACCATAGGCTTGATGCTAGGTTTATAACATTTCACATAGTGATAGACATTTTGTTATTGCGCTGCTGCGAATGCACTGCCCGGTCACAAATCTGCAATCTCCATATACATTGGCATGTGGGCCTTGTCCACTGTATGTAAAAAGAAATACCAGGACTATGTTTTGCAATATAACGGTCTCCTCTGCTGTATGTCGGTGTATCGGCAGTAGTTTGACGACGAGGTGGTGGGGTGTTTGTTAGTTTATGGAGGCAACGCTTACAATGATCCGTACCGTTGGGAATATTCGTAAATAAGGAGCAACCATTCCCCTGGCAATTACATCCGTAACATTTGTGCCTTGCTTAGAACACATGAAAACAATCTATAAGTGCACCAGGCATATCAGAAACGGTAGGTCATCATAAACATCGAATCATTCTTATATTAGACTGTTGTAATATATCATTACATGATATATTAATGTAATAGTAATGCATCAAAGCCCTTTGCAGAGTTCCATAGTGAATGCTACAAAGAATAAACTGGCCGCAAAGTATCCATATTTGCTAAATAAACATTAACAAAGATATAAGTCACCATAACATGAATAATGAAAAAATAACATAACTAGGCCACTAATCACACCGATATGCTTGGTATGCTATAAAAATTGTGCGAATGTTTGGTTGGTTACAAACCTAAGTATTCAGTATTGCTTTTTATAAGGCAGCGAGATATAAGGCTGCCTCAAATTCATTTTCGAGTTTGAACTTGAGTATTGTAATCAGATACATCCCTGTACTCTTATAAAGGCTTGCAAATGTTGTACGCAAGAGCCTAATGAATATATAAGTTGTACGGCGTTACAATAATGAAGCAATTGAATGACATGATGTAATTCAGCCCAGTCGCCCGGCACTTTGATAATAAAGCGGCTTTCATTATGCTAAGGTTAATTAACGATAGAGATTCATGGGATAGCAAACAATCAAATGATACAATGTACCTGGTGGTATAACACCTGGTGAGACCACCTCAACTAAGCCGCGTTTTGTTAAGGCGCTATTTGTGAGTCTGCTTAAGATTCAGCGCAGTGTGTTTATGCACATCTTTCGCAGAGACGTATGATTGTTGAACATTTACATATACTCCTTTGCATAAACACATGGTTGTGCTTCATCAAAATCTGTACCTTAGCAACTCTGCTTGAACTTTCACCAGAATAAAGGACGGCAAGGAGCGCAAACTGTTGCACATATGTAAAAGGATAGGCTTGACACAATTTAAAAAATAGCCGAGTATGCAATCTGCTAATGTGCCAACAATAGTCATGTAATGCAGAATAGACAGTGCATTAAAAGCCAAGCCGCAAGTATTGTACTGTCTGCAAATCTACATAGCAGTCAAAATAGCAAACTAACTCTTGCCATCATTCTAAAAAGCTACAACGCAGATAGCTCAGGAAATATGTGTTTTTGTGTGCTTTTTGCGCTGCATTCAATATACGAGAAACTTCCGGTGGAGTGTTTGGTGCTTCGCCCGCCATGGATGTAATGTACACGGTGAATACTAATTCTTTACAATATACCTGTCACAATAAAATACCTACCAAAATCAAGGAAACGTAAAATACTTGATACAAAGTGATGGATCTGTCCATCGCGTCGTGTGAATGTTCCTGCAAAATCGAATTTTGCAACTTAAGTAGGAAGCGACAAATATAAGTTGTGCACCCTGACAGGCTTGTATTGGCATTCGAATGAGTAATGTAAGCCATGTCAGAGGGCGCTTTTGCTGTTGTATACACCAACAGCCTTACAAGTGGACGAGATGAAGGTTTCAGTAGATTGCGTAGCGTACAATTGATCTGCTGCACCAGCGAGATTTGATATGTAAACCGGAAAAATGTTCGACCATATGATTGTGATGGGAATGCTATCAATATGATATATGCAAAACAATGTAAGTAGTTCATACTAATATTAGGCACGTGCTACACTTGCGAGGGAATTTGCCGTCAAAGCGCGTGCACAAAACACTATCAAAGCTGTTCTGTGCTAATTACTTAATTGAAAGTTATGCTTCGTAATTCAATGCAAATGATTTAAAAACAAAACGCACACCCTAGCTGTCCCATGATATTGCTACACGCCCTTGTGATATCGAAGGTATAGATGCTTATATGTATTATATCCACTTGCACACACGCCTACGCTCATATAAAGAGATTCGCCACTGCGCAGTTTAACATAATTTCCAGTTCGGTTTCACCTCGTTTGCTTGTTAAAAGGCTAGGGTCAACTTTGGTATTATCTCAATAGCATCGTATTATTTTCATATTAATTGCATTCGTATGTTGACTCACACAGAGATCACATGAGGATGATATTAAGCTACAAAATTGCCTGCTTGGTGGATGGTTTGTGATGGCTCATATTGAGCTTTAAATGAAACAGAGGTCAATGCCCCGATCTTAAGACTCTTTCAATATTTGGAAACCACATCCCAAGTTATTTGTACCTAGTCGTTTGCATAAGTTTTATCTGCACCCCCATCAGTTTACACAAAATAACAGTATTTTAAATCGTCATGTACTACTAGGATGAACTGTCAATGTAGGCTGTCCAAAAATGCGCAACTAGCTTCGGTTTAATCATAATTAATTACGAAACATCAGTGGTCTGTGTATATTATTCGATGCCTTTATAACTAAACGTGATGCGAAGTGTGGCCTCTTTCAATGAGCCAAACTAATTAAACGAGCACTGATCTTGGTATTGATCTCTTAATGAACACACAAACATTGGCAACAAAAACCACATGGCCACGCCTCGCACGCGTCTTTGTCCGCCGCTCCTTTCCCAGTCGCTAGTCTGGCATTTCACGCGCCACGCAGCTACATTTATACTGAATAGGTCACGTGACCACATCACTCCTCATCATCGCCACGTAACAGAAGTAAGCTAAGTATTGCTGGATATATACGCGATGCCTACGGTGCGACTCGTTCAAATATATAATAATAACAAATTCACTGGCCATGAGTCAACGAACCTCTTTCCGAAACTGCTCGTTCGGATAACCAGTTACGGCAGCCGTTGCTCGTCTGTTGTACCGTTATAGATTCATTGCCGTCAAATTGCTTATAATATGGGCAGGCACACAAACGAGTATTGATGACGTGAAAGTAGAATCAAGCTAACTTAAGTTGATGCAAATAAAAATGATAAACGAGTTAGCACCGCCAACCATGTAGTACACTGTTATCGTTTACTAATCTCCTGTATAAGTTCGATCACTGCTTGCTTGTATGGCAGCTTCTATATATAATTCAATCATATATATTCATTTGATTGATAGTTATTGGATGTGTTTTGTTGCTGGCTTTAGGCGCCTCACTAAATTGAATAACAATTCCTACATCACCCACGTGCTAACAACTGCACAAACCGTCGAAATATGGCGCAAAACAAACCGTTCAGCAAGTGCAATTGCCCATACAAACATTTTAGGTGCACATGTCGCTTGAAATGTAAATGGTGTTTAAGTATTAATTATCCTATAAGATGCAATGGCTCACCAATTAGTGAGTTGCGAACTCGTATCTTAGCAGCGTACATGCTAAAGAATGACAGCCACCCATTTTATGCTCGCATCTACATTGAACTAATGTTGGCGCTCGACTTTAATATATAACTCAATCCCATAGCAAAAGGACGTGCATAACGCAAGAAGCCAAAACAATTGAACAGTTTATCATACTGATGCCCTCGTTTTTTTATACTCTGCAACTTTTAATGACATGGAGGGATAATGCTGCACATATTCAAAATATTACAGTATCACGCCAAACTAGTCATTAAATCCGCAACTGCGATGATAAGGCAGCAAACAAAGCAATAAAGAACTAGTAGATGCAGTATTTACGCCGACATCAATGGCTTCTGGTGCAAAAAATATTATATCAAAAGAAACGACATCACCAGAACTTACCTTATCTCTGCTTTCCTCCGAGTTTAATTCTCAGCTATAATGTTGAAACACTCATATACGAACGAATACCTCTTTTGTCCTAGTATTTGAGTCTATAAACATTTCAGGCTATGCATTGAACGTGTTCGTTCAACCTCCGACCTAGTTTTACTCTTTCGATAAAAAGATATAGGTCAACATTACGATGAACTTGTCAACAATTCCTACTAAGTGTGACCTTCATATGTTATTAGCATTATAAAACGTTGTGTCCTTTTGCTTGAAAATCTACACTCCTGTATTCTGTATTTTATATATTATGTAATGAGTTAATGAGCAGATGTGGCTGAAGTCAGGCAATTAAATAAGGTGTTTCAAAAAGATTTATCATGAGCACAACGTACTTAATACGCCTAATTGTGAGTCAGAAGTGACCATGAGTGTTTACTTGTGATTTAACAGGAATAATATGTGTAGCTGTTGTCGTGGCGATTTTGTTCAACCAAAAAGTCTACCTGGTAAACCACAGGGGACTGACAACAATAGGCGCCAACGTTTTGCACGTACCATCGTAAGGTTTCCGATGGGAAAAACCAAGTTGAGTGATAGCTAAGCGAGGTATATGAGCCTGACGTCCGCATGAGGTAGCATTTTCACCATTCCCGAGTGCATGTCTGCGGTTAACTGCTTCCTCCAATATGTGCATAAATGAATAGATAAAAATAGACACTTAACACACGCCAATGTGTAAATACTCTTGTCCTGAGTGACTATATGCTGTTTGATGGTAGGCTGAATGGCCGCAATGACCCATGAAATCCAACGATATGATCCAATTGACCCACGATTGGCCGATCTATTGTCAATGATTCCTTGTTTAGTAGGCGGGAGCCGCGAGTGCCTAAATGCGGTTGTTATATTACTAGACGGTGTGCGCAAAGGTTGTTCCTCGGCCTCGCTTTGCTACTCACTTAAGTATCGTATTACTAAGCAGCTACAATCGTGATTACCATTATTTTGATATTATGCCAACATCCCCTAGCATAATTATACACTCCCGAATGGATCGTTTCTAAATAAACAAATCTTAATTAAGCAACCATATATGAAACGACTACGAAATAATTACTAATTCCACAAACGAAAAGACACACGTCGTTCCTATATTGTTCATATGTCATCGTTACTTAGCAATAGGCCAGATGTCTTTTGTTATCTTAACTGTAGCTGGTGTCATATGCAAACTTTGTGATAGCAGCAGCAGCCCAATAAGTAGTCTGGTATGGCTGTGATGTCATACCGTTGATTTGTAGCCGAGTTTTCTCCTCTAGTATGTACATATTTTTGCTTCTGTGATACTGTATTTGAGGTCTATCCTCTCATTATCCCAAACACTAATCCGTACACAAACATTTTTCTTTTATCCCAAATCCTTTTTCCATATTACAAACTCTGCGAGTTTACCCTCATCGTTACAACCGGAATAATCAAGCCGTCGAATTTTATAGTGACACAGGTGATCTGACATGGAGGAGATGACAGCCCAGCAGGTACGTCAACGCTGAAAACTCAGTGCGCCTCGATCGCAGCTCAGATAGGACACCATTACTAATCATCAACTCAATGGCGTCTGTTTCGTAAAGTAATTTATGTACTGTGACATATATTGATTAAAGCAAGTCAGTTTCGTTGACGCACATATTTGTTTGGGTAATTAAGCGCATGAATTGCCGAATGTAGCAACCAATTGATAAATTATTGCTGGCCATAAATCAGTAAGCATTTTTAACTTCCGGGTTACATGTGTGACTGCGTATCCAATTTAAGTATAATACATAGTAGAACACCACAATAAATCCCCTATGGAGGTTGTATTTGTTGAAACCTCGCATCGTTGCAGGGACAAATTGTGTGGTTTTGTAAACCATCAACCACCTTCTATGCAAATGATCATAACTATATTACTTTGTGTTCACGGAATCTCTGATGTTTCATCTTTCATTTCAGGTTAGTCAATTGTTGAACTTTTAATTACCTACATCATTAAAACGCATATTCACAATATATTCAAATGGCTGTTGCCATCTCATTCCGTAGTTAAATAAATATATATCACCCGGAAAGATCACCGTGTGCAATGTATGCCATGATTGTGTTGTCCATCAGTATACAAATTATGTAAAGACTGATTTGGGCCTACATTTTGGAATCTATAACTTATTATTATTACAGCGGTCACAGCTTCAAAATAGGACCCTATATGACACAGCAACAGTACACTTATAACGCCATTGTTAGGGCATTGTATCCAAAGTAGCAACCCAACAGCCTGTGATAATGCAGATTCCATATGGCAAACTCACATGTTAACGTACATGCTATTCTATCTTCAGTCTAACGTCAATGATGGACAGACGTCGGCGTCGTCTGAGTCTGTTCAGTGATAATGGTAATATTTATGTTAAAAGTCACTTTCATCAACGAGACGACACATTGGCGCTGATGGATTTACTAATTGATCGTTAATCAATTATGTCTTGTCTGAACAATTTGGTCAGATCATATACACCTCGGAAGGTACATACTTACACACCCACCCAAAACCCCACACATACAGAGATATGTATATATATGTATATATATATACGTATATATATATATTTATATATACAACTATATATATACATATATAAATATATATATATATATATATATGTATATGTATATATATATATATGCTATATAAATATATATATTCAAATATCAATATATGTAGGTACATAAATTTATGTGCAAATGTATATATATATATGTATATATATATATATATTTATATATAGTTATAGTTATATATATTTATATATATATATTGATATATATATATATGCATATATTTATATACATACATAAATATACATATATATACATATATAGATATACATATATATATATATATATTTATTTATATATATATATATATATATATATATATATATATATATATATAAATATATATATATATATATATATATATATATATATATATATATATATATATATATATATATATATATATGAATAATATGCGTTATCACATACCCAATCGTAAGCTTGACTCTTTAACTAACCTCTACTATACATGCTGTTACATGTATTTTCTAATGTTCACGAAGGCCATGGGGTAAATGTTGTTCTCTGTTTTTCATAGCTGAAAATCTATGTTAACCAACATCCTTCGAAATGAAATACGAATAAGCGTGTTAAATGTAAGCGTGTTAAATGTGGTGTCATCTTACGAACGCAAATGGGAAGGTTGCGTAAATAACTATTTTTGCTATTCCAACTGATCCAGCGTCATATCCTGAGCGAGACAGCAAATCTCATAAACAATCGAAATATATTAAGGACAAAACTGCCGGGTCATTCATAATGTATTTATTGCAATTATATAGCTGACAAACCAAGGAATTGTATCACTTTTTGGGTCGATAGACAATGTATATTACATTCTGCCCATCAAATACAAATTAAAGCACAAACGAAGTGAACGGAAAGACCCACACCTAACAAATTAGATGCGTAATAATTTGCATTGGTGGTCATCTATTTAACTTGCCTACAAATCAGCCAGCCGCATCAAAGTAAACATTGTAGGAATAAAGTTCTGCTGAGCTTGGTACAGTCACGGAACTAGCAGTTAAGTTTGCCTATCTCATTCCATGTGCTAAAATAACGAAGACAGATCACCATGTGCATGCCAAATGTTGTCAATGGGCATGCTGCACCTTGTAAACGGTGTCGAGACACGAAGTTTTGGAAGTCTAATCGACCCGTAAATCAGATGAACATCCGACCGTTGATTTGCACGAGGCAGCACAATGACTCGTAGCTAATGTGCAAAAACAATCATATCGTCATGCTACAAACGTGCCCTGATCATGGCAAGTGATGGACTGTTCCATTTCCCTAGTTCAGCGATTTCTAAGGTGCAGATGAAGTCAACAATAAATCATGCTTGGATATTTTTGAATTATTTGTATTTTGCTGGCAAGAGCGTAACCATCCGATTATGTGCGTCTCTCCCACCAAGTGAGCAAATATTTAGAGATACTATGAATCTATTTTATTCCAGTTGTTTGATATTTGCAAACAATTCAAATATGATCACTGATTCTCAAAGTGTTAAACCTAACAAACAATCTTTATAGAGATATTACCTCGATTGACTTCAACAAAAATTATTCCGACTGGCAAACTTGGCAAACAACGTAGGAATGCGGTATACCGTCAATATTTAGAACAAGCGAAAGCTTGAACAAATACACTATGGAGCAATAGAGCCAATACGACGAGGGTGCTCACACAACATTGATACCTGTCTCTGGTGTTCACCTGAAAGCGATTCCATTTTCTTTTGCTTGCCATGGATGCAGTTCATATCAGGGCAGTAACGTCAAATGACGTCAAACTAGGTAAGTTCAGGTCGGGAGTGTTAGGATATTAATCTAGCTCTTTTGACTTTTGAAACGCTCCCCCTCTTTTCCATTTTCAGCACGACATGTTTCACTAGCCCGGGGATACTTCCGCCCTTAAGACGGGGGTGTGACCCTGATAAAAGACCTGGCTGGTACCTTTTCCCATTGGCCAATGACCCTTCGAGCCCACGCCCCATGTGAGCAGTTGGGGTTGACCTTTGTGAAGGGGGACCGGCTATACCTGGACCAATGGGAGGCCAGCTGTGGGTGTGGTTCCGGGCGTAATCCAATGCCGGAACCGCGATAAAATAGCTGGCCTCGCGGAAGTACAGGGAGAAATACCTAGCAAAGAGACGAAGTATCTGAACAAGATTCTGACCCGAGATTCCAGAGAAAGCTAATAAACCAACTCGAATAAACCAACAACAACTCAACTCCTGGACTCGTGTGTTTTCTCTGGCTAGTGTCCCCACTCAGGCAACTACAAGCAGCTACAATATTCCTATATACGAAGGGGCGCGCAGAAATACGAATAACCAAGAAATATAAGTATAACAAGAGTATAGCTATATACGAAGGAAATATAGTTATAAGAGGAGCACAATCTGTGGTGCACTGTCAATCTCGCTAATCTAGGCTAACAGAAAAATCATACGCTTGCCCTGAAAGAGGCATGTTTGTTGCGCGACGACATAATGTCTTTGAATATGAGGTAAGAGGGATTGTTCTTCCTACAAATCAAATCCCAGTTGTTCATCCGATTTACGGGTCGATTAGATAGCCGGGTCATTATGCCTGAAAAACGTTTGTCTCGACTCAGCAATCCGTTTCCAAGGCGCAGTACGCCCATCGACAACCATTTTGCCCCTCCCAGAGCAATTTGTCGACGGAATAGCGACATGCCCATTTAGGGCTAAGCGTTATGGGTGGCACTGGTATACGCACCGTATAGAAGTCGGACAAGTAGCCGTTCGGGATGACCATGAGATATATATATATATAGAGATATAGATATAGATATAGATATATAGAGAGAGATATAGAGATATAGAGAAGAGATAGAGAGATAGATATATAGAGAGAGAGAGAGAGATATAGAGAGAGATATATAGATAGATAGATATAGAACTATAGAGAGAGGCAGATATATATATATATATATATAGATCTCTATATAGAGGGAGGCATATAGATAAATATATAGAGAGAGACATTACAGATTAGAGAGGGATATCTATATATGAGAGATACATATATATACACACATATATACATATAGATATATAGATATTCTCTAGATATATATATATATATATATATATATATGAATATATATATATATATATATATATATCTATCTCTATATCTATATATCTATATATATATATATATATATATATATATATATATATATATATATATATATAAGCACATAGCCATCAACAGGCACGCACACACGCATACAAGCACCAAAACAATCACACACACACAATATATCAAAATATGTCAGAATAACTGTGCAAGTCGGCTATTCTGCATGAATAAATCCATCAAGGGTTTCCTTTACTACTCGCTGAATTCTTGAGGTAGGTCATCAGGTTTTCCTTTGGAAAACATGCCATATGCGCTTGCTGGTGCGCAGTCTTATCAGCAAAAATGGTTTTCGATCGTTCTCATCCCTAGTTCGCAACATATATGGACTCAAATAGTAGAGCAAAATCGTGATCTAATGCAGCGAGCACATCTCAGATTATTAGAATCGTGGTTGCGATATTACATTTATGTTGAATGGGCATCAGAAACGTCACATCTGTTCACTTATTTTTTGTTTTCATTTTGTTTGCAGCCTTACAATATGCATTTGCGGCCTTAAAGTCATCTCCGTGCGCTCAGCATTACCATGTCAAACATATCTGGCTACGCAATATCGGGCCAGTTTTAAAAATAGATATACAAGGCATCTAAAGTTGACTCAAACCTTCCCATTTCCGCGAAAACATCCATTTCCCAACGTGAATGACTAATACTGTTCGCCATGATGTAAGCTCTCTTGAATAATCAAACATAGAAAGATCTCTTAGTTTGCTAATGTTGATGCGTTCGTGTGCTGGCAGAATGATTTAACTAGCGCTGCTAAAGTAGATAACATGATAATACTGCTAACGTCATCATGATGTCAGGAGCAGTCACGAACACGTCCAGTAATCAGTTGTGAGTTGTTTCAACATTGTTCATGATAACAGAGCACTGAAGAAAACCGAAGCTTTTAACTTGTTTCCTAGCGTCAGCTTCTGAAAACAATTCGTTTATCTCACTATTTGATTCATTTCCATGAATGTACTTTCGATTCCAAAGAATAACAGTATCTTAAAATTGCATTCGAAATTAAATAAAGGTAGTCTTTATTTGCAAATACTTTGCACCCTTTGTTTACAACGAATTTGCTACACTGTGTCAAAACTACAAAACATCATTCACACAAGCGATTAACCAGGTAATCTTATATGAGGAGGCTCATATCAATTTGACATCTGAAAAGTTAATATTAAATCAAATCGATCGTTTTTGAAAATTACTAGATTTACAACTCTCATTTATTTAAGTAGCGCTTCTGTGATAACCATCTATGTTAACTACAGTTTGCTGACAGCAAAATCGGCATTATGCTTACAACAGGCTCTTGTAAACATGTCAAATTCAGCACTTTACTCCTCTCGACTATCCACCCGCAAATATAGGTCAGTAGTGGAGCCAATGTGTCCAACGGGTTAGCCAGATTGCATTTCGATATTATATGTAGCGATTATGCTTGATTGCTGCTCCGAAATACGGGCAAACAGCACAAGTAACGAATTATCAACGTCCCCACGAATTTGAAAGAGATTGAACCCTGGGAACCGATGATGTCATAAACCTACATAAAAAAACGCATGTACGAATTGTACAAAGAGTATGTCTTACTCCCTCTTTCTTTCTTTCTCTCTCTCTCTGTCTCTCTCTGTCCCTCTTTTTTCTCTCTCTCTTTCTCTCTCTCATTCTCTCTCTCACACACACTCTCTCAAGAGATATAAATATATATGTATAGATATATATATATATATATATATATATATATATATAAAAATATATATATATATATAAAAAAAATATATATATATATATATATATATATATATATATATATATATATATGACTCCCTCTCACTCTGTATCTCGCTAACTCACTTGCACTTATATATATATACACACACACACTATATATATATATATATAGATATATATATATATATATATATATATATATATATATACATATACATATATATATATATATATATATATATATATATATATATATATATATATATATATATATATATATATATATATATATATATATATATATATATATACAGATCACTACATTCCGCCATATGAATCTACTCAACCTGTGATTAAGTCGATTTGTTGAAATATGAGCGAACGGGTCATTTATATTATTCCCTTTGCGTTTTTTGCTTGTAATGCATGCCGTAATTACCTTAGCAATGGAAGGCTTCTTATGTTTGATACAAGTCAATGTCACAAATATCGATAGTATGCCCCTAGAACAATGTACGTACATTGCAAAATCCTCTGACAGATTGTTATGCTAGGCTTCATATAATGCATTCTTAGGAAAATGAAGAGTAAACATTGTATAACGCTAGCGTATTCAACTGCAAGATAAAGGTAGTGTATATCACAGAACCGGAAATTACAACAACTGCTCGGGGGTACAGCAATGTTTTTGTATTTAAATTGACTACACACTGAGTCCATTCCGGTGTATTTGTGCTAATATGCGGTCAATGGATGAGCAGCTTAAGAACTAACGTGAATAATTAATTATTGTATATCGGGCTCAGTTTTCTCTGACTTTATTGCACAATTGATTATGCATCATATGCCTAGCTCTTGATGTGTAAGTGCTGGAATGCTACAAGAAAAAGGGTTTGTTGGAATTAATAACAACGTGAATGTTGTAAAATAGAAGTGGAACAATGACAAAAACGCGACCGTTTAATCATATTTTGAGGGAGTTCAGTTTGTAGTATTAAGTCTGCACTGACAGTGCAAACATGTGTGATTGCTTTTATCGTAAAGGCAAGACCATGGCGTCCCATACTTTCTATGCTGTCTGGCTAAAATAAGCTACAGTCTAAAGCTGCTAAGGGAGCGTCACACTGAATAAATATATCTTGAATTTGAGTATTGGCTTAATCAAATATCTCCGACATGATGGCGAATGTGGTATGATTTCGGAGGTGGTTGCTTTAGCAGTTTGTAGACTATAGAACGACTCCAAAGCTGGTTTATTATTTTTTCGATTGTAACCTCATTTCGGAGTAACGTTATATACCCCAGTTTTGTGAAATGTTATATACCCCATGGCAAGTATGTCTGCAGCGCGCGTTGGCCAGTATCAGCGCTCAGACGTTAAGTCGGTAATAAGAAATAATTTTCATCCACTACGCGGCAGCGCGGGGCAATGAGGTCCCTCTTACGTAGTTGACAACACAGTAAACATAGAATATATAGAGCTGTGCGCTTCTTTATCGGTTGTTGGACTCTGCAGCTATTGATAATGGAGCCATGATCCGTCGGCGTCGTTTCGCACGGCGATTATGTATTTTGCTTTGCCTTTTCGTCGACACGTACACATGACCAAATGATGGCTGATAAACTTGTTATCTATTGTAAGCTCGTTTTAAACCTCAATAACATATTGTGCTACGAAAATATTTTAACATTATCATGACATGTAGATAGAGAAATGATTGTTAAAGCATTATAAACAAGTCCAATACCTTTCACAAAGCGCTCCATCTCTGCATCTGGCAATCTCTCTTTAAACTAATTCAGTAAATGTAGACGACGGTAATGAATCAGTGCATGCTAATGATACAGTAGATAGTCTAATACTTTGCAGTGGCATAAGGAATGTATATTTAACTTCTCAGTACGGCATTATTATTTGTATATGCGTTGCATTCAGTTTTGATTAATTCCGATACTTCCCACAAGTTCGCCGTGGATGCTATTGTATTAAGTCTGAAATTAACACAATCCATTTGACCATATAATGAAACAACTACATAAGCTTTACGCTATTTTGGCTCAAGTTGTACAAGATCCAGATGAATGACAGAGAAACAAAACGGCAATCGTTACTCTTTCTAAACTTGCTAATGAATACAATATCATCAAATATCTTCACTATATCATAGACAATAACGATCGCTGGGAAAACTTGGCAAAAAAAAGCTACCATTAGATGGAGCCAGTATCGTTAGGAAACTGATGTATAAACGGGAGTGAACATGCAGCACACAGAGCTTTCTGTGACACTTGGCAAGCATTATCCACTTTTGTTTGCATGCTCTATCATGAGCGACAAGTTTGGAGGGACCATCCTAAAGTATATGGGATGAGATGTGTAATTGTTCAATAACTCATAATATGCTGGCTCTCTGCTGGAGTTAATTCCCATATGGGTTGCGATATTTTGTTAGGCATTAGAGCTCGGTTACATAGACTCTCCGTAATTTTTTACACCTGTGCGCTCTACGGACACTGAGTGTCGCTGACGTCACACATTGTACCACCTCGGTAATGACCCGCATGCTTGAGATGACTAGAAGTAGTACATCAATACTGCCTCAACAATGGTAAGCAACTTATCGCACGAGGATTGCCGAGTTTAATGAACGTAAGCGTTTGCTGAAACAAACCTTTTGATTAACAGCGGAGAGGCAAACTGTGAGTGGGTTTACTTTTTTATCCGCTCCTGTAGATGTCTTCAAATATAAGATAAGCATAAGGGTTCATGTCACATTCATAGGAATACGAAGCTATTTTTTCGGATAATTCTAACTTAGGTTAAAATGGATTCGATAGATATTCCCTTGCGCAAGCTGAATACCGTTTATACTTTATACAATAACTGCGTACACGCCCTTCATTCCGTGTGTTGCAATCGTTATTATACAGTGACAGCTGGTTCAAATGCAATGAAAAGGAAATTTTGATGAAGTTTCAACATAAACACAAATCGTTGAAGCTCTGATACTCCATGTTTTTCATATTAATCAATTCGTGCCTTTTCATTGGCATATTCAGTACTAAAAAATATGTCGGAACCTTTGCTAAATAAAACAGCTCCATGGTAACTTTTAGTAAATTAGCCTGGAAATTGTACAAACCAGCCCGTAGGTACACGCGTATAAATATTGAAAAAACCTCGTAAACATATTACGACTTGGCCTTACGCAACACAGTGAGAGATGTCTGCAAATGTTCATCCTTTAATCCCCAGTTGACCCTTAAAACTTGTATGTGAGTCAATCATAATAGATATAGCTCACTTCAATTAATGCACACAAAAATAAAATCTCAGCCAAACTGGCGTGTATAAAATATCCGATATGATCAAATGTTCCGGCTGTGAAATTTTAGCGTTCATAAGATACAATCCGCGGTGTTAACATTGTTAACGCAACAGAGTTACCCTCCCCCCTTACCAAGGAATGTCAATTATTGACTTCCTTAAACAGTTAAATCAGTGAATAATATAAAATTCTTTGCATTGATTAAGCAAAACCAGATAAGTGAGCAAGTGAACGCATTAATATTGAGCTAACAATGGAGTAAGCATGTATTCAGTAGCTGGCAGTAATGTATAACGCTGTTGTTGACCGTATATGATTCTGTTTTGTTTTTCATTATCTCAAATATACAAGACACATGTAAAGTCACAACGATGTGCGTTTAACATTAATTTTATGACAATAAGAAGAGAGCACAACACCGTAGTTGCAAGACGGTCAAGGAATACGTTCTAATAGCTTACTGTATTAGACTGGTGCGGGTTATATCTGCTTGTTTTGCTAAAATATCAGCTGAAAGGCTACCTCTTTTTTTCGCAAACACTATGGTATGTTTTGTTGCTTTATGGATCGCTTTATCAGTCATGTTTGGTATTAGCACCTCCTGCCTCGTACCACAATCAGTGTCCAATGTACAACATGCCCATACACAACTCCTTGGCCCGGGAAATCAAAAAAGGTGTCCACGATCTATCGTAAATAATGCACTCGCGGAATGATAATGCATATAAAA
>CM067358.1:49703112-49745612 GCA_034190875.2 Urechis unicinctus | reverse complement strand
CATTTATCTATTGTAGTTACGCTGTTACAATTTACAGATAGGTGGTAGTGGGGGGGGGTTTATGAGACACATGGAGTCACAAACAAATGAGGAATCATCAACATTCGATCAGATCTACTTTGTTCTTTTATACGGAATTTTCAACATATGTCTATGGTGCATGCTAAAATTATTTGCCAGGACCAGGATGGTAGCATGTTGTGCTAAATGACAGAATACAAGCAACTTATTGACAACACGCGCGCTCATGACCTTAGTTGCATCACTTTAAGTTATGTTACACCAAAAATGTTTCCATAAGAATCAAATATACCGCACATTCTTCTGGTGCTTGGTTGCTGTTACTGTACGCGTTTTGTTGAAGGGGCATATCGTCCCGTATATCTTCCACCCTCGGATTGAAAATATCCCAAGGGTCATCAAAACGAACGATATTCGATAAGTGATGTCAATGCATATAACATCATGTTATGCCATGCATTGATGACGTCCGGGCTAAATCCTGAATATACCAACAGTGTTTATGTAAATAAAATATGTAGCATTCAGTATTATTCTTTCTGTAAAACGAGGGCGTATCTTTGCGGGAGCGTATCGTTCCGGGGGCGAACTGACCCGAGGGCGAACTGACTCGGGGGCGTATCGTCCGGAGGCGAACTGACCCGCAACCATCTAAAGAATACCCTATAGCTTTTTCAAGTTCACTCACTGAACAATTCCTAAGTGAGCATGCACAAATTAACCCCGATCCATAGTGGCATTTTTGAATTGTAAATTTATCTTTTCTTGATAATATTGATTTATTTGCTTCGAGTGGTGGGCGCGAATTAAGGACTTTATACAGGTTCAAGTATTACTTTTCAACGCTTGAAAACTAGAGTGATCGAGCAAAGAATGAAATCCAATCAATTTTAAGCCAATACATAGTGTTAATAACTTTTTGTCCGGCATCGAGACTACAGTTGGTGTACGGACTGTACAATTAGCCGCGTTCCACAAGTAAGCGTGACCCCGCTTTCAAATGTTGCGATGAAAGCAGCCTTATTGATGATATCTGCTAAAATTTATCACAAAGCCTGTACATCCTCACGCTAAGTGAATTAATTGTTAATATGCCAATAATGCCTGTAAATGCTTGTATTCAGCGGCGATTATCGTCACAATGAACCAGGAGCTACTAGATAAAAATCCATTGGAGCTTTTTTTAGACAAGTGAGGAACACAATGGGGCTCATACGGAACACAATGGGGATAACCTAAATAAATTTCAAAATAACCTAAATAAGTTTCAAAATCAATCTGTTGAGGGATCCAGGTGGAGAAAAATCCAATGTGCCCTTACGGTACGGTAAACAGAAAACACTGGCTGGCTATTTACAGTCTACATGATTCAGCTTTATGTGTTTTTGTGCATGTCTTCAGTCGGGCGAAAAGAATGGGCCTCCTGTGTTTTAGAAAAGCAATGACAAAACGCTATGACCTCCACAGAGGGTATTATAAACGACCTTACCATTGATCTATTATTGTCACTTTGACCAGGCTCGGAGGGTTTGATTGATGTGATTCCTACCATAACTGATGAACTTTAACGGGAGAAGTCCCAGTTGTTTTTGATGATACATTCACTAATTGGTTTTTCCATGGCTCGTGGAGAAGGATAGGCTTTGCAGCAGTGCATACGAATAGCTCCCAAATAGATTGGCCTGTCAGCAGTGACAAAAGAACAGTTTCAAAGTCGACATGAATTGGTCATTACAACAACCACATCATCACGAAAGGCTAAAATTGTGGACTTGTCAGCAATGTACAATGACTATGCTAGCAAACGTTCATAATGTCGACCATGTACACTTTAAATCGAATACGATATTACATAATTATCGAAAAAGAATTAATTAGATCAAAACCCGGGATATATCTTATCAAATACATTATATAATATACCAAAAGGTACCAAAAGTATCATCCACCATTTCGTATTTTCAAATGACTCCAACCATACGATTCACTGTGTTCGACTTACTTGAGGAAAATTTTGAATTAATTGCTAATCAATTATAAAATAAATACAACATGAAAGTTTGTTTCCAAAACAAAAAGCATTATAGATCTTTGTTGTCATGTCGACAACGCACTAATGTGGCATACCTGAATTAGTCACCCGTAACAAAGTGCTGCAGTTCCTGCCACTTTTATCAAATGTTAGTACTCCGCAGGTTGTGTATAGTGAAACCCTGTCACATTGTTGTTACACTGGTAGTTATTGTATACTTTTTATATGCTGCAAGGTCATGCACCCCTGGATAATTCATTGCTCCGAAACAATACTGTTTTGCTTGGCTTAGAATAAGAGATGGCAATATAAGGTATAGGTCGTATCCGTGAAGCATGTAGGAATAACTCAATAGAGGAAATGCATGGTTTAATGGACATTCGGAGAAATATTGATATGCCTCATCCAATTGCACTGTCACGATAATAATCGGACGGAAAATGATTCATAAGTTCGTATGATGTACCATTATCTATATATGCAACTTACTGTGGTCATTTGGAGTGTAGGAGTTTTGCTAAAATCCACGATATATCAGGACGCGTTCTTAACCGGTTGTGATGGCGCTTAATGTTTGAACAACAAAACTTGCACTGCATTGCATGCCTTTTGTTCTGTTGTACGTGCTCTACTGTTAAGTTATGGGTATAAGCACTTTATACAGTACGTAACAGCAAATAGTAAAATCATTGATTCGATTGGCCACTGAGATTACCGCAGATTTAACAAGATCTAGAACTAACAAGCGAACATATATTTAAAGTATATATATATATATATATATATATATATATATATATATATATATATATATATATATATCTATATATATATATATATATATCTATATATATATATATATCTATATATATATATATATATATATATATATATATATATATATATCGTTTAGCGTTTAACTCAAAAACCTGGAATCAAGTTCAACTACATTTTACATATTCAGCTGGTATCGGCAACTGCTGTTTTCATTATGTAGCCTAGTCCCACAGCTCTTAGCTGCGTTTTGTACGGTAGCTCATGTCATTAGATTATCTGCTTTGACAAACGATGAATCCTATGCGTATCGTTTGGCGCCGCAAACTGATCCAGTGAGCTATTTCACATAGCTGATTTTTGTTACAATGTCACTTGCGTGGGATATTTGGATGATATAATACCAGTCAATCCATCAGAGTGATTGCTTTGCTGCCTGAGAAACCGAGTAATCACAGGTCTATTTGTTTGACGAATGTCATCTATTGAGACCCGAATTGATGACGACGGTTGCGCAGTACTCTCATCATCAGGTGAAAACATGTCCACCAGCGTCTCTTTTGAACCCGAATCAGAATGATTGCATTGCGGGAATGGGTCAATACGGACCCTATACACTGGACTAATGTACCGAGATTCTTTATATGTCAACTACACGCATGTGCAACAAAATATTTGATTACGATCCATGCCGTTGACTGCATTAAGGATTGACCGAGGCCGCGGGGCTACATTTTTAGAGGGCAAATTTATGACAGCGCCTTCGATGCGAAAAGTGAAGTACGAAAGCAGCTACAAATTCGTTTTGCTTGTCAGTCTGTGGAAAACTACGCATTTGCAATCTTAATTCATCGGTTTTAACTCATCTACAAGTCACTGAACTTTGCTTTAACTTAAACTTATGACAATAAGCGTATTGTTTTCCCATCAATAAGTTAAATGTGGAGTTGGGTTGGTGACTTTTACTTGAATTATATAATTATATAAGTTTTCATGAAGGAATTTCAATAGTGAAGTAATGAATCTGGCGAATATTGTCGATGGCGGAGTGCGAGGTTGACTATGAAGTAGTAGCACAATCAAACAGTGTGTAAAAGTCGAAGCTCTCGGATTTGTACAGGAAATACTCAATCACATGCTTCATTGAAAGGTCCTTGTTCTCTAAGTATGTTTGATATACCTATTTCTAGAAAACGTTTATCATGTGTTTGATAAAGAATTATAGGTATTTGCTCAAAGAGGGTCGGTTCTTATGTATTTATGTATCTGCATACGATACACTCATCATTGGGATTGAATATTCTCGTTACAATATTCGATGTAAGTGTTGCATAACGCGCTATTTTACAGCCGATATAATCGTATTCGCATGTGGTTATTGAATACGTTGTACAGTGCTTGTTTTACCTGGCTTAACGACGAGAATGTGCCCTATGGCAACTGAATGAACGGGTGCTGTTAATGTGATTTATTCATTAGTATCGGCCGGAATCGTCTTCGATGCTTAGAAGCACTGTCATTTATTCATGGCAAGGAAACGTAACTGGCTTGCAGACGCTTATATGTAAAAATATCACTAAGGTTCTCTAAAAAAAAACCTGCCAACAATTGTAAGCGCACTCAAAACGAGGAGTATTGTAGCTTAACGTGTGTTTAGCAACATCCCTCTGGTTCTTAAAATACAAAGCACTATCGACTTAGGTATTGTCGATTGTACTTATTGTGTGCCCTGGGATAGGAGTGTGAGAAATCGACTCCTGATATGTATCACGAAGTTCTTACGTATATGCTCAAACGGCGAATGGCACGATAATCTACGCCCTGAGAAGAGCAGTAGCCACTCAGCCACTCAGCCACTAGCCATGTACCAGTGATGATCCGCTTTCAAATCAACACTACATATTGGAATTCGCAAGTATGAAATGAATGAAGCAGGCCCCATCGACTTCCGAGGAGCTTTATATTGGCTTCGTCTCTCGTGGCATAATGAAATAAAATACAGCTCTGAGATAGAGGATTCTATGGGCGGTTGAGACTAATGTATATTCATTAATACCGATGCCAATTATAAGATGTTAATTGTTGCGCAAATCAGCTTTGTAAATATCGAGGGCAATCGCCGAGTTCATACATTTGAATGATTGCTGCCTTGCGTTCAGATGGTTGGGGTTAATATATCATCTGAATGATCAATATCAAGGCTACCAGTAACTTTTAGACCTTGCTATTGCACGCAAGACGTCTTCTATTGACTGTTTGAACTACCTCGACAAAATCACTACGCGTAGAACGTATTGCCAACACACTCCATGGTGTGCATCCCTGAATGTCATAAAAGTAATTGCACTTGAGTGACAATGATACTTAAACGGCTGTATAAAGACGCGGCCAATCATGATGGTAGTAATCAAGTTGATCATGAACTGGAACTACATGGGCTATAAATATCATGGCAATGGTTGTCGCTGAGGTAGGAGTCCTACTTAACCGTACATTGCGATGAAAACAATAGGCATCCTACTATATATTCCGCACATGTGTTGGTTGATGAAGAAATAAATATGAAGTGTTCTTTTGTAATGTTAGATCTATACGGATGCCGTATTGACATTAATAATGGAATGCAACTTACGTTGAATGACAGTCACAGTCACAAATATTGATAATATGCTCCTAAAGGTATCTACGTAGATTGCAAAATCCGCTGACAGCCTGTTATGCTAGGCTCGATATACTGCACGCCAGGGACAATACAGAACAATAATTGCCTTACACTAGCGTATTCAACTACATGATAGATATAGCGTATATATCACAAAACAGGCAATTACAAAAATCCTTTGGAGGTACTGCAATGTGTTTGAATTGGAATGGTCCGTACATTTTGTAGAGTCTATTCCAGTGAAATCAGATATATTTGTAGAAATATACAGTTAAAGGATGATCAACTTGAAATACTAACGTGAATAATTGATTATTGTCTATTATGATCAGTTTTTTCAGTCTAATTACGCAATTTATTTTCCATCATATGCCCGGCTCCTTATACGTAAGTGCGGGAATGCTAGAACAAAAGAGGTTTGTGATGCATTTAATAACAGCGGGAATGTTGTAATATATAGGAAGAACAATGAACAGGAACCGAACGATAATTAATATTTTGTCGCGTTGTTGTTTTCTTGCTAAAACAAGTTAGGGTTTTATGCTGCTTAGTGAACGTCACACAGAATAAGTATTTATTGAATATGTGCAGCAGCTTCATCACAAATCTCTGTCACGCATATCAGACTGCATATATATATATATATATATATATATATATATATATATATATATATATATATATATATATATATATATATATATATATATATATATATATATATATATATATATATAATATTTATATATATATTTAAATATTTATGTTTAAATGTATACATATATATATATATACATAATATATAAATATACATTTATATATATATATATATTTATATTTAAATATATATATATATATATTTATGTGTATGTGTATATATATAACTAAACATATATACATATATTCATAAACATATATATATATATATATATATATATATATATATATGTATACATGTATATATAATGAAATTTTTATAATATGTTGCTTATCACGAGTAGCGAACGTCCACCATTTCAAAATGATATATTGATAGATGTGTGGACAAGTTGTGAAATTTAACCTATGCTTTAGTTTTTGAAATCGCCCACCATTCTGTTGAAGCAAGTCACTGGTATCACAAATATAGTCCATCGTTATTTTCGACAATATTCTAGCTAATCCATGGGTCTAAATCGTTGTGTACGTTCAGTACCATCAGCTGCATTCCATCATGAACCCTATATTCAAATATAGCGATGAAAGCATCCTTATTGATAACATCTGCTCATGCATAACACATTCACTGTCGATGCTTGTATCCAGCGGCGTTAATCGTCCAAACCGACCAGAATCTACTCGGTGAAATCCATTGGAGCATTTTGACGAATGAAGAACAAACTTAAGCTACAGCCTCACGGACTTAACACAAGCCAATTGTATGTTTAAGAATACACGGATTTCTACCACTATATTACTTTCACGGGTCTATGTCAAGTTAAAGAGTACTATAGGTATTGATTATGCAAATAATTGTTCAATAACATGGCTTCTACTGCAATACTCTTGCAATAGACCAACCAACGTTTTATGCATTCAAATATTTCCATTCTAGTTATAGAAATAACACTTGTTGATACACTGCATTATACTATGGTAATAATACACGAGCGATATTTAGAATATGGCGTGACGACTCACGGCAAAACGGCCACGGTTTAATTAAATTGCTGGAAATATTGTATACGTTCCTTCTTTGATTGAGAGCACATTATATACTAGGTATTTGCATACAGCGGCTCTTAAGTACCTAAGCAACGCCATGCTGATGAGTAAACTCGAGTTCATATTGTTCCAATCCCCATCATGACTGCGGCCGAAGAAGGCTGTTCTTGTTTGCATAGTTTATTTGCGTAACAATCATTGGTCTTGTGCAATCACATAACCGAATTATTATACTTCATCGTCGTTGACAGTGTCAGTCTTTCTCAATACAAGGGCGTGGATATGGCATTTAAAACAACTGCAATAGTCTTTGCGATGAACTAGTATACTGCCCTGCATAGCTTAGGTTATGGCTTAGACTTGCCATTCATTGATACATGTCTAGATTCTCTAGTGCGTACGCAACACATGATTGAGCAACATACATTCTCATTTATTTGCACTGAAATGCGTGCCTTTAGTTCAGTTCTTCATGTTATACAGTAAAGTTATATATTACAATAACATCAAAGCTTCTGAGTATAAGCACATTATGCAGGACGTAACAGAAAAGCAAAACCATCGACTGGATTGGCTACTGTGATTACCGAAGATTCTAATACGATCTAGCACTAACAAGCGCACCGATTTGTACAGTAGCTTAGATTTTGCAAGCTATGCGCTAGTTTGGTTACATCAATAGAAAAATATCTGTTGCAAACAAGCATTATGAGTTACCATTATGAGGTGCCTAAATAAGCCCATGTTTAGTATACATGTTTTTAATTGATTCGGTTTATATTTCATGTTTCTCAAAGTTTCGCATAAAACTTTATTCCAACAGCATACTACTGATAAAATTAGAGCGAAAACGCTTGAATAATTATATTCTAGCGAGCGGCGCAATCAATAAAAGCTTTCTTCGTAGAAGTTGGATAAAGGAACAACAAAGTAGTTCTGACGTTTATTTAAACTGTACTTGACTCAGCCCTATTGCGTGGCGAGAAAAACCAAAAACTGTCTAGCCAAGCAGTCGCTCCTCTGGTGTATTGCCACATTATTTAACGGGGTAATATACTATAAGTAATAGCACAGAATTAGCATGGAGCAGTTTATTTTGATATTGCATCGTGTAAGGAATGATAATTTCTTGTCTTGCTTAAATATTTACTGCTTAGATCTTCCAACAAAACCTTGGCCTCGAAAACTTCGACTGAGTAATTGCCTAATTTATAGCGTAAGCGAATATAATCACCAGCTTGCTCTCGGATTAATAACACATTTCAAAACTTAACGCTGAAGTGGTAGAATCTTGATTAACCTTTTGAGCAAAGATTTTATCTATTACAATCTAAAAATGCTTAATGATTATACTCATTGAGTATTGATAATTTTTTAATCAGCGACAGCATTACAACGGCAGTAAACATTTGATTACTATCCATGCGGTTGATTGCATAAAATTGTGACTGAGGCTAGAGAGCGGGGGGGGTGGGTTGGCGTTAGGGGGGGGGGAGCTTTATTTCGGAGTATAGTTTTATCACATCGCCTTTGAAGTAAATTTGAAGTGCGAAAGCAGCTGCTAATTAGCAGAAAGTTTGTATCATGAGTCGTGGAAAACCACGTTTTGCCATTCTTAATTCATCTTTTTTAACTCGTCTATAAGTCATTGAACGTTGCATAAACTTGAATGACATTACGATAAGCGTACTGTTTTCCAATCGATTAGGTGTATGAGAAGTATAACGTTGATATTATGCAATGGTTGGTGGTTGACTTAATGGATCAAGTGTGAAGTTTGGCTGGTGACATTTATTTTCATTATATAACGTTGAATGAAGATTGACACAACGTTTGCATTCAGGATTTCTATAGTGAAGTAATGAATCTTAAAATATACAGGCGATTTCAAAGTTGACCACGAATTATTAGAATCATTAAGCATTGTGCAACAGTCGTAGCTCTAGGGTTTGCACGTTAAGTACTCATTCACATACTTCATCACAAAGTCTATGTTTTGCAAAATATCTTTGATATACCTACACTTAGGCAACGTGTATCATGTTATTGGAAACGCACAATAGGTATTGCCTCGAAAAGGCTCGGTTCTAATGTAATTATGCAGCTCAATCCGATACTCTTAGCATCGGAGTTGAATGTTCTTGTAACAATGTTTGATGTGATGTATATAGCGCTATTTGCTAGCCAATATATTCGTAAGTTATTGAGTTTTGCATTGCTATATGACGAGAATCGGCCCTACAGCAACTAAACGAACGGATGCTGATAATGCGATTTATTCATAAGAATCAACCGCAATCATCCTCGATGCTCAGAAGTAATGTTATTTATTCATTACGAGGAAACGCAACCGGCTAGTATTCGCTAATATGTCTGGTTATCATTACGATTTTTTACAAAACCTGCCAACATTTGTTGGCGTTATATATATATATATATATATATATATATATATATATATATATATATATATATATATATATATATATATATATATATATATATATATATATATATATATATATATATATATATATATATATATATATATATATATATATATATATATATATATATATATATATATATATATATATATATATATATATACTATAGGAATAATTAGGTCTATTGATATTGTTTTGATTACATTTGCATACTCGTCACGAATGGTACAGAATATTATTTGACATCTTCAATATTTGTAGTCGACATACAAAGATAGTTTGGATTTATTCGCTTATTATGTACTTTGGTTACGGGTGTGAGAAAACTATTGGTGTTACGTATCACCAAAGTCCTAACGTAACTACTCAAGCGGCGAATGGCACAATATTCTACGTCCATGAGAAGAGCAGTAACCACTCTACCACTAGCCATGTACCAGTGATGATCCGCTTTCAAGTTAACACTACAAACTGGAATTCGCAAGTATGAAATGAATGCAGCAGGCCCCATCGACTTCCGAGGAGCTTTATATTGGCTTCGTCTCTCGTTGGAAATAAAATATTGCTGTGAGATTGGGGATTCGATGGGAGTTTGGAAACTAATGTATCTTTATCAAGACAGAAAGATTGATCCAAAACTGATTTGACAGCTTGGTGTGGGTGTGACATATAGCAAAATCATCATCATCAAAACCGAACTTCACACGATGCCAATTATAAGACGTATCCCGGAGGTGTGTGATTGTTGCGCAAAAATGCCTTGTAAATGTCAAGGATAAATCTGAGTACCACGATTACAATAATTGCGGCTATGGCTTTTATATAGTGAAAGTAAATATATCATCAATATCAAGGCTACCAGTTATTTTTGGACCTTGCTATGGTCACTCAATACGTGTTCTATTGGCTGTTTAAACTACCAAGACAAATTCACTACACCACTCACCGCAAATTCAACTTTATCATAATTACACTGATGAGGCAAAAAGAATCTTATTCTTTAGCCAGTTGAACAGATTTTTACTTTCAGATCAGCGTTTTACAAACATGAACGGAACTCAAGCATGGCTTATGTCTCTAATTGATCTAACAGTACCTATCGCGGGGTCGTGGTTATCCGTTGATACTCAAAAACGCAAACATGTGGCCATCCAATTGTTTCCACGGCACCAAAAAGTTTGAACATTTGTGTCATCGGAACTGATATATAGGTCATTAATGCACCCACTAATATTACTCATTGCGACTAGCAATCAAGGGCTACTTGTTCACACATATACACTCTAACTCAAGCAGAAACAACACTCTCACACCTCACTTCGTTACTCATGCATCGAAATGCATTATTCATAATGAATGCTAAATCAATCATAAACCAAAGTGAACAAACTCATTTTGGAGTATCCCACACATAACATTGCATCATCTATTCGCCTCACTTAATAACTGTAAAAGCCCATTAAACATTTAATGCTGCGTGCCAAACTCATTGCACATACACCCTTCAACACCTCAACCTATAAAGAATTCGTATATATTTTAGGGCAACAACTTGACCTAATGAATATTTTAACCAACCTGTGTTATCTATACGGCTTTTTAATGCCCTAAGACGCGGTTAACAGTTAGACTTCATATCAACATTCTGACCAACAAACAACGTCCTGACCTCCTAGAAATATCGGTAACAACCATTAACATCTTTATATCATAATTAGCTTAAACATATTTACACCTCATTCAAATATTCTTACCTACTGTGATATGATATATATATATATATATAGATATATATATATAAAAATATATATATATATATATATATATACATATATATATATATATTATATATATATATATATATATATATATATATATATACATATATATATATATATATATATATATATATATATATATATATATATATATATATATATATATATATATATATATATATATATCTATATATATATATATATATATATATATATATATATATATATATATATACCATGTATGTAAGCACCATGATAATTGCCTTCCCTTGACATATATTCTCGTCAACCTAGTCCCCAAATTGAATGGAGTCACTAAAAATGATCTTTTGTCAGAAAACCTATATTTTCAACGCCCAAGTTCACGCGGTAAAAAAGCAACCAATACTACCGAATGGCATAACCAACCTTCCATCTCGATTGATGTTGCATTGAAAGTGGTTGGTTGTGACTAATAGGATGGAAATAATATATTTGATAGCGAACTGTATGATGTAAGATAGCTGCTGACGCACGCCTCTATCAATAAAGGATACCGTCTTCTGAGAGAGAGGTTGAGTCTCTGTTGAATAGGAATACCACTGATCGAATCGCTAAAACAGGTCAGTAAGGATATTGTTCCGTCAGACTTCACGCATATTTGCATCGGGGTGTAGCTGAGTGGCATAAGTGAAAGCCATCCGCAACGAAGTGCTGCAGTTCCTGCCATATTGAAGCGTCAGCAATCCGCAGGTTGCGTATGCCGAAACCCTGTCACATCGTAATTACACTGGTTTTTATTGTATACTTTTAGATGCTGCAAGGATACGCATCCCGGCATAATTCATGGCTCAGAACCAATACTGCTTTGCTTATTGAGAATAAGAGATGGATATAAATACAAGTCATATCCATTAGGCATGTTGCATGAAGTGCATGGTGTTATGAAATGTATTAAAAATATACATATGCTTTATCCGAATATGGCTAACAATATAAGTTCCATTAGGTTTGACGTAGCCGCTTGAGTTGTTCACCCGGACTTGAAATCTCTATTTAGTATTCTAAAGCTTAATACCACAGCCCTTATCTTCGTCCTGTATTATAGCGTATCTCCCCAACTTATTTGTTTGGACAAACGATGAATCCTCTGCATGTCATTAGGTGCCGCAAACTGATCCAGTATTCTATTTGCGGCTATTCTTTTTTCCTGCAATGTCGCGTTGGATGTTTGATTGATATAATGTCAGTCAATCCATCATAGTTATTGCTGTGCTACCTGAGAAACTAAGTAAACACACGTCAATTTTGTTTGTGAACGTCATCTTCTGAGACACGAATTGAAGAAGATGGGTGCGCGGCACTCTCATCACCATGTGAAAATATGTAGTGTCTCTTGTAAACCCGACGTGAAATGATTGCTTGGCGGGAATGGGTCAATACGGACCCTACAGCTGTACTAATGCCCTGAGATTCTTTATATGTCAGCTTCACGTATGTTCGACAAATTCGTTGATTGCGATCCACGCCGTTGATTGCATTGAAGTTTGACTTAGGATGGGCTGTTTCATTTCGAGAGGGTAAATTTGTGACATTGCCATCGCTTACTAGTTTGTTGAAACTGCGTATTTGCAATCTTAATTCATTGAACTTTGCATAAACTTGTATGACACAACGATAAGCATATTGTTTTCCCATCGATAAAGTATATGAAAAGTACAACGATCATATTATGCTAAGCTGGGTTGCTAGCTGGTTGGATACAGTCTTTGGTGACTTTCATTTTCATTATATACTGTTAAATGAAGATTGACACAATGCTTGCATGCACAATTGTATATAGTGAAGTAATGAATCTGGCAATACATTGTCGATACAAGAGTGCATAGTTGACACAGTTTACACAAAATATATCGAAGTATGCGCCTTTTAATTGTCAATGATGAATAAATACGGTTCTTACACCCTGCTTTTATTGAAAATGGAACTATAGTTTCGGTATGCGAAGCTCAGCGGACGCGAAACAGCACTATTTGAAGAGAGAGTCGAAATTGGTTTTTCCTCACGCCGATTTTGCACTCCGTGTTCCCATTTGGTCGACTCGTAAACCTGACCCAATGATGGCAGATTTATTTGATACCTATTGTTAGCTCGTTTTTAACCATGATGAGGCATTGTGCTTACAAAAAATACAAGTCGCAAATCATAAGAATTGTTCATGATGTGTAGATTGAGAATTACTAAAGAACATTAACCCTCCACTCAAGCGACGCACCATCTTTCATTTCAGGATAAATAATGAATAATTTTAGCATGCATAATAGATTTATGTTTGAGAAGACATGTGTGTACTTAACCGTGCGCCAACGCATAGTGTGATGGAAAGTCCATAAAGATGAACAATACAAAGTAAAGTTGATAATTCCTTATTTGTCTATAACTCCATATGCCACTTGCCACATTCACCCCCACCAATTTCCACCGATATGTGCATTGTAATGATTTAACTGCAGTAGAAAAATAATATATCGGATCAAAGTATGGTATGTTCATCTCCGCAATTACATCGGTATGCTAAACGATAGACGGGATTAGAAAATGTGCTATTAATTAAATTATTGCTCATGAATTGTACGTCTAGTGCACGAATATGGCTGCTTTTCTAAAATCGACTGTTTTATACAAGTAAAAGAGCTCATTGCTATATAATAACATAATCATCGGGAAGAACCTGGCGGATTTGAAACCTGGGGTAATTAGCTGATGTCTGTTATACCCGACCAAACTCTAGCAAGCAGTGTTAACAGATATTGCTCGGATGCTGACTAGAGACCTGCAGGTTAGAGCTTTGAATACACCAAATAACCAAACCGAAGCATTCAGAAGTTGACAAAGAACGTTTCTGTGTATGGCGTGTATATACAGGTAGCGACGGAAAAAACACAGAGAGCGAAATTGCACTTGTTTGGGGTGGTGGATAACTATATATATATATATATATATATATATATATATATATATATATATATTGCAAATATAAGAATATAGGCATACATGCATATGCATATATATATATAAATATATATATATATATATATATATATATATATATATATATATATATATATATATATATATATATATATATATATATATATATATATATATATACATAATGTTTCATATATATATATATATTTATATATATATATATGCTATTACTTTAATGCATATATAACGGTGGCATAAATATGTTATTTAATCGACATTCGGACAATCAAGTGACATCATTGACTACCTTTGCCCGATCTGGCTTGAAAAAGCTAGATGGTATGCTGTTTAACACCACCTTCTATCGAACAAGTGCACTCATTGGATAATTCATGAATGAGATATCTGCAAGAATGACAGAATTAATTCCAATCAATTGTGGCATTTATTAATTATTACTTTATCATACCCTGTCGATATTGATTTATTTGCTTCCCGCGGTGGGCGAAGTAGAATAAGGGCCCCACAATAATTGGATAAAAGAAGCTACATAGGTCGATAGTTGGGAATATCGTTAGCTATTCTTCAGAGCTTAAGTTACGTGAACACGCTTGGTATATTTAGGATTGAGCCCTAATGTCGAAAACAAATTACATTCTGAAGCGTTTATAGCTTGATTATGTTTCTATCTGCGACATTACTTGACCCAAACAAATATAGATGATCGTTAAGTTTTTAACAATATTCCAGGTAATCCATGGGACAAAATCGTTTTTTGTGGACAGTACAATCAGCAGCGTTCCACCATGAGGTGCGACCTCACATTAAAATGATGTGAGAAAGCAGCCGTATTGATAATATCTGCTCAAGTATATCGCATTCACTCAGTGAATGAAATGTAAATGAACCGACAATGCCTGTCAGTGCTTGTATCTAGCGGCGCTAATCGTCAGATCCGACCAAGAGCTACTCGGTCAAAAAATGCCTTCGAGTTTTTTGGGCAAAGGAGGAACTTCATGTTTCTACAGCCACCGGGACACAAGTAAGCTGTAGTACCCTTGCAATAGACCAACCCAAATATGTTATGCATTCAAATATTTCCAAATACCGCCCATTCTAGTTGTAGACATAACCCTTATGTGTACACTGCATGAGGCTATGTTACGAATACAATAGCGATAGTTAGAATATGACGTGACAGTTCGCGGAAAAATGACCCTGGTTTGACTAGATAATTGGAAATATTTTATGCCTTCTCTCTTTAGTTTTGAGTCAGTTGATAAGGTCATATTATATACGCCAGGCATTTGCATACAGCTGGTATGCAAATAATATTTCTTTAGTGCGCAAGCAACACAATGCAGATAAGTCATCATGAGTTTATATATTTCTATCCCCATTGTAACTACGGCCGAAGATCATGTTTGCATCGGTTATTTGCGTAACAATCATTGCATGTCTTGTGCTATCATATATCCGCATTGTGATATTGTATCTTTGTTAACAGTGTCAGTCTTTTCCAATACTTGGGTGTCAATATGACACTTCTAACAACTTAAAAAGTCTTCGCGATAAGTGCCATGATCTTCTAGTGCGTATGCCTTGCACTGTAACGCATGCCTTTTGTTCTGTTCTCTGTGTATAAGTAAATCATGCAGGACGTAACAGAAGAGATACTAAAATGGTAAACGCGATTGGATACTGCGAATACCGCAGATTGTAATACGATCCAGCATTAATAAGCGCGTTTATTTGTACAGTAGCTTCGATTTCACGTAATGACGTAAACAGAGAACACTGGGTGGCTATTTACAGTGTACATAACTCAGTTGTAGGTGTTTTCGCGCCCGTCTTTAGTCAGAAGAGATGTGAGGCGGGGAATGAGCGAATGGTGACTCAAAGAAATTGATGGGGGCATTCGAATCTCTGCATATTTTGCTTAACACACCCTGTGACCATGCTTTGAGGGTTTGATCGATGTTGTGACTCCATGCATAACTGACGTACGTTAACAGGATCAATCCCAGTTGTTTTTAATGATACATTCACTTGATGCTTTTTGTTTTTCCCGTGGGACGAGATAAGCCTTACTGCAGTGCAGAAGTAAAGCTTCCAGATCGATAAGTCTGACAGCAGTGCTACCCATGCAATCGCTCCTCTGATGGATTGCCAAATTGTTACACGGGGTTATATATTATGCGCAATGGCGAAGCATTAGTATGGAGGCCTTTTTGTGATTATTATACTGCATCGTATAAGGAATGCGATTCTTCTAACTAAGACAATTGACTGCTTAAGATCTTCTTACCAAACATAGACTAAGTAATTTCTTTAATTGCAGGGTAAGCATGAATAGTCACTAGCCTGCTCATGACAAAATTATAAATTGCAAAGCTTTATTAACGCGGAAGTGGTAGAACCTCGATGAGTTGAACATTTGTCCACAGTTATCATCTATTTCAATAAAAATGATTTTCAAAATTGATTGCGTATTATTTCATAGCCATTGTATGCTCCAGCCCTCCCCATGTCCTCAAAGGCGCACACCCCGAAACACAGTACACAAACACCCCGATCGTCGCCGGCGGACTGTGGTGAAACCCAAGCAGAATCTGAGGTTTGTACTGGGTCGGGATAATCCTCCCAGGGATACGTGTGTAAGGACACTTTATTTCGAGCAGCGCAATCTTCTCCTGACTTGGGTCCCCAGGAGGACAGAGGAGGTCACCATCACACTGGACCGGGAGGACACAAAATCCGTCTGGGGAGTAAGCTGTGTCCTCCCCACCGTGGAGGATGTAAATGTTGTTCCCGTAAACATTTGTGTTGTATCTGCTCTTAATGACTGCAATTGCAACCTCCTCGAAGACCTGGCCCCAGAAGCAGGCGACGCTCGTGTGACCGCCCTCGTTGCTAGTTTTCCCGGTCAGCTTCTTATTATAGCTGTTAAAGTAGTCCTGACCGATAACCGCCGAGTAGTCGCTTCTACCAATGCAGTGCTTTCTTTTATTCTCCCACTGAGTTGTCTTTTGTCTGATCCCGTTATGTGTGATACAGAACGACTTAATCACTTGTTCCATTACCAACCTATACCTTATACTATCCACTGTTTAAATAGATAGGTACAGACCAACGATGTATTGAGGCGGGTCAATATCATTCACAGTCCGCTTAATGGTAAAGAAGCACCCAATTTTTGTCTGATACCAGCGCGGATATTACTATCTTCAAGTGCTGTCGATACAATGTCAGCAATAGTATTCCCCACCTTATTGTTTTTTTACCTTGTGCTCAGTCCGTTAACGAATTTTGCAATTCCAAGTAGCGGCTCCAGTGCTGTCAATAGGAATGGCAAATGACTGCAATTGCAACCTCCTCGAAGACCTGGCCCACCGAGTTCACTGCACGCCTATATTTCTTGTACATAGCACAATATTTTTCAATCTCTTTCTCAAGGTATTGCTTCTTGAGGCTGATCTCATTCAATCATTAGGAGTGCCCCGGATTCTCATCAGACAGCTGCGGATATAACGGTGCCGTCGGAATGGTTGTTTGTTGTTTCATACTGCTGCCTTATACGTTAGTCCACAAGTCAAGTTCAATTAGGAGTGAAGCTACAGACCAAGTCGCCCCTCTGTTTTGTGAGGTTGTATAAAAATTATAACGTTGCCTTGTTCTAGCTGTAAAGGCTGGTCTAAAGATATTACAAAAGCCCGTTGGTCAACAGGCTTACTTATTCTTACCACTTACCAGGAACGACTGCTATAGGACCAGTATCATCAACAACACCCGAAGACGGCCCCATACGAATGATCTTGCCATTGCATAACATGGTATATCCACAGCTTGAGTCTTGTGAGTCTCGATCCCTAGCCCCATGGACAAACGACCACTCATATCCTCTGCGAAGAGCACCAATTGCTTCTGCCCATATAGTAATGAGGGGTTTTGTTTGGGAGTTTATGTGTTCTCTCAGGTCCCTGCGATGCTGTCTGTGTTTCTCATCAACATACTTTTTATTAGCAGCATCTTTAGGCGATATTGGGTCTCCCAACTGAACGATTTTATTATCTCCCATTTCAAGGTCTCCTATCCATAGACCGCCACTTTATCCATTTTCTGTGAGTCTAAAATAGATACATAGGTCTTTTTGGCATATTCCGAGAGGTCGGCGCACTGAACAGTGCTTGACGGTTTTTGCCTAGGTCCATAAATACTCGTTTTTATTGACATCTTGTAAATTCAAGAACAACACTAACAGGTAAGTCGTGGTTATCTAATAGCCTTCCTTTATTATCGCGTAACTGAACCTTTAACTCATGCACTGTTCCACTAGTGACACGTTTACATACAGGATTAGCGATGTAAGTGCTTATGATATCACCGTAAGAGTCAACCTCTAAACCAACAACTTCAAGAAGCGTAGTGGGTGCACCATCTAGCATGTTGTGCGTGGTGCTGACTTGATCCAGGTGAACATAAATTGTATTTTAGATGCTAAAGTTGATGGTCCGGCCACCATTGTAAGTACCTGTAAATCCACCGCCTTCCGAGACCCTCATCAAGACCCAACTTGTTAAAACTCCGTCTGATATATTCACAGTCTCGTCAGAAATTTCGAGGGTAATAACCCCATTTACAGCATCAACTTCTAACCCAAGACCTAATGATGTAATTTGCTGTTGAAGAAGGCGGAAACTCCAGAGGCCGGGTTTTAATTGGATTCTTCCTCCTTTTCCAGCAGTTTCAGACCGTCATTGAATGGTCTCGTTTGATTCGAGATTGTACGAGCCCACAGTATACGTGATTGACCTTAGGCCAACACATAGATCGCCCGCAGTGTTGTCAATAGGATGCTGCAGGGACACAGCGTTGCCGCTTGAACATTAGAAAGAGTGTGATACATAGCACTATGACTACACAATCCTTTAGTTTCAATACGAGTAAAACGTACAAAACCGGGCTACCCACTTCATATTGATCCTGAGAATCTGACACACCTTCTCATCCAGGTTAAGGCAGGTACAATTACAGATGCCTTTGGGGTCGAGTTCTCCAACCTGTTTGATAAATACTTGGTGCCAAACATAAGTGACGACAGCCTTGTAGTTGGCTGGAGAACCAACCACATGCAATACTGGCAGAGCCAGGTAAACTTTGTTGTATGGTGTGCAACAAGCGGCTGCGGAGTTTCTGTCCTGGACCACCTCAAATCTGATTCCCCAGCACTAAGTAACGTCTACAGGTTCCACGTCTACTACACAATCCGAAGACTTTTAGACGAAATGAGAATAGCACTGCCGAATGACGCCACATGGTCCGCCACCAACAACACCTTTGACAAGAGAATCTACCACCGGCTCTGCCACGAGTTTGGGGTTGACGAAAACAGCGACTGGAGGATAAAGTGCGGTAACCAGGGCTTAGGCCGGGTATACTTCACTGACCCAGAAACACACAAGGTACGGGTGATCACTCACCTGTAGAATCCGTTAGGCCAACCTTGGAGAAATCAACCAATGGCTTTGTTTTCCAGGGCGGCAAGCTACATATTGATTTTATAAAACAAGTCCATGATGGAGCAAACACCGCCTGGAGTTCTTACATCCTGGAAAAATCAGCTGGGTTCACCGTTCCAGGTATCACACGGATCAACAACAGCATTAGGACTTATGTCTGGGCTATTCTTAGGGCTCAGGCTCAGACCCGCTCAGAGATACTAGGTGTTGGCACGTCCTTTGATGCTCAAAAGCAATTTCAGGCCAACGTTGATGATGCCATCAACTCCCCAGTGGACATTCCTTCATCCATCCGAGGGTATCAGAACGTCCTCCAGAATGCCTCCTCAAAGGTTGATTATGTGTTTGGAACGGGCCTGTACATGGCTCCGTCTGATATGAGCCTCGCCATTGGAAACGTTGCTGGGTACAACAATCTGATTACCATCGCGACTGAGGAGCAGCAGATCGGCAGCAATACTAATGTCAACTCGGTTCCGGTGGTTCCAGACAGAAGAAGCTTTGAGCCGCCGCCAGATACAGATATGGAACTCCCCTCTCCAGGGCCGGCCCCCGTGTGAAAGACCGGTCCGCGTGGGGTGCACGAGGATGAGAAAACCGCTCTTATTGTAGGCGGAATCGCTATAAGTTTAGCTGTGCTTTGGTTTGCTACGAAGTAAGTCACGGAGTATCAGGAGGATAACTCCCCCCACCGCCACAGCTGCGGCCCATACATGTTCTGCCTACTAACCAGCCACCTTTGCAGCTGACTTAAGCAGCCATGATACGATGGAGCCAATGATTCCTGGAAGGGCAGCTGCGGCTTTACCGGCTAGGCCCTTGAATACGTTTGCCAAGCAGCTGTTTTTTAATCCATTCCTTTACACCGGGCTTATCAGCTGGCGTCGGCGTTGGTGCGGGGTTACACTAGTGCTCCCTCCAACCGTCAAAGCAACTACCAGGGTCGAGATTGCCAATCCAATCGCAGTGAGGATGGAGGCGATTGTTATGCCCTGCTCCCGGAACAGGGTGCGTAAACGCTCAGCTAGTGTTGTGTCCTCGTTAATAAGTAGGTTAATCGTTTCCCTGATGCGGTTAATTTGGGTTTGCAGACGTTCGCGGATTGCAGAGGCAGCCTCAACACGGGCACTCCGCGGGTCCTGCTGCTCTGCAAGCTCATTTGCTTGGAATCTCCATGCTCGATCTCCGCTCCTCCCTTCCTCCTCCAGGCTTGCCATTTTAGCTTCCCCATGTTTTATATCACTTTCTATCTCAGTTATCTTAGCTAGATTATTGACCAGCTCACCCCTCTGGGTCTGCATAGTGTGGTAGTAGTTGTTTCTTTTGGTGTACATAGGTCTTGTATGGCATTATGTACGCCCACTATAAAGCTTTTTTCTTCCACACCACCTTGCTCTGTCATGGCTTCAAGGCTGCTCATTTCTAACATATCTGGAAGGGCAGCTTCCGCTTTAGCAGCGGCTTGGTCAACGCCTTGTAGGGCTTTTACTGCCTTTGTGGATAGTTCAGTGTTCACTGCAAGAGCCCGAGCAAGCTGTGTACCACCGTAATCTAGGTTACTCCTAGGTGAGAGGAATTTGTTGGGATTGCTCTTCCATGTCAGAAGCTTCCAGTCTCGCCCCCACCTTACCCGAAGGTCACCTCTTTTAGACGATCTAAACTCCAGAGTGGCCTGCAGCCCATGCTTAGACACTGCCTTCTCCCACCTCGTAACTAAGACTTCAGTTTCTTCTTTGGAACCCACCTGATCTTCTGTTAACCCAGCAGGCATTTCAGTAATAGTGGTGGACTAGTCGTACTCGACGTATCTAAAGTTTCGTCAATCAGGTTAGTCTCTTCATCATCAAAGCTAGTCTCATTCCTCTCCCCTCGCATAGCCCCTTCCTCCTCTGGGTCGTCAAATCCTGGGTTATCAAACTCCATGTTACTATGTTAAAGATATAAGTGAAATTAAGAATTCAACATGTCGAGTACTTACGGGCGCAAACTAAACCTACACCGCCGGATACGCGAACCCCTAGGGGTAAAGGGTGTTCGACAGTCTGTAGTGGTTACAAACAATCCAAGCCGTAATGACCACAACCAACAACTGCTGGTTCGCTTCCCTAATCTAGGCGCAGACGACGTCATTGTCCCAGGGACAGCACGGCTGGCTTTTGCAATCACACTGACCCCGCCTGATGCTAACCGCAGTGTTGTGCAAAACCTGGGTCGCACCGTGGTTAAGAAAATGACAATCAAGATATCTGGCAATGAAGTCATGTCTATTGATGACAGCGATGTGTACCACTGTTACCACGACTTGTGGCGGACTGCACAGGAGAGACAGGGCCTCCAGTATCAAGGCATTGACACATCAGATGACAGAAACACAACTAAGATACGAATGGGGGCAGGAGACAAGGACGAGACCGATGATGAGAACAAGGCGGTAGCCAATGTTTATGGTAACAGGTTCTACGTTCTGCTTGATTTTGAACTCCTCAAGAGCCACATGCCATTCTACCAGAGTGCGCTTAGTGACCGACTGGAGTACGAGCTCACTTTCAACGACTACAACCGCGTGATTCACGCAACAGGCGACACCAGCTACAAAATTGATGGCATCTCGCTTGAGTAAGAAATGGTTACCCAAACAGAATTGGCCCGTATGATACGCACCCAGTACACAGGTCGGCTCTCGATTCTGTATGACCGTGTTCTTCGTCACAGGAAGCTTGTATACAATAAAAAAGATACACTGTGGAACATCAACCTGAACGTGCCTGCTCGCAGCATGAAGGGCATCCTTACTGCTCTTTGAAGACCCAGCCAATGCCTCATTCGCCAGGAAAACAGAGTCGTTCTACAACCCAACTCTATGCCCAGGGCATGCGTGGCTACCAGCAGTGGGATGAGGTGAAGAAGGCCTTTGCAACAACGAGTAAACGAGACCCCAGTGTAGCAATAGCTGCAAAAGACATGGCATTGTCAGACGTGTCCCTAGGAGAGTACCTAACCAGTAAGTATGCTCTGTGGCTCGACTTAAGGACGAGTGATGACGACCAGCTGCACGGTAGTAGCAGGGCCGTGGAGAATGCGTCTGAGGGTATCACCATTCAGATCACGAAAAAGGCAGCGGCGGCCGGGTGCATTGAACGTTTATATGTATATTGTAATGGATGCACAGCTTAACATTAAAGATGGCAGGTTCGTCAGCGCAGTCTACTAACACGGTTTTGATGAAACCAAAAACTAAGTTTACATTTCCATATGGTCTCTGTTTGGCAATTGTTTGTGGGCAGACAGGATGTGGGAAAACCGCATTCACCTCGACCTACTTTAAGGGCCCTTCTACGGTACCTTCGAGCATATTGTAATCCTCTGCCCTACCATACGTTTCAACAAGGCCTATCAGTCGCGGTCATGGGGGTGGAATGATTCAGCGGTCTACGTCGTTGACCCAGGGGAGCGGCTCTATGACCACTTAAGGGCTTTCTACTATTGTTTTAAGGGTGAGCCTACCCTCTACATTATTGATGACTGTTCAGCAACAAAGACCCTAACCAAGACGAAAGACATGTTATCCGAACTGGCTTTTAGCTGCCGCCATGCGCAGAAAAGTGGCTGGGTCCTCACCCAAAAGTACAACTCTGTGCTGAAAGACTTACGTGAGCGCCTTACACGAAAATGATGTAATTCCAACAAAGGAGGAACGTGTCACAGTACGCCAACTACTAGCAAAGACCAAGCACGCAAAACTGCTGCTGAAGACTGATCAACCTACTGCATATGCCGTCGATTGAAGTGATATTGGCCTTGATACGAACACGAATCAAGGGGAGACAACACTGGTGGAGATAACGTCAGTGACCACTATGAAAAACGCTAAAAGGGTTGCGGCAGGACAAAAGGGTGCTGCAGCTCGAAAAGCCAATCAAAATAAGCTTCTGAGAGAGCTCCGAGAGGCTAAGGCTGCGCTTACAGATGCTAGAGACGAACCTGTCGAGCTAATATCAACGAGCAAGCATCCGGAAAGGTGGGCGTGGCCAACATGGGCTGTGCCTTTGGTTGTCGGCGGCGTTGGGGTGTTTGGACTAGCATTGTATTGCTACAGGCACCAGATGGTAGCCTCACACCCCAAACAGGTTGTGGTACAAAAGCCTACGAACGCTCATTTAAAGGATCCGTTTTATATGGAATAAGATAACAACACCAATTACTGATGGAAAAATGCACGTCAACGCACTGTACAACGGTGCAATTGTTTCCGGTATTTCAATAGGTTATGCTAAGCTTGCTGAGATGGCTCTGGGTGGTGGGGTGCCACGTCTTGATTTCACCCCACGCGACCTGCTTATGGCTGTTGCCGATGTATCACTAGCTATGGCCACAAAGGATATGCTAATTAAACAAGGAATCTTACTAGTTGATATACTGAAATAATGGCCACACTCGCGCTGCTTGTTGGAGGCGCTCTTGGTAACGCCCTTGCATTCTCTGGGAACAACTTTTTTTATTCGCTAAGTTACGAGGCAGCCAAGTGGACGCGGAACGTAAACGCCATGATATGGCAATCGAGCAGCTTCAATCTGCTCAGGCAGCATGGGCCAAGAAGAGAACTGAGCGTTTAAACTTCATCAATGAGCAACTGCGCCGCCAGGGACATGCCGAGCATACTTTTAGGGATGCAGACGAGGCTATGAATGAGTACTCCCTGATTACAGGTAAAACCTTTGACCCTCTGGGCACAGAGTCGCAGCTTTCAGACTTCTACGAGCCCTCAGATGGTCAAAAAGGGCGTGAAGTGGCGTTCGTTTTACTGGGTATGGCTGCGACTGGGCTGGTTGCATACAGGCTTGCCAAGTAGGTCATTTGGAGACTCCGGCATTTACTTTGTATGGATCGTCGCATACAGAAGATATACTATAGTCCTAAGGGCTACTGGAAAGGCATAACAGCTACCATGAAGCTTGCAACAGAAGCGAGGGTTTCTGAGGAAGTTGCCAGGGGGTGGCTAACAAAGCAAGCTATATGGCAAATCTACCTGCCAGTGCCAAAACACATTCCCGGACCAAAGTTTGATGTCCCTGTTCCTAATGAGGTTCACCAAGCCGATCTCTTATTTCTTCCTCATAACGTTGTGAAGCGCTGGACTTACAAGTATGCCTTAACAGTGGTTGATATGGCTTCGCGCTACAAAGCGGCTAAGCCATTGGCTACAAAAGAGGCTAAAGAGGTCGCAGGTTGCACTCGAGATGATATACAAGCGAGGACCGCTGGGGTGGCCTAAACTTCTTCAGGTCGACCCCGGATGGGAGTTTATGGGAGTAGTGAATCAGCTGTTAGTAAAACATGGAGTGTCAGTCAGGCGTGGCCGTGTGAATATCCATCGAGACCAAGGTATAGTAGAACGCTTTAACCGAACGCTGGCTGAGCGACTCTTTTTTGAATCAGTATGCTGTAGAGTTAAAGGATACTGGAAAACGACCTACTGAGTGGGTTTCTCGACTGCAGGCTGTAGTCTCTGAGATAAATAATGAGGTGACCCGCTTGACTGGAAAAAAACCTAAAGATGCTATAAAGGCAAAACGAGTTGCACAAAAGCCCTCTTCAGTCATACTAGGGCGCCCGCCGGGTTTCAAAGAGCAAAAGCTTCCCTCTGGTGTTGGCGTTCGCTACCTCTACCAACTTGGTGAGGTAGAGCAAGAACAACGGCGGCGGGCCACTGACCCTGTGTGGTCACTCAATGTTTACCGGATTCGAAGCTCTGTCACTAAATCTGGTGAGCCTGTACTTTACTATTTGTTGGATGGACCCCTTTGTGGCTTTGTAAAGGAGGAGCTGCTTGTGGTGCCGTCCGATACCCAGCTGCCACCAGACGGTATTACCAATTAGACATTAGAGATCTATTTACATAACAATGGTAGTATATGTAAATAAGGGCCCGTGGATATTACTCGGAAAGAAAGACCCCTGTAACAGGCCCTGTACGCAAGAGCAAGAGTTTTGTGGAATGCACATATATAAAATCAAACTTGGTGTCGTTAATCGTCTTTGTATGGGTTGCCAGAAGGCTATAAAAATAATGAGGTAGGATTGTGTATGGATTGTGGGTTTAATAAAGTCATCCACAGTCGTCTTCGTCATGCCCAAAAAATTGCTTCACAACAGCCTATAGCTGGAGACACGGACTCACCAGCCGGCGCCACTGAACGGGGATTCCCCACTGTATAAAAATAGAAATCCTGTGGCGCTGTCAACAAGGTCAAAGTCCGCTCACTGTATAGTCGTTGTCTTTTATGTATCGTAATATTTCCTTTTAGACTAATGGCTCATAATCATGACTCATAATCAACGAGCACGTGAAGCCCAAAACGATTATGTTTGAATTCACGGTTTTAAGCCTCTTTATCCACGCTCTAAGGTTGCACGCAAATCACTCCAAGTGCGTACTGAATATGATCGTACATACAAAAAGATATTGGCTAAATTAAGTGCTGGGATGGCTCGCACCCCTGTTTCCACCGCTGCCCCACGCAGACCAATCCCTGCCCCCCGCAGACCATTCCCTTCCCCACGCAGACCCTCCCCGCAACCCAGTTCCCAGTCCCCACAGCGCGTGTTGCCTTCAATAAGACTAGGTGGGCCGTTAAAAACTACTTGCGTGGATGGATGATGAATGTTCCTGAGTCTCACCCCCTTAGCTCGGACCTTATGATGTTCTTAAAAGGCATGCGTCGGAAGATGCATAAAGTTTTGACTGGTGAGCTGGAAGAGCTAGGTGGAATCAAGTGTCAGTTTGCCTTTAAGGTAAGACTCTCCAAGCACGCCGATGGTGACAGCACTGAGTATTTTGAGCCTGTGTTGCGTAATAAGCACCAGGTGGTTCTTTTCTCAGAGGACGTGGCTGGACCAGAGTGCTGTTAATATCCAAGAACGGTTGGAGAAGTGGACCAGCCAAGGTTATGGCTTGGAGTTTGATGCGGTCACAACTCTGTGGATTGATATTGCCTACTACCAACCGTTGAAGGGTGGTTCCTAGCTGCTACTTCCGGCTGCGCTGGCGGCTAAGCAGGCCATCATAAACGTAAAGAATTGGGACGACTTCTGCATTCTATGGGCTATTGTAGCCGCTCTACACCCAGTTGCTAAAGACCCACAGCGACCATCAAAATATAACATTCAGTGGCTTTTGGATCTACTGGAGGGTGCAGGTGTAGAATATCCTACACCGGTGTCGCATTTTGAGAAGATAGAAAAGCATGCTAACCTAGCCTTGAATGTTTTTGGCTGGGATGGGAAGACCACTATCGTACACTGCATCAGTAAGCACTCTGGTACCCGTATAAACCTCATGCTGATTGAGAAGGACGGCAAGTTTCATTACACGCAAATCAAAGACCTGAACCGCTTGCTGTATGACCAGACCAAACATAGAGAGCGCAAGTTCTTCTGTGAGCTATGTCTGCATGGATATACCTCAGAGGGTCTGCTCCCGGCGCACAAACCTGAGTGCATGGGTATAGGGCAAAATGCTGTGCGAGTGGGTATGCCTGAGGAAGGGAAGAACATATTATCCTTCCAGAACTGGCAGAAAAAGCTTGCTGCCCCCTACGTCATCTATGCTGACTTTGAGGCGCTTACAGTGAAGCTTCCGGGTCCTGCGCTTAATCCTGGTAAGAGCAACACACAGAGAACGCAGGAACACCAAGAATGCGACTACGGTTATGTGGTTGTTCGTTGTGACGGTAAGACCGAACCCCCTGTGGTTTACAGAGGAAGCGATGTGGAGAAGTTCTTACAGGCTCTGCAGCAGAAGGAGCAAAAGATCAAAGCAGTTCTGTCCGAGTATGCGGATGACTCGGGAGGATAGAAGGGCAGGTAAGGCTGCAACTCACTGTCATGTGTGCAAGAAAAAACTGGGCTGTGTCCGCGATCACTGCCATATAACAGGCTTGTACAGAGGGCCAGCCCATAACGTGTGTAACCTGAAACTTCGACTGAGTCCCAAGACAACACCCATCCCTGCGGTGTTCCATATCCTGCGGGGCTATGACGTCCATCTCTTGATGCAGGGTATAAGCAAAGTGGAGGGGAACATCAACTGCATCCCCACCAACATGGAGAAATATATTTCCCTGTCGCTTGGACAGTTGCGCTTCATTGACAGCGCACAGTTTCTCCTGACCTCGCTTGATAAGCTGGTGTCTGCTAACAACCCAGATGCCTTTGCTGTGACGGCGGAATATGAACCAGACCCGATGAAGTGGTGGTTGCTGTTGCGCAAGAGAGTCTTCCCCTATGAGTTCATGGACAGCAGGGATAAGTTTGATTCCCCTCTGCCGCCGATCCAGGAGTTCTACAGCAAGCTCTCTGAGGAGGGTATATCTGCTGTAGACTATGCCCATTCACAGAAGGTCTGGAGCGTGTTCGGGTGTAAGAACATGGGTGACTACCATGACCTGTACCTGCGGACAGATGTGTTGCTCTTAGCAGATGTGTTTGAGGTGTTCCGCAAGACCTGTCTTAAGCAGTACGGGTTGGATCCGGCCCACTACTATACCAGCCCCGGTTTGTCGTGGGATGCTTTACTTAAAGTGCCTATCGCACGGTTATAGGTACTTCGCTGAAATCAATTCATAATGTGATCAATAAACTCAAAACGGTCCAATAACCGTCGCATCTGATCAGTTAAGGCCAAGATTCGATAAAATGTCAGTTCAAATTAGTGCGCCCGACAAAACGTTGCGGCAGCCATTATCTAGGTCAACCATGCGTGTGACGTCAGCTAAGGCGATTAATTATTCATGAGCTCGTCGTCTCGATACGCCAGGCTCATCTTTAAAGTCGAATTTCGATCCCAAAGCGCGCACTTTGGCGACAAATACATAGACAGAATAGGTATTCTGGGTTATATTTCCGTAATCTGGCGAAAAAAATGAAAATTAGCGCGCCCGACAAAACGTTGCGGCAGCCATTATCTAGGTCAACCATGCGTTTGACGTCAGGTAAGGGAGATTAATTATTCATGAGCTCGTCGTCTCGATGCGCCAGACTCATCTTTAAAGTCGAATTTCGATCCGAAATCGCGCACTTAGGCGACTAATACATAGACAGAATAGGTACTTCTGGGTTATATTTCCGTAATCTGGCAAAAAAAATGACATGATTTTTCGTGCGATAGGCACTTTACTTAAGAGAATAGGCATGGAGCTCGAGCTACTCACCGACTATGACAAGCACCTGTTCATTGAGAAAGTTCTACGCGGTGGTATAAGCATGGTGTCGCGCCGCCACGCTAAGGCCAATAACCCGCTCGAGGATGACTTTGACCAGGATAAACCAACGAGCTACATCCAGTACCTTGATGCTTACAATTTGTATGGGTGGGCTATGAGTCAGCCTTTGCCAACTGTGGGCATTGAATGGGTGGCTCGGCCGGAGGATCTACAGATACAGGACCACCCAGATGATGCTGAAACTGGATACATTCTTGAGGTTGACTTGGAGTATCCTACTGCCCACTGGCTCCGGAGCGGCTTCTTGTAGAGAACGACTGCTTGTCGAACTATCAGAAGAACCTCCTGGGCGAGTTTGGTTGCACCTTGGGCGTGGTTGAAAAGCTGGTGCCAAACCTGCGGAATAAGGAGAAGTATGTGGTGCACTACAGGAACCACAAGCTGTTTCTGTCTTTGGGGATGAGACTTACCAAGATCCATCGAGTGTTGGTCTTTAACCAGAGCCCCTGGATGGAGCCTTACATTAAGATGAATACGGTATCTGCGAAAGGTGGCCACTAGCGACTTTGAGAAGGACCTGTATAAGCTGATGAATAACTCTGTGTTCGGTAAGACCATGGAGAACCCCCACAGGCGGGTCAATGTCAAGATTGTGCGCTCTACGGACGAAGAAAGAATGCGTAGGCTTATTGCAAGTCCCGCCTACGCGCGTCATCAGGTGTTTGATAATGACTTGGCTGCTCTGCACATGCATAAGACTCACCTGGTACTGAACCGCCCTGTGTATGTGGGCATGTGTATACTCGACCTCTCCAAGCACCTGATGTACAACGTGTATTACAATACCATGAAGCCCAGATATGGCAAGAACCTTGGCTTGTTGTACACGGATACAGATTCTCTGCTTATGGAGATACGCACGCCTGACGTGTATGCTGACATGAAGGAAGATGGGCATCTCTTTGACACTAGTAACTTTCATCCCTCTCGTAGCCTCTACAGCAGTGTGAACAAGAAGGTTCTGGGGAAGATGAAGGATGAGTGCTCGGCGTGCCCATCACGGAGTATGTTGGTCTGCGCCCTAAGAAGTACTCGATCTTGATGTCGAGCCGGGATGAGATCAAAAAAGCAAAAGGGTGTGAAGAAGGTGGCGGTGAAGAAGCATCTACGGCACACTCAGTACGTGGAGTCGCAGTTTGCCCAAAAGCAGTTTCGCCACGGAATGAACATGCTCAGGAGTGCCTGCCACAAAATATATGGTCTCCACGTTAACAAGGTGTCTCTCTCCCCCTTTGACTCAAAGCAGTGGATAGCTGAGAATGGTGTAGACACTCTGGCTATGGGCACGCGTCGATCTGTTTAACAGATGAAGGGCTGAGGTATAGAATGAGCACTGATCAAAATGTGGTGGCCGAACTGCGGGTAGATGTGAATTATTTAACGGAGGAGAAGGTGGACCTTGAGATTGAGGTGAGGGATTTGGAATCAAAGTATGAGAATCTTTTGGAGCGTGTGAGTCGTTTAGAAGAGCTTATTCCGCAAGGTCCTGGTGATCGCCTGTTTTAGTGTGGCCCTGGAGAAGATCGGCTGGAAGGGCTGGTTGACTCTGTAGTATAGAGACTGGGGAGGTGCGAGCGCACTGCAGGCTGGCTTATGTGAGTCCAATTGGAAACTGCGCTCATACCCCAATTCTCTATACTACTTAGATAGATATGTATATGTATAAATATAGATATATACAAATATATATATAGACATATATATATACATATATACGTTTATTTTTATGTATATATATAATTATATGAACATAAATATATATATATATAAATATATATATATATATAAATAGATATGTATAAATAAATATATATATATATATAGATATATATATATATATATATATATACACACATATATATAAATATATATATATATATATAAAGAAATATACATATATATATATATATATATATCTATATTTTTATATATGTATTTATGTATATCTATTTATATATATATATATATATATATGTTTAGTTTGACACATATATATATATGCATATATAAATATGTATGTATATATGTATATATATATCTTTATTTATATGCATGTATATATATATATATATGTTTTTTATACATATATATATATTTATATGTGCACATATATATATATATATATATATATATATATATATATATATATATATATGATTACATATATATATGTATTTATATATATATGTATGTATTTATCTATACTCAAAATGAAATGAATACTTGGCCAAAGATAGTTATCTATTTCAGTATAACAACATTTTGAAAATTGGTTTTCTCTTTGACTAAAAAATATATATTCTTAAATGTCAGGTTAGTATCCAAGTCTCAAAACCCGGGATCATCGTTATTTAGTTAAACTAGCCGCTTAAGATCTTCGATTGGAATCGACAACTCCTGTTACTATTCTTTAGCTTCATCCTAAAGCCCTAAGCTGCATCCTATATTGTCGCTAATCTTCTTAACTTATTTGTCGTGACAAACGATGGATCATCTGCATATCATTTACTGATTCAGTATGCGATATGCAGATAATTAAATTGTTACGACGTCGCGAGTTGTTTGCGTTAGATGTTTGAATGATATAATGTCAGTCAAGCCATCCGAGTTATAGTTGTGCTGCCTGAGAACCTAAGTGAACACACGTCAATTAGTTTGATGAACGTCATCTTTTGAGACACGAATTGATGAGGCCCGCTAAATACGTACCCAATCTTGCGTACTAATGACCTTTTATTTTCGCGATCATCTTGGATAACAATCCTTGCCGTTGATTGCATAAAGGTTTGACTGAGGCTTAGGGTTATTATTTCGAGAGAGTGAATTTATGACATCGCCTTGGAAGCAAATTTGAAGTACGAAAACAGCGACTAATCAACAGAAAGTTTCTATTATCAGTCTGTGGAAAACTACATATTGGCAATCTTAATTTATTAATTTTAACTCATATACAAGTCATTGCATAAACTTGAATGACATAAGGATAAGCGTACTGTTTTCCCATCAATAAGGCTTATGAGAATTATAACGATCGTATTATGCAATGCTTGGCAGTTGGTTTAATGGATCAAGGGTGAAACTGGGTTGGTGACATTTATCTGTTATTATATGATATTAAATGAAAGTGACACAAAGTTTCCATATATTATTAGCACAATCAAACATTGTGTAACAGTCGTAGGAATAACGTTTTCACAGTAAATAGTCAATCACATGCATCATTAAAAAATTCATTTTCTCAAAATATGTTTGGTATGCCCTATACTTGGGCAACGTTTAACATGGTTATGGTAATGTATAATAGGTTTGGTCTAATAGAGGGTCGGTTCTAATGTAGTGTTATAGATATTCTACGCCATGAGAAAAGCAGCAGCCACTCTGCCACAAGTCATTTACCAGGGATGAGCCACGTTCAAATCAACACTTCACGCTGGAATTCGGAAGTATCAAATGAATGCTGCCGGGCCCATTTTGGCTTTGTTTCTCGGGGCATAAAGAAATACAACATTGCTGTGAGATAGGGGTTTCACTGAGTGGTTTGGAACTAATGAAATTTCATCAACACGGAAAGATTGGAGCCAAACTGATTCGACAGCTTATTGTAGGTGTGACATCATCAACATCAAAACACAGCTTTGAACAATGTCAATTGTATGCAGTATCTTGGGTTGAGCGTGATTGTTACGCAAATCCGCTTTGTAAATATCTGGGGTAAATCACAAGTTCCTACATTTGAATGATTGCTGCTATGGGTTTTTGATGGTTGGAGTAAATATATAATTTGTATGTTTCAATATCAAGGCTACCAGCTACTTTTAGCCATTGCTATTGTACTCAATACTCCTTCTATTGACAGTTTAAACTACCTCGACAAAATCACTACGCGTAGAACGTATTGTCACAAAAAGTCACCTTTATCCATACAATTGTACTCTATCTGATGTACACTTCAGCAATTCATAACTATACCTTTGTGGCAAACTTACACTTTTTAATCCGCCCAGTTATCTAATTTTAACTATAAGATCAGCGCATATTCCCATGATTTTATCTAACTTTCATAGTTGATCATACGGGCTTCGTTGCCCGGTTGCTTTCGATCAGCGAGTATATATACCTCCCAATCCTTTTGAGGTGTTTAAATTCGACATTCATGCAGGAGACATAGTCCTTGTGAGCAAGACAGCGTGTCAGGATCATAACGCATGAAAACCCACTTATCTTAACGTGATGCTGTGAATTCACAAATGTCTGGCCTGAGCGATCCACAATTACAGAAGCGTTTGGAAGATTTGTAATTCGAGTTTGATAAGTGAAAGAAATGAATTTGCAAACATTACACTAGTGCGTTGATATGCATCGATTGAAAAGTGATCGTCAAGGATGGCAACATTGTAAAGTGTGCATAGTATGTTGCAGACTAATGGGAAGACAAAAGTATAACTTATCAAACTTTATTTCGCTAATGAAATAACGAAATAAACCTTCCAACATTAACGGAAAAGCTATAGTACAACGCCTACACACCACGCATAGCATAAAATATAAAAGCGCATACATTTTCAATACAATGTGAGTCACATGCATCAAAGGAATATGTATATGAATATATATATTTATATATATTAATACTTATAATACACACATAGATAAATATATAAACATATATATATAAATGTATATATATAAATATATCTACATATTTATTTATACATATATATATATATATATATATACATAAATATATACATATATATATATGTATATATGTATCTAAGTGTGTACATAGATTATATGTATATACATATATGTTTATATATATATATATTTTTTATATTTATATTTGCATAAAGATATTTATAAATATATATATATATCTATATAGATAAATATAAATATATATCTATATATATAAATATATATAATATATATATATACATATGTACATATATCAATATATATAGATATATATATGAATATAGTATATATATATATATATATATATATGCATATAAAGAATATGCATATGAATATATATATATTAATACTTATATAGATATATATATGTATACATGAATATATATATATATATAGATAGATTTATTTATATAATATATATATATATATATATATATAGATATATATTATATTTATATATATTATATACATATATATATACATATATATATTTTATATATATACTTTTGCAAATAAATATATATTTAACATATATATATACATAGAATATATATATATATATAGAGATATATATAGATATTATATATATATATATATTGAATATATATATATATACATATATAATATATATATATATATATATATATATATATATATAAGTAGTATGTATATATATATATATATATATTTATATATATCATATATATATATATATATAGTTATATATATAGATAGTATATATAGAATATCTCTATATATATAGCTATATATATATCTCTCTCTCTATAGATAGCTATATGAGATATATCTCTATAAGAGAGAATATATATACTCATCTCTCTCTCTCTGATATATATATCTGTCTCTCTAGATCTAGAGAGAGAGAGAGAGTTATATCTCTATCCTCCCTAGATAAGAGAGAGAGATAGATCTCTCTCTCTCTCTCTCTCTCTCTCTCTCTATAGATAGAGATATATATATATCTATCTCTCTCTATCTCTCTATATATATATATATATATATATATATATATCTCTCTATATATCTATATCTATCTCTAATAATCTGTCGTCATCGGGTTCAATCGTCTAGATGTTCACTATGCACCAATCACCCGATAAGTAAACATAGCAAGGATCGCTTATTTTCCTGTGTGTAATCTTCGAAAACCCAAGCTTGTCTGGCCTGTAATTGGCAACAGTGATATAGTAGTGGCAAGAGAGATTTAGGTAAATTATCGTAGAAACCTGAAATAGTTGGGCGACGGCAGTGAAAGAAATGGACGATTAATTTTAACATATATCTATTACATTCATCGGTTAAACAGTTGACATATTGTTCATAAAACAGCATCGCGGCGGGTCTCAATAATCTACAATAAGCAGCGTACTGCCATCAGTCGTTATGTGACGCAAAACCATTACCTTGTGGAATAATTAATCACGTAATAGTAACTTGGTCATGACAGTTTCGGTTTAATGTTAGTAAGCATCAACATACCTCCTAATAGGGGTAATTTATGCACTGATACTTTTAATAGTAAATTGATGTGAACATGCTGACAAATAGAAGCCTGTTCAACTTTTAAGATGTCATGATTGCTGTAGATCTAATTGGAAATTGATTAATAAATTGCATATACTAAAACTGTTGGTATTGATTATATGATATCTGACCCTGAATCAGTATATGTCGCAGAGTCGAAGGTACTTGTCAAAAAACAATTTTTTAATAGGTTATCAACGGCTTAAGTAAGTGGTACACAGAGAAGCATTGAAAACTTTCCATCTACGTCGTGAGTTGACTGATATTTACGCCGCTATATATGTAAATACCATATTTGGATAGGCAACCATCTTTATACCACAATAAACAACCCAAATTACATTTCTTAACTTAATGTAAGCCTATGCCGCGTTTTGATGTACAACCATGAGTATGCAGCAGTTAGATTGCTGTAAAATTTTTAAAGAGACGTTTGACATTTTCTTTAAGATTCGAGTAAATAGATGCAACAATCATAAAAGTTATATTGCATGCAATCCAACTAAGGCAATATATATATTCCTATTATGTTGAAAGAGAAATGTTATGCCTATTACTTACTCAATATGGGGGGAGAGTTGTAACGGCTAATAAATTGAGATAACCTCGCTATAATATATATATATATATAGCGTTATATACCCTTATTTTTATCTCAATTTTTACGCACAAATATACTTTTGTCGTATAATTCCTCACCGGGACAAAAATGATCGCCATGCCTCTTTTTTCAGCGCTACATAATTTACTGAAACCATCTTAATGCTTTTGAAGCTGTGAGACAAGAATGCAGCAACTTGATCAGTGTCTCATGTTGCATGGCCTGATTTGATTCGAACGGTATCCTGGCCATAGGCATGGTGTATGCGACTGGTTTGTCCGATACCCCAGCCATTCCTTTCTTATGAACTGATGTGCACCCAAACATTACTGTGTCGACATCTTATGCATCCAAGATGTCTTTGACATGGGGAAATTCTTTCTTCATATATTTTATCACGACTGTAGCGGATCTAAAAAGCTTCAAACTTGCCGCTTGCACTTCTAACAGTTATCACTTTGAGGTGCCAGTCTCTCTTAATTGCACTGGTGTTTATGTTGGGATGAATGATAATCGACCTGGTTGATATAGTGCACGCCATAGTCAAATCTTGTATTATTATGTTTAACGTGTTGCATCGACAAAATACAAATGCCATAATATAATAAACTCTTTTCTGTTCCAAAACGTGAGTTATGTTCATTGTTGTGCACGGATGCTGTTTGGAGGTGACCATAGCATATTTGACGAGCACACGGCATCGTCGACACTTGAGGAAATCATACAGCACACTCATTCCCCAATCACCGAAGGGGCTGTCAATAAGCGCCCTTTCACATGTGGCAGCATCATAGATGCCGCATGCGATGGTCCGATCAATTTTTCTTGATTTATTGCAATATATGCCCAAATTATATATTGATATCTTTTGGATTTACCCATTCGATCTGAACAATTATCGGTGCCTTCTCGGCGTTGAAGCAATCGGTAGGAAGAGCCGAAGTCGTGCTAACGTATTGACCCATTTTACCATTAGGTAGCGATCAGTTCTCAATCAATACCTGTAGGTTTTTGTGGTCCTTTTTCTAGGAACGAGATTATCTAAAAATCAATAAGCCGACTCAGTTCCGAACACTAAAAGACTTCAAAGCACCACCCCATCATGTTGCTGACATTACTCAGAAATTATCGTTATTGACACTGCACAAGGCGTGATGGCGCACAGCCGCATACTCAGGACGAATGCATTCATGAGTTAACCACATTAGAAATGTGATGCACCATGACAAAAGTTGATGTTAATACAAGTTGTTTTTGTAGTCATACAATCTTCCACCTAATAAAGAGCATACATCAATGTAGGGAGCGCTACGTTTTATACAAGTGTTGTCTTCTGCCACTAGATGTCTCATAGAAGGTGAAGCTGCATGTTATGATAAGCGTCTGTGCATCCTTGTAAAGCGCTGCACGAGTGATCATGAGATAGCCGGTGGTGTATTGATTGCCCAATGATAAGGTGAAGACCTTGTGTGGCATGGGTTGCGCTTGATAAATGTGCATTTTGAACACAAACATAGCGTAATATCACGGAGTCATTTTCTCTTACCCCCAACACATCCACCTAGTCCAACAACCTCACTCTATCTCCACTATCTACTCTCTCAATCTAATTGCCTCCTGTAAATTGTGCTTACTTTTCCATTGTGTGCATATTGTGCTGAATGTCATAATAGTGATTGCATTTGGTAAAGATGAAGCAAAATTATTATATATTGATCTTGAGCTTACAACATCGCAATGAACTGAGTGCGAGGTATTACATCACTTCTAACTCGTGTTTGCTGGGTAATAATGCCCAGGATTGATGAATTACCATTACTTAATTTACTCTGCAAACTAGTGAATTCGAAATAATTGTTGCCATTAATAAAACGGAAAGGAATGTACAGGAAGCAATACTTTTACAGGAGAAATATTAGTCGATTAGCGACCATCAGCTACATAGCAGGTTTTAGATTATTGCCTTGAATTCCGGCTGTTATAGAAACTGGTTTTAACAGCGCAATCGATCATTTTGTGCACATGGCTATTACATATGCTATTGATAAAGGTATTGTGGGGCACTTCAAAGATCTCTCATCAACCTCTACGGCTATGTATGATTAAAGAATCGCTATTACCGTTAAGGTCCGGTTATCCTGATGCGGTATAACCGTGATTTAAACATGAGATTTTATGCAACAAATGGCAATTTATTCCTCAAGCTAAGGTATATTTACAAGTTTACATTGCGCAAAGCTCCGAAAAAGTTTTTATACCAAAGGTGTTGTACATGCCGTAATGATAAGAGACCAAATTATAATAGCAAATAAAAACGGCACGGCTGAAAAGGGGTGTTTATGTGAAGCTACTTGCTTTGTCTGCTAATTGATCAAAATAATTTTGTTGGTTTCGTGTTGAGCAACCACATACCAATTAAAAGTATCGACACCAAGTTAAGAGAATTCTCGTGGGTGCCTACGGATGCGCCATGTGCCCATCATAGTATAAAAACAATATCACTAGTGTCTCTGATGAACCAACATAAGATTGATTGCATAGCGGAAATGGGTGAGAAGGGGACCATGTAAATGTTTTACTAATGTGCTGAGTTTCTTTACCGCAACGCTGCACGTATATTCGGCGCCAAAGTGTAATTGATCCTTGACGGTAATTGGATTAGAGTGTGGCGAAGCGTCACAAGCTGAAGGCACATTCATTCTTATTAGCCGGTTAATGAATGACATCTCCAAGTACGTGCCATTTGAAATAGATGAATATTTACTAGACTGAACGATGGGATTATCTGTCTAGAGCAACTCAACATCTGTGGTTATAAGTGTTTGCCAAAATAAGCAACTCATGTTTTGAAAAAATGTAAAGACAAAAGAGTTTTTGTTTCAGATATCACCTCCGTAATATAAAGCAAAATACTACTAAATAGATAATTGTACTCTATATTCATATGTACCAGGTGTACACTGTAAAACCATCAAGTTAAATCAGCAATGAGCACCACAGTTGACAATATGCTCTGCTTAACGGCGTTTATATTTGCAGCGCTATCAACCACAGTGTAGCGAAAAGCAAAGTGTAGCCATTAACAAATATTGACCTTCCCAAAAGCTAGGCCAATGTTCTAATTTTGGACATTTTATATATCCCAGAGGGAGATTAGTGCGGCAAACTGGTATTAGCCTTAATGATTTTTTTAAAAAGTAAATGTGATGACGCCCTCCACATAAGACATTTTAAACGGATTAACAAAGGGTGTCAAAAATGGCAACACATATAGTAAAGGATGTCCATTTGAAATCGGCCGTTTGCTCTATTGGCGCCCTGGCTTTGGTTTACAAGAATTGGTCGCAAAATCTAATTAGTGACGCAAAACAGCCAGGTTACACTTTGCGTACGATACATGTTTTAACAGGTGTTTTCGCAATAGATTCAGAAATACATTGTTGGACTGTTCAAGAAGATTACAACCCGATGGAACACTATGCATCATTTAAGCTTCAGCCAACGATTTTCCAAAAGAGAGAGAGCGATAGAGAGAGAGATAGAGAGAGAGAGCGCGCGAGAGAGAGAAAGCGAGAGAGAGAGAGAGAGAGAGAGAGTAGATTAAGGGAGAGCGAAACAAAAACCGACAGATAGACAGAACGAGAGAGACAGAGAGAGATAGATAGAGTAAGGGATAGAGAGAGTATATATATATATATATATATAAGTATATATATAGGGAGATATATATATATATACGAAATCTATATATATAGATATAGATAGATAGATAGATAGATAGATAGATAGATAGATAGATAGATAGATAGATAGATAGCTAGATATAGATAGCTATAGATAGATAGATAGATAGATAGAGATAGATAGATAGCTAGATAGATAGATAGATATAGATAGATAGATAGATAGATAGATAGATGCTCGCTCGATAGCTAGCTAGCTCGCTCGCTCGATAGATAGATAGCTAGATCGATAGATAGCTAGCTCGCTCGCTCGCTCGCTCGCTCGCTCGCTCGCTCGATAGCTAGCTAGAGATAGATAGATAGATAGATAGCTAGATAGCTAGCTCGCTAGCTAGATAGATAGATAGATAGCTAGCTCGCTCGCTAGATAGATAGATCGCTAGATAGATAGATAGATAGATAGATAGATATATATAGATATTAATATACATATGCATATGAATATATATAGATATGTATATAGATATAGCCGGCTTTCCTCATGTTTCAAGTGCCGTTTTACGCTATATTTATCGACTGTTGCCGTGTATTCACATGCATCATGGTCGGCTATTCAGACGAATAGCACAATGATTCTGCAAACGATTTGATCACTTATAGTATTATAATATTGCGATGTTGACGAATGCGCGAATGTTTTGTAGGCTTAGTTGTTAGGTCATTTATGTTCTTATGACGTGTCTGACATTTCTGTTGGAATATTTATCATTATTGCTTAGCGGATACGCTTTGACGCACAATATGTTTGCTACTTTTGGCACTTTTATCATCAGCCAGAAAGTGACAAGGTCTTGTGCGACCGTGTGACAGCCGGGGATTATATTGAATTAAGTAACAATGTAGTTTCAAGCATGTTTAATTATCTCTCACTACTTAACACGTGAATGGCGATCGTTCCCTGGTTTTAATGATTGCTCCACTACGAGTAAAAAATATCATTTAATAATGGAAATTTGGTTATTCAAAATAATTCCATACCTTGTAAGGCACACACAACATATTTTATTACCATGTCAAGACCAAAAAGTGACCGTTGGGCTGACAATGCGAAGTTGACTGACGTCATCTCATTTATGTCATCTAAGGGATATTTTCACCTCCACCGATATTGAATATGAGTTATCGTCGATGATGGCGATGTTTAATTTTCTTTGCTTTATCTAGCCTTCCATCCCATTGCTCGAGTCGCGAAACGACGAACTATCTACTTGGACAGAAATAATGACGATGTCAAAAATTACATTTACATATACAAGTGATTTAAACAGCGTGTGTAACATTTAGATAAATGAGCCTCTTATGACCAACCAAAAGATGAATTTAGAGAATGTACATACCATTATTTCATATTCATTTACCATTGGCGTGCCGCGGACCATATCAAATGCATGCATCAGCAGTCAAATATACCCAACGTAGTCTTTTCATCATCATCAGCAGATAAGCTTCCAATAATTTTATTTTCAGATGGGCTATTTGAATATTTTACGAGGAGGCTTTATTATAGATTGATGTAACTATCGGCGCAGGTGCCAATATACCCATTACTTTCCCCGACAGCATAGTTAGGGTCGACTGCAGGGCGCTTAGACAGCGATCATGCTAATTCACATTACAGAACGATAAATTTTAATCAAATCTGCGGGTAGGGCTGAACTTCTTCAAGTCATTTGATAAGCGGTAAAAGATAAGTGTTGTATATTTGTGGGTTTTGAATAACATATATCATATGCTCAGATCAGCATAATGCACCATTGACATACTGGTGATATCATACATAACAATTATACATGAGGCATATTCATTCTTTAGCATTATTGTACATCAGTGTGAGTAGAAATTCGCGCTGTCGAGAATCATCAAGTCACCATGTGATGACCTATCTGCAGCCATAAATCATTGATGGAGGCCAAAGTGCATTCGACCGAGCCAACCATAGTTGTAAAATATGACTATGCCAGGAGACTCGTGAGTGCTTCGTTTAAAAAGAAGAAGGTATCGTGTTCAAATGGAATAGATGCAGCTCAGAGAATGGAAAGAAAAACCGGGTGTATTTAGGTGCGAAAGGGAATAGTAGCTAGAAGCTTTAACATCTTAAACAGCTCAATGCTGATAATAATATCTTGAGTCAACAAAAGCAAGGTAAACTAATAACCGCTGATGTAAGGATAATGTCAAATGTAATACACGTAGAGTCGCCTAGTAGATTTCTGCTGATAACACCCCGCAAGCGATTGAAATGAAGTAATGCTCATTGAAAATGTACTGAACATTCCGGCATTTGAATCCTGCGTTACACTGATGTTTTTTAGTAGTAGTTTAGATTCTATAGATACGCATTTTATATTAACTGATACGATTCATTTTATTAGTGACACAATTTTGTTCAATGCATGTCGATGCACATTCATTGGTCTCATTTGAAGATGGCACGTAATGAACTATATGCAGGTGTGCTTATTTCACTCACTAACATTGGGAACTTGCAAACACTTAAACGCCCATTCTTATGACCCCCATTATCGTTTTATCTGTAGAGTATGATGTGCAAGGTGACATAAACCTTTGTTCCAATTTGAACAACTGTTTAGCTGTGGCTCTGATATCGCAAAAAAATCGATTTGGTCCGTATCATAACGTGAAACGTGATAACTCGACCCAGATAGCCAGGGATATAGCTGCACATGTCAATGAAGCAGCAGGGCTATGAAGGGCAGCGACGGAT
>CM067358.1:49695612-49698112 GCA_034190875.2 Urechis unicinctus | reverse complement strand
GCTGATGTGTTTGGAGCAGACTCACATACCATAGCAATCAAAACAAACGTGTGTTTGATAGTATTCATTTGATGCTCCCAGGAATACTGGTTTACAGCGGTTTGTAATAGCTTCGCTCAAAATTTGTGCTGCTAATCATTCTATAGGAGAAATATGGTCCACTCCATCTGTTTATATAGAGCTAGACATAATTTAACCGAACCTTATTCCGCTAGGCTCTCGGACATTAACTGAATCCAAGAGGACTACGCAAAAATTCGAATACAGGAAGTATCTCATAAATTAGAGAATATTTTTGCAACATAATCACCAACTTGGTTATTCATAGGCTTAATTACATAAATGAGATGCTTAATACATCGCGTCCCTTGCTAGATATGCTTTGTTAACTTTAATGCATCGCACATGAAAAGAAGACCATTAATACCTTCTTTGCATTGCTTGTATGCCTCAAAATGAGCTTCTGGCTACGCTTCTCGGAGCTTGTATGAATCATTGCAAACGGGAAAAGCTACATGATACATTTAGTTGAGAGCATGACTGTGTAGCTAATGCATTTGGTTGGAAGGTAACATGCACAAGCGGCATGCTGTTTCATACAGCAGTCCAGATGTTGGTTAGATATAGCAGTCGTAATGTTCACCGTTTTTGCATATCCATTAGATAATACAATTGATGCTCAGTGCACGTCATTAAGTATCTTTATCTTCAATCTAGCCAGCCTGGAAGGCGTATATAAATACATGTCATCCTATTGTTGACAATGGTCGCTAGAACGACCGACAGTTACATGAAATTAACCTTTTTAACTACAAGATTCTTTTACATAAATTAAGCCTTGATATTCATCTTAACAAAATCCATTTTTTCACTACACTCACCAATCTATACTGGTAAGTAAATCATCTCCAAGGAGGATTTAGAGCATCAAATACCAGCAATAAGCCAAGAATGATGGCACACTTACAGTAAACAATGTTATGCAAGCATTTTAAAGAGAGGAAGTACAGGAAGCCAATTGTATATCTTTATACTCTAGCCTTGTAGGTCCAGATCAAGGGACCATAAGATACATTGTAAACAGCAAACATCTCATCCGTTCTTGAATATATAAAAGCACCAAAGTATAGTGCAGGCTATGTCGCATAAATGTCTTATGTCGGTATTTTGACTTATAGCTTAACCAGCTGTTTGTGGCTGTCTGTATCACCATTGGTGGTGTTTTTTAAATACCTACCGCTACATGGTATTTAGTGCTCCATGCAGTCGCAACAAAGCATTTGGACTGCTGTGAATGGATCTATCGCAATATGCTCAATACTGCATTAAATGATGCAATTAGAATGATAAAAGAGTGACTTTTTGGTAATCCACGGTATTTTTGACAAATTATTAAGAAGGTCCATATTTCAGGCATTATTAGTGTTCAGGAGCCGCCATCCGATGCATTTATCTTGAGAAAGCGATCTGTTTCGCCACAGCGTCACTCAATAGATGTTTCTGATCCTGAATTTGTTTATGTTATTGCCCAAAGAGTGTTCCACCAATGCAAAATCTCCTTAACTGTTATTATTGCTTGCTCCACTAAAACAACTTTACTGTGATTGAAACTAGAAGGCGAGTTATTTATGGCCATGCATTGCATCACCATAGCTTACTGGATCAAAAGTATTTATGCGCCAAAGCATGAGTGAATTCTTTGTGAAGGAAATTAACTGATTCGCGATTTGCATTTTCGTAGCTTTTGACGAGTCATATCTAAATGCTGCATAATCTCCATCACAATGTTTTCCTTTCAACCATGTACATTTGGTATGCATGTGTGGTAAGTAAAGCGCTGCCTCACATGCTTAGCCGTGCAAGTTCTAGAATTGTCTGTCAAGAGACGTGAGGGCGATTTGGGCCCGCATGTAACTTACCTGTACAAATGATTCAGTAATTAGCCGCTCTCTTGGCTCATAATTGAACCGCCTTTGTGACAATTCTTGGATTAAACTTTATCAATGGAATAGGTCATCAATAGGTGCATATTTGTTAGATTACTGGTAGAATGTAAGTAAGAGAGGCACCTTGCCGTTAACTAACACTGGATTACAGGGCAAAGAGGAAATGTTTGCTGCCGTTTCCTGTAAGTCTGAAGCATCAGTCTTTGTAAGTCACTAATCATAATGTTTAGCACATACAGCTTATCTGCTACCGGTTTGGATAGGCGATTAATTCTTTGTTAAGATAAGATTCACAATCAAATATTTATTCCGGAGTCTTTTGTCAATTAAAAGCAGAATCTATAACCCTTCAATTATAGAACTGGACGATTTGATTGGATCTTGACCTTCCTAGGACAACCTTCAGAGGAATAAAAATATGTATGGAATATATATTTAAACGTATATCATATAGTGCACTAAACCCGGGTTATTGTTACTTAATTTCTCGTACCGGTTATTAGCAGTTATTCTATAGCTAAATTAAATTATTCTGATCGATTGAAAGACGTAAC
>CM067358.1:49683112-49693112 GCA_034190875.2 Urechis unicinctus | reverse complement strand
AATAAACAACCTAAATTACATTTCTTAACTTAATGTAAGCCTATGTCGCGTTTTGATGTACAACCATGAGTATGCAGCAGTTAGATTGCTGTAAAATGTTCATAGAGCCGTTTGACATTTTCTTTAAAATTCGAGTAAATAGATGCAACAATCATAAAAGTTATATTGCATGCAATCCAACTAAGGCAATATATATATTCCTATTATGTTGAAAGAGAAATGTTATGCCTATTACTTACTCAATAGGGGAGAGTTGTAACGGCTAATAAATTGAGATAACCTCGCTACAATGATTTCACTATTTGATGCGCTAAAGCAGACAATATTACTCGCAGTGATTGCATCGCATAATCTTACTACCCATTCTCCATGATCAAATATCGTCGGACTTAACTACCAGAGTTCATAAAATTACTAAGATAACTTTCTGGTGCCAAGCGGAGGTAAGCAGCAGGAAATCATCAAATCAAAACAGATATTCATTGTGAATTAGTACGGTGGCATTTTGGTATTAGACAAAAGCATCATCTGCTTGGATCATCGTCATCATCATCATCATCATCATCATCATCATCATCATCATCATCATCATCATCATCATCATCATGATTATTATCATCATTATCATCAACATCATCATCATCATCATCATGTCCCGCAGCCATTTGGCCATTGGCGAAGCGAATCAGGAACCAGGTCTTACTTCCTTTTTAATCTTCTACGTCGTCCATACAGATTCCATGGGTCGCCAGCATTTTCTGTCACCTAACACTGTGCCCTGTTATATTGTATTTGGTTTACTTGACTCGTATCACAAGTTCGAACCTTTCCATCTGTCCACTCTTAACCGCAAAAAAAAGGCTATCGTGGCGACCGATATGGTTGCCGACCATCTCTTAGGCCTCGCCGTTGGTGGTATAGGACGTGAAGTGAATATTGATCAGTCTTCGGTAGAGGTCGAGATCCATAGCGTTGATGCGTCCCTCTAACTCGGCATTCAGGGTCCACGACATACAGGTGCACTGATTACACCAGCAATTTTAACAGGTAGAATTGCGAATGTATGGAGATGGAGAGTTGACGGATATTTACGCCACTATATATGTAAATACCATATTTGAATAGGCAACCATCTTTATACCACATTAAACAACCTTAATTACATTTCTTAATTTAATATGTAAGCATATGTCGCGTTTTGATATACAACCATGAGTATGCAGCATGGTATGAGTGCTGTAAAATGTTCAAAGAGACGTTTGACATTTTCTTTAAGATTCGAGTAAATAGATGCAACAATCATATAAGTTATATTGCATGCAATCCAACTAAGGCAATATATATTCCTATTATGTTGAAAGAGAAATGTTATGCCTATTACTTACTCAATAGGGGAGAGTTGTAACGGCTAATAAATTGAGATAACCTCGCTACAATGATTTCACTATTTGATGCGCTAAAGCAGACAATATTACTCGCAGTGATTGCATCGCATCATCTTGCTACCCATTCTCAATGATCAAATATCGTCGGACTTAACTACCAGAGTTCATAAAATTACTAAGATAACTTTCTGGTGCCAAGCGGTGGTAAGCAGCAGGAAATCAACAAATCAAAACAGATATTCATTGTGAATTAGTACGATGGCATCTTTGGTATTAGACAAAAGCATCCTCTGCTTGGATCATCATCATGATCATCATGATCATCATGATCATCATGATCATCATTATCATCATTATCATCATTATTATTATCATCATCATCATCATTATCATCATTATCATCCAAATCATCATCATCATCATCATGTCCCGCAGTCATTTGGCCATTGGCGAATCGAATCAGGAACCAGGTCTTTCTTCCTTTTCAATCTTCTACTTCGTCCATACAGATTTGTTTCATCGTACGTTTGAGGGCTATCAAACGGCGAAATGTGTGTGGATGGTCAAAAATCACCTTTCTCAAAATAGGACCTGTGATTGAAGCTCGAACCTACATTGGTATGCGTGTTCTCGATTAGGAGTGATTTAAGGGATAACTTTATGGCTAAATATCTTTAGAAACGTACCAAGAAACGATTGATAGTATTTACATAAGACTGTCGTATACTGTAATGCAGTGAATGGGAGACGACATGATTTGTAGTTATTATAATAAGTACGCTAAGACAGACCACAACGAATTGAGCTGATTTTTTTATCGACATCCTTAAGCAATGACATTGCGCGCACGTTGTGCCAAACCCACTATTGGAGCGTTTGTAAGTGTGTGTTGAAATTATCATTGGCAGATATGCTAACCATTTTTTTGACGCTTTCATTTTGCTTTGTGTGTCCAGATGTTTCGATAAGGATGAAATGGAGTATGAACAACTTTTTGGGGCAAAACAGTAAAAATACTATTTCATAGAATAACATACACCGTAACGTTTCATGAATCGTCTGAATTGCATTTTATTGGTAGCTAAAATGGATAACGGGGGATCTTTGATTGTGCTCGCGTGTGTGTGAGGTGTGTGCGCGTAAGCGTATTGTCTTGTGGGTGCGTATCCTTGTGTGTGCATGTATGCACGCATATGTGAAAATGCGTGACTAATTATAGTTTATGATCACAAAACACCCCAGTCAACTGCAGCACGGGCTTCAGTTGAGCAAATTAGCGTTGCTTCTTTGAAGTTAGATGCGGGCTTCTGTGCATTAGCGCACTTACTTAATGAACATAAAACACGCGACGGCATTCCAACAACGATCCCTAACTGCCATATAACTCCAACAAACAGATGATCATAGGTAGTGCAATGCAAATATCTAATGTAATTGAAAGAGCAAGCGCCTTCCATTTGCAAGCCTGGATAATACATAAACCTGACTGAATAAAGTATTTGCAGCTCATGGCTTATTTGCATCGATCATTCTCAAGCTCAATGCAATTTGATGCGAGGTTTGCACAGTATAACAAATTTTGCTCGGTATTTTGGTAGTCATAAAATGAAGATCAAGATTGGAATCCATTGATGAATGCAACCGAATTATTTTCGAGATAATTTATTGCAGGTATATCACATTGAGTTTTCCGAATCCGCTTCGAGCACCCTACATCCGTGTACGATCTGTGCTGAATCATGACACATGCAGAGGCTCCTCTATTTTGTTTTGGATAACCGATGAAAATTATTGTAACACGACACATAACATTGCACCAGACAGAAACTCCTCGTTCGATAGAATTTTTGACTATAAGGGCCGAGGATCAGGACATAACTGCTTTTGCTTTTCAAACCCTACAAAGTGACGTATTGTGACAAAGCATATACGTAATATGCCAGAGCACAAATAAGCCAGGTCATTTACAACAGTATCGCGCCATTGATTGAATAGATTATTACATTTCATTAAAATTAACCATTCTGTAGTATTTTTTCCCTGCTTGGACAATTTGACAAAGTGTATCCTAAAAAAACCAGATACATCGCATAGCGCTCACTTATAAGCGCCGTAGCAACATTGCTGCAATATATAACGGTTATAAGATTTACTACGGTGCTATGTTTTCTGAGAGTACTGGCCATGTCGAGAATGCGCAACGCTTTCTTGTTAAATTATCCATATAATCATAGCTACTGTTTGGAAGTGGTTAAGTACGTCTAATCTCGCAACATTACATTATAGTCCTGTAACGATTTTTGTTCACACATTCATGCCCGCAGAAAGTGCTCAAATGTAAGGGTTTGATATGGGTGTATCCGACGAAAACTGACCGCAGAAACTTCTGACAGGTATGTGTTCGGCCTTAAAATATCCATTGGTTTTCGTATTGTTCGGAGTTCAACCAAATACGCGAGGACACCTGTAACTCCTATCAGCGGTAGCGCAGGAGGGTGTTTGTACTTGTCGGAAGCATGTAAATACTTATGCCGAGTAGTCAGCGACTGAAAATGACTGCAATATGCTGTCAGCTTTTGGGTCTGAATACTGCATGTAAAGGCATATTGACCGATGCAGAATGCTCCTCTATCATTGATTTGAATGATTTGTTTGTTGTTTAATTGGAGGGAACCGATCGTACAAATACTTAGCCTAGAGGCCTAGTCTAGTTAATATTGCAAACGTGAGCATGCTGTTAATTGAAGTGCGGACTTCTATATGCATGTGTGTTTACATACCACATAATGGATGGATGTTCTGATAACAAATTTGCAAGCTTAAACCCCGTTACCAAAATAATAACTTTATAGAAAATGCGCTAGCCATCAAGAAACCTATTGGAACAGATTTACGTTGTCCTTGAGTTTGTCGCGTTTTCACATCTATCAGTGTCACTTGGCGCCATTTGCAATCACGGCAAGGTTAGTGATTCCAAGTAACTCAAAGTGGGCTTTGAGTGTGAAAAGTCATTATGAGCATGCCGGAAGTAATGGCTTGATATCGCTTTCAGTATCGATGGCTCCATCGTGGCAGTGACCGATGTGTGAGATTATGCCGGTTATGTATGAGTCTCTAGATGCCATTAGGGGCCTAGCACATTTCTTGCACTTGAAGAAAGCAATAAGTGGACGCCAATGGATCAGCAATGAGGTTAAATAAGTAGAAGTAGACAATGTTGCTCCGCCATTGCAACTGGATCGATTTTGAACACCAGTACATCTGCGTGACCCCATCTTCATATCATGATTTGTCGCAAGCTTAGGTTTACATGCTGCAGTAAAATGCTGCAACAGTTTTGTGCGAGACCATGACATTAATTATATAATGAGTTATATTTCGACGTGCAGCATCTTACAATTCAAGTCAATGCGCATGCAACGACGACTGCATCTGGCGAAAAATTGCACTTATGGTGAATATTTGTTGTGCTTTGATGATGAAGTGGAGAAGAGCCGCTGATAAATCAAGCATTTGAGTATTGAGATTGAGCAATATCCAATAGCCAAGAAATTCGGGAGATGATTTAACTGACAAGTTATTATTATGCGCAATCACAAAGCCATATATTTTGGTAATACTGGCAAGGAACTGTTGCAAACGTAAATATCAAAGACCATACGAAATCTATCAAGAGGATGCTAATAGACATTACATTGAGCCATACATTAATATATATAGTGGAACTTATCATGCTGCCTAAATAGATATATGTATATATATATATATATATATATATATATATATATATATATATATATATATATAATAGATATATATATATATATATATATATATATATATATATATATATATATATATATATTTATATATATATATATATATATATATATATATATATATATATATATATATATATATATATATATATATATATTATATATATATATGTATGTTTGTGTGTGTGTGTGTGTGTATGTCTGTGTGCGCGTGTGTGTATTCGGGTGTATGTGAGTGAATGCTGCCTAAATAGATATTATATATATATATATATATATATATATATATATATATATATATATATATATATATATATATATATATATATCTATATATATATATATATATATATATATATATATATATAGATATATATATATATGTATATATACATATTTATGCATATATATATATATCTATATATCTATGTATATTTATATATATATATAAATATATATATATATATATATATATGTGGGTGTGTGTGTGTGCGTATGTGTGTGTGTATATCTGTCTGTGCGTGTGTGTGTATTTGGGTGTATGTGTGTGTGTGTTTAATTTGTGAATCGAGACCGGTCACATGGCGATGCTTCTTGCATATTTTCAGAGACGCGTTGTGCTTTCCTTCAGTAAACTTAATTTTATGCGTACGGAAACTGAGAATGGTAGTACCAATGACAAGAGTAGTTCTTAGTGTTTGCCTATTGACTCAATCACGATTTACATAAGCAAATCAATCACCTGCAATGGTCGGTGCCTTCGCAGGTGACATTCCCGAAGCTTGCGTAAAATACAAAATTTCTGCTGTACGCAGTCATTAACTTCTCTATCCCTAACCTTCTGCCACGCCTCAGGTAATTGATCGTGTGGTTTTATGGCTCATGAATGTAGATGAAACGATCGTGGAAAGACTTTAGGTGAACCTTTGACTTGGATGCAATATCCTGTCTCCCAGGTTTGATAATTGAATTAGTTCCGGAGTGTATTTGTACTATTAGATGGTTGCAACCGGAGCTTGTTAGGAGTATGCTGTCACACAGCGAATCAACATCGCAATGTAAATATGCTTCGTCCTCATGATGTCTTTTGCAAAACGGGATGATGGTCAATGGAACAGCGAGCGTAGCCATCGCTGCAGACAAATAACGCCACACAACGTTGTCGTAAGGTCTTCGTATAACATCGTAGACAGCACAAAGATGCTGCCATGCTTCGACAATATCAGCCATCATATATATACTGGGATTTGCTTAGACACGTAACTATTAATAAATCCGTTTCTCTCGGCATTCATATTGAATATCATTTTACCATTACACATCGATTATACCGAATAAATGATACAACCCAAATTCTTACTCATTTTGATGTTTCGGTATTTAGCAACGCTGCGAGCTGGAAATCGGAAACGCATTTACTATGATTCCAATAATAAGCTGGCGCTCATTCAGCGAAAGGGTAAAATCCTACCCAAATTTTAAACAAAAACACAAAGTGTATAGTAGCCTAACATCATTATTATGCATCAGGATTCTAGTCAAATTTACCGCATTGCCATAATCTCATCCAATTTATCGAGCATAAGTATAATGTTTTTGCGCTGCTTGTCTATCACTGAATACACTTAGCGTTGTAATTACACGCACTATTTTATATTTAATATGGTGATTGAGTGTGATCTTGTATTGTGGCGCAACATCTGCAAATACTGCAAGACAAAATAGCTTAGTTTGGGCTAGCCCTACAAGACGTCTGAGTAAACATTCATGTTACCGTTCGACCAGAGCTAAGTTTGCACTTGCCAAAGCAATATTCCACGGCATTGCAATTACGTACAAACCCGCCAGGTTGAATGTTATTTATAAGCGGGTTTGCAGTAACGATGAATTGTTGTCTTTGTCTGTGATATAAACACCGTTGTTAAATGTTTTAAACAATGTGGTTGGCTAACTTTCGCTGATATCAGTTATAACGATGAATAAACATGTTATTTCGTATTGGGTCATTCATATCACACCACAAACAATAATCTTGTAAATTGGACCGTCATTCTAACAACACCATCCCAATCATCACATCCTATTGAATATTCTGCTGTGCCTCGCGCGACGTGTAAACGGTCATATTGGTGCTAAGCAGCTACATTCAATACCGTTATTGGCATCTGCGCAGGATTTCTTTATTCTCACAACATATTTATGGACGTAGCTAACAATTTCTCTTGACAGATTGTAATGGGATCATGAACTGTGCTTTGAATGTCAGCTGTCTCAAGCTTTTATTTACGCACCTTCAAAATATCTCGAAGAATAACGCCAATATTTCAGTAATGCAATCAGAGTACTTGTGGCTTCGCTAAGAGGGCAAACTCCCGAAATACGCTAATCCGTCCCCAGTGAGTCCGTTCCTAGATTGTGATGGCGTCTATCCTCAAACTGCATGGAAATATGGAAGCATGATCGTCTTAACTAATATGAAAACTCATTTACTTTAACATTAACATAAAGCCCCTATGCTTGTTTTGAATGTCTGCAAACGTCGGCGTCCAAGACATATTAGCAAGTAATATCGCACATTACAGCTGAACGGAAACAACAAGCTTTTGAAACTTAGTTTAATGCTTACAAAAGCATGAACTGATTAGCCGTGACACAGTAAGAAGATTGTACCAACACGTTCTAAACCGCCCTTAAAGACTGCGTTGTCACGCAACAATAGTGATGCTGATTGACAACAGCATTGCAAAAAAGTGTTCAATAGCGCAGCACAATAGCTAAGTTACTATACGTACTCTGACCCTGTTTTTCGAACTGTTTGCCATTATCATAATTGAAAAAGTGTCTCTTCAGATTTGGATTGTTCTCGTTTTTTTAAATGCTTTGATACTTTAGTTGAGGAGTATTGTACAGTAGGATCACGTTGCGTTGGCGCATTATGAGCACGGTTGGTAAGATAACTACGTTCAGGAATACACCAGGATAAGAGTTTTGGTAGGTTTCAGGCCCCGCTGCCTGTCAACCAGCATAATGTTCATGCCGTTCGTGTTTGTGCGGATTTCATTCAATTGCACAAGACGACCTCCAGTGGCTTACCGCTACGTGTCAGGACGGGATGAATGAGTGAAGTATATGGTTTAACATTTATGACAAACAGATATCTAAGGACATGTCGATGGTGATAGCCTATTCATCTGGTTTCACCATCATTTGAGAAAATGAATTGCGTTGAAGAAATTCGCCCACGGAGGTACTGCTCCACTAAGATGCAACCAGCCGTAAATAGACTGTGCACTTATACGATATAGATGAGAAGACAGGGAAACTACTAAGGGACCCGGACTCTCAGTGGGAGTATTTAAGGACAGCAACGACATTGAATGATTTATGTACACTTACCAATAAATATGCTCAAACTACTAAGCCAAACAAACCCTATGGTGATCTTAATGGATGGCTTGAAAGGCATACACAGTATTCACCCGATAGAAATATATAATTCTGGTTGAAGTAATATACAAGAGCTATCGATGGAAGATTCGCTGTGGTTAACAAACTTCCCGATTCCCCCGATGTGTATGACTGCTTTTTGCAGCTTAATGGCAAAATATGCATAAGAGACATTTAACATAAATTTCTAACGTGGTTAATGTCTACATAGAACTTGTTTTCCTAATACTTTCTCGTTAACTATTTTATGAGGTATCCTATATGATCAGTTAATAGCTTGTAAGCAAATATATATCAAGTAGCAAAACGATAATACAATGCATAACGTTGCAAATGTTGTTTTGCGCCTCAATTACATAACTAGGACAGGTAATCACACTCCAGATAAAATGAGCCTCGTGGAATCACATTGTCTGCATTAAAAATGGTTGTTCACCATTGAAATAGAAAAACCATAGGTTCGTCATCCATGCCATACTCGGTTTGTCTACCTCCGCAAAGGTCTCCCGGCTTATCTGTTGTTACTTTTGTGAGCGAGAGTTAGCAGGCACATTTACGTGACAAATTTACTAAAAAAAGGCTGTTCAGTCCCTTATCGAGCACTCAGGGATCCTTTTGTTCATACATTACTATTATAAACGCAGGCATAAATAATTCAATCTTTTAATTTCTGCCACAAATTTTACTTAGTCGAAAATCATGCCGATAAAATTTCAATATTATTATTTTACCGGAAATATGCATGATGTAGAATAGAAATCTGTTTAATTTAATTGCGCAGTCCAATCAATTAGGTGTGCCTCCCTAACGCAATGACCACACAAATGTTAGCTGCAAAACATTACGCGCGAAATAACTACTTGATCATCATCAATAGCCGAAGTTATTATCTGTTTTTCTGAGACATCAGCACCGACTAGCGACTGCTAGGCAGCCGCGTTACAAATAGGGGCTGTACGTAAACCATGGCAGAAAATACACGCAGCTTGCCATTCTCATTCACGAGATGTATGCACTGCTATAACACCATACGTCCTGGCTAAACAACTCATTGTGTCGTAGATAGTAAATATCAGTTTGATATTGAGCTGCGTTATGCAACTTTTGATGACATTTTGAAGCTAGACAAAGCAATATTTATGCAACGTTGGACGCTGCTGTTAGCACTGCAAACATAACAGACGGGTCTTACAATCGATAAAGACATGGATGAATGTAAATATGCCGTTGTTGAACTTCATCTTGTTGCTGAATTGATTACCGGATTACTTAATTGTGGACCTCTCTCGTAGTTGCTTGCTCATCAATGTTTTTATTTCACTGCCTTACAGAGTTATAGCCTGAATGGAGACAATCCAGTGACCATATGCAGAGCCTCCCGATAAGCAA
>CM067358.1:49600612-49678112 GCA_034190875.2 Urechis unicinctus | reverse complement strand
CTATATCTCCTATATAGTATATATAATATAGATATATCTCTACCTATATCTCTCCCTATCTCTCTCTATCTATAATATATATATCTCATATATATATTCCTATATATATATCTGTCTCATATATATATCTACATATATATCTATATCTCCTATATCTCTCCCTATATATATATATATATCTATATCTCTCTATCCCTATATCTATATAATATATAATATATATATATATAGATATATCCATATATATATATAATCTATTATATACATATATATATATATAGAATATATATTTTATAATATATATATATATATACTGAAATATACCTCACTGCATATATATGAATAGATTCACTGCATATATATAGAGATATATATAGATATATATATATAAATGAGATATTATATATATATATATATATAGCTTTAGATATATATATATATATATATATATGATACCCCTGTATATAGGTAGAGATATATAAATATAGAGATACATTCTATATATATATATATATATGAGATATATGTGGGTAGTAGGATCTATATATACGTTGGTACGTTATCTATATATATATAAAGAGGCAGAGCTGGTATTAGCGATGGATGAGATATGCAACTTTGCAACAATATATACATTACATATCCAGATATCAAATATATCTATAAATATATATATATGGTCTAGAGAGATATTATTTATTTATATATGTATATATGTGATATATGCTGGAAGATATCTATATAAATATTATGAATATATTGATCGATATTATCAGACAGATTGAATAATCTCATAGACATATATTATGTTATATATATATATATATATATATTAGATCATGCATGTTATATAAATAGATATATGCTATATATATATATATTTTATATATAAGCAGTCTTTCCCATCTATTTAGAGCTGATATAGACATTATATCATCGGTTACACTATATATCTAGAGGAAGCTCAATATATATATATCTCAATATATATATATATATATTTATATGTGATGTATTATATATATATATATTATATTTATAGATATATGTCTATCATATAAAATATATCTTATATATTGTAGGAGTTTTTGCACTATAACTTTTCATTCAAATCCCACCACAAGCAATATGTTATATGGACTGCAATTCCAATGAAGCCATCTCCATCACACATCCTATTGAATATTTTGCTCTGCTTGGCGCGACTTACAAACGGCCATATTGGTGCTAAGCAGCTCCATTCAATCTCGTTATTGACATCTGCGTATTTGTTCTCATCATATATTTATGGATGTAACCAGCAATTTTTCCTGACAGATCGTAATGGGATCACGTTGCTAGATTGTCATGACCTGTGCTTTGAATGTCAGCTGTCTTAAGCCTTAATTCACGCACCTTCAAAATATCACCCTGTAGCTGAGTGCCTCAGTAAATTCTTGCAATATATTTCTTGACGAAGCCGTTTGAAATTACTGTTTTGTTCCGATTTGTGAACGCATTTCTTCCGCTAACTAATAGATTGATTTCAATGTCTAATCACATATCAGTTGACTTATTGCTAACGGGCCTTCCAATTTGCAAGGTTTTTGATTTAGCAACGCAAGCATATGAAGGACCATTGCCTGTTATCCGCTGGGCTGTACATACTTGCCGCAATGTCAAATGCGTAAGACAATATCAGTCGACAAACATTGTAACATGTACTGGAATCTCTCATGGTTCTGTTCATCTACAGTCTTAATTGCTTACATATGGCATGGCACTGAGAAGTCGAGACATGTTGCCGCCAGGTGCCGATATTAAGAAAGAGTAAAGTGTGTATCGACCAACACTTGTGCGGCTGAATTATGATCTGCAATTTGATAACATGTTGATGAAAAACGTTGTACAGCCAAGCCTATATAACCTTTAGACCCATAAGTTATGAAGCATAACTTATGGGTCTTTTACGCAAGCCGGGAGCGCAGCAATCGAGCACCTTTGACAAGCACGGTTTTAATAACCACTGCTGACAGAAAGTGATTGCAAATTCCACGATGGGCTTACATTTCTCGCGATACTGGTCCCTAGTTATCTTGTGGCCTTTGATCACACCCTAGGAGCTGTTAACCACTATTACAATTATTTATAACATGGCAGTTTGTGTAAGTTTTTAATCAAAGTCTGTAGTTGCAGAGATGAACCCAGCCTTCACAACATGTGACGCAATGGCATCCTGAAGAATAACGCATATATTTCAGTACTGCTATCAGAGTACCTGTGGCTTCGCTAAGAGGGAAAACTCTCGAAATGCGTTCATGTCGTTTTGGTTTTATCTGATTTTACTCAACTGCACAAGACGACATAGTGGCGTACCGCCGCGTATTGGGAGAATTCTAGTGGATGAACTCGATCAGAAGGGTTAAGGACCATCTTCTCTTGCAGAAGACAGTTTCATACCAGCTCGCCAACAACTATGGCACATGGGGCGCGCCAAGACGTTATGAATTATCGAAGTATGTGGTATAGCATATGTGACAAACAGATATCTATAGACATGTCGATGTTTATAGCCTTGTCATCTTGTCATATCGTCTATGTGTAATTTGAGAAAATAATTACAATGAAGAAATTCGCCTTAGGAGGGACAGTTCCACTAAGCTGTGCCCTTATTCGTTATAAATAAGAACACAGGACGACTACTAATTGACTCGGACTCTCAGTGTGAGTATTTACGAGCAGCAACGGTATTGAATGATTTATGTACACTTACCAATAAATATGCTGAAACTACTAAGCCAAACAGACCCTATGAGGACATTAAAGGATGGTTTGAAAGGCAACCACAGTATTTAACCGATAGAAATATATCACTTTGTTTGAAGTAATATACAGTAGCTATCGATGAAAAAATCGCTGTAGTTAACAAACCTCCCGATTCCCCAGATGAGTATGACTGCTTTTTGCAGCTGAATGGTAAAATATATATAAGAGACATTCAACATAAATTTCTTACATGGTAAATGCCTACTTAGAACTTTTTTCCTAATTCTTACTCATTAACTACTATCTGAGGTATTCCTTATAATCAGTTCATTGCTTGTAAGCGAGAATTATATCAAATAGCAAAACGATTATACAATGCATAACGTTGCTAAGGTTGTTTTGTGCCTCGATTTCAAAACTAAGACAGGGTAATCGCACTCCAGATAAAATGGGCCTGGTGGAATCACTTTGTCTGCGTTCAAAATGATTTTTCAACCATCTATTGGTTTGTCAAACATGCCATACCCGGTTTGTTTGCCTCCTCGAAAATTTCCCGGCGTGTCTGTTGTTACTTTTTGTTAATACATTACTATTATCATCGCAGGCATAAACAATTCAATCTTTTGATTTGTGCCACAAATTTTACTTAGTGGAAAATCATGCTGATAAAATTTCAAATAGGGGCTGTACATTCTCTTACATAAACAACAGTTTGGTTTAGGCTCGTAAATTGTATTAGTCGATATATTCACAGTTTTGACTCGGCCATTACAGAAAATACACGCAGCTTGCCATTCTCGTTGACGAGAGAGATGTACGCATAACTATTACACCATCCGCCCTGGTTAAACGACTCCTTGTGTAGTAGATAGAAAATATCAGTTTAATATTGAGTTGCGTTGTTCAACTTTTGAAGATAAAGCAATATTCATGCATCGTTTGACGCTGCTGTTAATACTGCAAACATAACAGACGGGTCTTACAATCGATAAAGACATGGATGAATGTAAACATGCCGTTGATGAAACATCATTTTGTTGCTGAACTGATTACTGGATGGTGACGTAAGTTCCGACGGAATTTCGGGCGCAACACACTCATAAAACCAAGGCAAACTTGATGCGATTAAAGTAATGATTTCGTTACCAGTAGCGTTTAAGAATAATTCAACTATGACTGAATAAGAACCACAATTCTATAACCAAGCATACAAGACCTCTGCTTGATTACTTCCGGGAAAACTATATTGATTCCATTCGCTAGATAGCAACAGCAGTCCATATAACGACCGATATTTGGGCGCACAAGGTGTATACACAGGGACTCAGTTATTTACCATATGCAGGTACTCTATGCCTATCAAATGCACTAATATAGACCATCCTCTATAAATTAGAACTATATTAAGTGATGTTCATAGCAATTCTTGAAAATTTCTTATTTGAGTCACCCTGCTTGCTTCATATTAGACGGCGAATTAGCCAGCCTCATCCATTCAATGATTCTGCTTCTAACTTAAATTAACATGAGATTGTTCACTTTAGTCCAAAACCTAAGTGACCCCAGTGGCAAAGTGTGTCCTGGTATTGACATAACTGGTTCAAACCAAGCAATATGCGATTTCAAACCAATTATAACAGCAGTTGGTCTTATTCTTCAAGCGTGATAAATGCATTGATTCTTTATTTGTCAGCCATTCAACTTTTAAGTAATATTTGTCATGGGTCTTGAGTATTTGTACAATTTACTGGCTTTTTGTGTTCTTTCCTTTGCATTGACAATATAAGGGCAGATAATTGAATCGTTTCGATACTGATCTTGCTTAATCAGGTGAACCTACTCATAAAACCGACAGACAATTTGATTGGCAGCTTTATAATAATGTAAACAACAATACATATTGATTTTGATAAGGATCAATACATCCGTCATTATCGAATAACGTTACGAAACGGAAATCCTTGATAATACAAATGCCCATAAAACGTGTCCACATTAAAATATATTGTTTCCTCGTTCAGGTTTGTAATACGCCGGCGCGCATAATGCGAATACTGATTGCTCGAGAAGACAATGAGTTTGGTGTGCAAATAATAATTGCAAGAAGTGACCTGCTGTCACGCAACCCGAAACATCACAAGGTTCGGTGTATAATTAAACCCTCTCGCATTTGCAGCCACGAAGGCAACGGTCTAGCACTAGAACATCCACTTTGCAAACGAAGTGACCTCCTCATTTTATTCCAATCACCATAAAGCGCAAGGGTAATCATTCATAACAGCAATAATTGAGCGTGTTATGTATTTATCTCGGCATCCCGTCAATCGGATATCCGTGCTCCCCATTTTTGGTACTGGGAACTGCTATAAAAACCTGCATCTCTTGAGTAGTCCGCCAACGTGACAGTTACTTTCTGTCGGGTGCTTAGTTATTTTATGCACTTGACTATTCAATTTACAAACCAAGCAAAATTTTCAAACAAGCAAGGACACGCAAAATGACTTGTAAACCTTCCGCCAGCAAGTGAATTAATACATCATCACAACCACATGATGGATGGTTGCGTTGCGCCATGGATAAGTTTGCCTCTGCCTCAACACCGCTGACTGCTGGGTATATGGGTTTTTAACAAACTGCTTGTAATCGCCACATGTTCAAGACAGTCGATACAGCATTTTGCTTCGTTAAAGGTGTTGTCATCTTTTCTGCAGGCTTTAAGCTTATTATCGCAACAACAACTTCATAGAAGAAGACGATGTTACCCAGAATTACCACATCAACACATGAGAGGGAACCAAGTTTTACTGATTGATTCTTTGAAGGCTTACATGCTTATACCAATGCATATATATATTACTCAATTATTATGAACAATAAGCATTTGCATTTGCTTGAGTGTTCCAAGTTGATTGTTGCCTCCACATTATATTTGCGAATATTGATTTCTTGAACAGACGATTAGCGATATGAGCGAATGAATCCAGGAAAAAAGACCACATAGTAACATAACGAGGCACTATCATCCATAGTCACACATGTGTATAACGATATTCTGACCTGATATAGCAAATTATGAGACGGTTCTCGTTACCGTCTCTCATGTTAAATGTCTGTTTTTTATAATGTGACATTGACTAATGTTGGTTCTGTAAGGCCGAGGCCATAATCATGGCAGGCTTATGAACCTAAGACAACAGAAACATGTCCTCACATCGCACCTCTTGACATGTGTATTAGCGAAATAAATGAGCTGCATGATATATGACACAGGAACAAAACACAGGGGAGAATTAATGCCCATTAACGTGACACAACAATGCGGAACCTTCCATTGGTGTGTCATCAATTCCCAGGAGAGGTTAAGTCGAGAGAATTAAAACGTTATTCACAAGGTACGGGAAATAGCGTAGATTATGTCAACATTTCTTTAACCATAAACAATCTATCTCGTGAAGAGTGAGAGACGACATTGATATATTGATTTTCTCCGTTACCACATGCTACGCTAAAACGAATTTGTTTTGATATGAGACGGACGTATTGATGCTCACAGCACGTAATTAATTATAGACGTTCATTTCGGCGAAAAAAACCCGCTGAAACAATGGTTTATTTTTTTTATCTCGCAATACCTGTCGCAATCCGTTATCTATTTTCGTCCATTGTTGTTTAACTTCATTTGTATTAGCCGTTCTCATAGTAGCAATGCGATTGATATGTGATTGCGTTGAGCAATCCATCCTAAGCAATTTCGCTGTTTGTATACCTCCGAAGTAGTAAGCTGGCAAAAATACAACACCTGTGGAATCACCATTAAGTTTTAGGGCCTTACAGTGGCAAAACACCACGAAACGACTTAATACCAGTAGGCCAACTAACTAATGACATCCATTTTTCGGTGGTTTTTAGCTGCTATTGGTTCTGTTTTCTTTATGAAGGTTAATAAAATTGCCAGTATAATGTTACAATTAATAACAATATTATTACCATAAATGCAAACGTAGTCAAGTGTACAAGTATCCTATGTAAACGCAATAGAAATTTCTAACTTGTTACTCATGTTCAAATCGCTATCAGTACAGCTAGCTCCGCGGAAGGTCAGTAACGTGGCCTGTAACCGCTAGTATCTGTCAAGTGCACTTCTTCGCCCAAAAGAAGCGCACAAATGTGTGCTGGTATCGAAATTCAATAGCATCGAATATATGCATATAAGCCGGATAGTTTAAATAAAATCCGATATTCATTGTAAGGGATTATTTGCAGCGAATTTACTAGGTACGGTTCCGAGAAGTGTACGAATGCTAGTGGACTGATAGGTGCAAATTGCTGACTAGGGACTCATAACTGAACCATTTCCGGAGTAACCAATGTATGAGTAGATGCAATCGTGTCGGTAACAAGCCTCGAAGCACTCACACTGTTAATTAATGGGGAGACTTTGCTGCATTTCTCTGCTTTCGAGCCCTAACTTTCTGCTATCAGACGTTCATGTACTGTCTATTAGCAGCGTCATGAAACAGCGTTATTGCTGTGCATTACCTTCTTCCTGATGAGAGCATGAAAATGAAGTAGACAATGATGTTTTTGAGCTTTTTAAATACATTGAAATCCTAGGCATAATATATGTCGAAGCGCTTATTCATGGAACTAAGAAATGTAGCTTTTACGCCTAACTTGGGTAAAAAATTGTGTATTAACTATTTTTATCTCGCAAACACATCGAAATAATATGTTATTGTCCATTTGTTGCTTTACTTTTGTTATATTGGCCGTTACAATGGTGATTTCTCGGTCAATTAATATAAGCTATGAATCTAAAAGCTATGATTTTATATTCCAATTATCCATCATTACAGCATTGTAAGTATGTTGCCCCACCCTAACAATTTGATCGATTATGAATACTAGTAATTTTGCGTGACCCCGTGTTTAAAACATGATATTTCGCCCGCCTAATTTTACATGCTGCAGTATATTGCTGCATTAGAGTTTGTGCAAAACCATGACATTAATTATGCACTAAGTTATTTTTCTACGTGCAACATCTAGCAACTCAAATAAATGTCCTTGCTTCGATGTCTGCATCTGGCGACATATTTCATGTATGGTGAATATTTGTTGCGCTTTTGATGATGAAGAGGGGAAGAGCCGCTCATAAATCTAGCATTAAGGTATCGAGATTAAGCAACATACATTTGCCAAAACGTTGGGAAGATGATTTAAAGGACAAGTTACTATTATGCGCTCTCACAGAGCCATATATATTGCAATATTGACGAAAAAACATGGATCCACCTTAATATCAAAGTTTCGCTTTTAGTATATAAACGACCACATGAATTGTGTTACTGCTTGAATATTATTTAATATCGACACATATGGCTTCCGCATCTAGCAATATGAAAATATATATATATATATATATATATATAGAGAGAGATATATATATATATATATATATATATATATATATATATATAGATATATATAGATATAGATATATATATATATATATATATATATATATATATATATATATATATATATACTATATATATATATATATATATATATATCGCCGCTAGGCAATACTTCGATTATGCTAGATGCGGAAGCCATATATGTCGATATATATAATATCAAGCAGTAACATATATATATATCGTATATATACTATATATCTATATATATATATATATATATATATATATATATATATATATATATATATATATATATATATATATATCGCCGCTAGGCAATACTTCGATTGGTTGCTAGATGCGGAATATATATGTGTCGATATTAAATAATACTCAAGCAGTATTACAATTCATGTGGTCGTTTATATATATATATATATATATATTTATATATATATATATATATATATATCTATATATATATATATATATATATATATATATATATATATATATATATATATATTTCCAGAGGTGGTTCGTGCTTTCCATCAGTAAACGTAGTTTTATGCATGCAAAAATCGAGATTGGTAGCACAAAACACATGGGTAGTTATTAACGTTTGTCTATTAACTTAGGCACGATGAACAGCAAATCAATCACCTTCCATTGCCTCATTAGCACGGATGCGATGGTCGGTGCTTAGTTCGTGCGTGCGTGCCTCCGAACCCTGCGTAAAAACAACGCTTCCACTGTACGCAGCCATTAACTGAACCATACCTCACCTTCTGCCACGCCTCAAGTAATCGATTGTGTAGTTTTATGGCACATATTGTAGATGAAACGATCGAAAGACTTTGGGTCTACCTTTGATGTGAATGTAATATCCTGCCTTCAAGGATTGGGTGATTGAATTCGTTGTGGAGTGTATTTGTGCCATAAGACGATTGCAACCGTAAGAAGTAGGGAGTTAGCGGTCAAATAACGAAGCAAAGCAAAATGATGGAAACAAAATGTCGACATGTGACGCGATTTTAGTAAGTGTAATGTATATCCCTTATTTAAAATATTTAATGATATCAAAAACGAAAAATAAATGTATTATTTCATATTGCAGAAGTAAATCGCTTGATGTGGTCTAGGTCCCTTGGTGCGGGAAACGGCGCCACTTAGCATTTAGAAAATCATCCATTTATCATAAGTTTATCACTTCTTGAGGACAGCTTTGCCAAGTAAAAATACTAATGTTTTTTTGCAAAACTAGATAACGTCAATGTCAGAGCAAGCTTAGCCATTTCAAAAGTTTATTGTCGCAGACATATAACGCCACACAACGTTATCTTGAAGCATATATACCATAGGACACAGCACAAAGATGTTGCCATGCTTCGACAATATCTGCCATCACATATATAGTAGGATAACTGCTTGCTTAGACACGTATCTATTAACTAAATCCATTCATGTTGAATATCATGTTAACATTACACATCGGTCATCCTGAATAAATAATACAACCTATATTCTCACTCATGTCGGTGTTTAGATATTTGGCAACGCATAGGGCTAGAAAACGGAATAGCATCGGGTATAATTCCAATAATATGCTTGTGCACATTCAGCGAAATGGTAGAATCGTACGACGGCCCATTGTTCAAAGGATGCACCAAACATATAATACAGTTTACGTAGATATGAATTTATTCAAGCAAACAAACACAGTGTATAGCAGCTTTACATCCTGCTGCGAGGCAAGTTCACATGGTAATATTCTGTTGATTGTATTGGGACTTTTAACACATTATGCTGTGGCGCAATCGTTGTTATTCCCACAGTTACGTTATGGTGCCATCATTCTACAATGTATCAACATTTAGAATCGATGTAGTTTGTTACACTTCAGACTTCGATAGTCGTTATTTTGCACGAACGCTGACAGAACATTGTTCAATTAATTAGGTATCACAGCTCCATGGACAGTTTGACATTAGCAACGATATTGTTCGTCTTCATCAGAATCAATTGCTACCAAATGTTCGAATGCACGCTATGTTTTAAGTGATAGCTATTGCCTACCTCGATGTGTATGCAGTGTAATCAGCTAATATTATAGCTTTGCATCTTAGGGATTTGTAGAATCATTATAAACAGGAATGTAGATTATTGTATAATTCGGATACATTGCATGCAACAATGTATAATAATGCATTTTGTCACAGTGTTACGGACACGCATACGATTTCCAAAGTATTTGACGTATTGGGATTTAATCCAATATATAACCCCAATCCTACCATTGAATATGAAATAAAGTAATCAGTATATATATATATATTGCATACTGCCATCATATTTAAGGCAGACCTTGTAGACACTCTATAATTGTTTGGATACCACTACGTATAGGCGTCGGTGGCATGGAAATAATCGCTAAGTAGAGGCGATGAAAATGTTGCAATTGATTACCAATTGCAGTTGTGGTATTTTGTAGCATCGCTTGCGAGTATATATATAAGTCCGTCCTTGACATTGTGTTTATGGCGAATAACTTTGTCAAAATGACAATGGAGTGCAAAAGAGTGGCCTTTATACTTGCATAAACCAATAGCTTGAAAACAAAGACAGTGATTTGCAATCTATAATCTTTATGTAGCTGCTTCATTGAAAAACGTTGCTCACTTTTATACTAAATTACCAATAACTAACGTATTGTTTTGCTCGATGTCAAACGGTTACCTTCACGACTAAGGACCAAATATTACGGATTAAGGCTATTGCTTAAACTTTGGATACAAGCCAGCTGTTAGCTTGAAAGGTAGACATTGTGACAGCTTTTGGTTGAATAAAGTTAAACTTGAGTCAGCAGTATTTGAAGCAGAAGATTAGCAAAGATCACATCTTATATAATTGATTGAATCTATTTTTGAAGGTGCAGTCGGGTTTACAAGAACCGGCTGAAGTCATAAGTCGACGGAAATTACTGGGCGCGGAATATATAGTGTACCTGGGCCTCGAGGCATGCAGTCAAATGAAATGGACAAATTCGCATAGCTACAAAAAATAATTTACTCTGCCATGATAATACCTAACCTCAAATCGATTCACAAACATTTCCGAGATGATGTACTGCACATCAACAGTACACAAATTTGTGTATTGTTACTGATAGCTAATCCAGAAAGGAACATTAGCTGTTTTAAATGTTTTGCGTGCGCAAATCTGTCATCGGATCAATTTTGCTATGAAGAGACAATTATTGGTTCAAAGCAATCGAATTCTATGCTCGCTCTGACAAGATCAAATTGAAAGGTAGATCAAACTTATATATGCCTCCTAAACCGGTTTTATAAATGGTATTGCACCGATTAATATTTATAAAAAGTGGACATAATGTTCGGCAACCTCACTTACCCAGCAATTCTAGCGGGTATTACAATTCATAGTTAGACTTGGTAGACTTGTGACTCAATTATTGTACTGTTGTAATTTGAATGCAATTGTCAACATATCACTGTCGAGTGTGATTGCTTTCTCACACCATAGATATGAACAAACTGTCTAACTCGACTGAGCGGTTGGTGTTTATATCGAAGTATCAAACTGCACAGATCTCATAATATTGTGTTTAGTAAAAAACAGAGGGACCTTCATCAAACCATTTCACATATACGATACTAGTGCCTTCTGAATATCTTTGAATAGTATTTACTGGTTTTCTGGCAGAACGGAAATCAACTTCGTGGGTTCGATTAAGGTAAGCAATTGTCATGTGGACGTCTATGTAAAGCAAATTTGTGGCTAGCACAATACGCGAAGGAACACTCGTTTATTGTTTTTTACAATTTTTTGCCTAGTGGTATGTTAAGAAAACCACATACATATATGCCAATTATAATTTTCATCGCACAAACAAAAGCAAATATGCTTTTCTTTGGTCAATTGATTGCTGAAATCATTTCAAAAATCGATTAATTGAACCATCATTGACGTAACCGTAAACACTATAATCATTCCGAATTCGCTGTTATTCACATTACAGATTATATGGTAAAAAAGACCATCGTATTTGATCGCAACTGAAAAAAACATCAGCTGTATAAGTTAAATGCACGCCGCGTAAACGTGGTATATTATACATTCGGGGGCCATGGCAAGTGCAACCTTTTTGGTCGATTGTGATTAAACATTAACATTAATATCAGAAAACGCTACCGCAATACATTTTGCGTGCGTTTGATCCCCTAATATGAGAAAGACCACACATGGTTCGACGCAACATAATCAGGGTCAATGGCCCGGATATGTCAACATTGCATGCAGTATACCATCTCTCGGCATGTATCCATCATCCAGTGGAGCTTTCCCGTGACTCGAGCGCGTGACAACAATTTAAATATGATGGTTACCGCAATTATTCACGTAAATTGTTAATTTTCCCACGTAACATTTTGCATGACAATAGTGGACAATTTTTGATAATCTGCACTGATTCCACGGCTTGTGAGGAAAAGCACAGCAAAATATGAAAGAAAACAATTCTTAGTTTGGCACGCTAACGTGCCGCCTCGATTCTAGAGAGCCATGTCCTATTTGTTTTGTGCCAAGGCGATATTATACATATTCATCACAGCCCAAAAGGAAAGAGCATGCACTTTGGTTAAAAAAGGATAATATCCTCTTGTACTTTCTGAATATTGTAAACCGTCGCCCATGTAACGCTTGGAAGTATCTGTGGCCGAAGTGGCTCATAATAACACGATATGTTCAGCTTGTAGCAATAGTGCAGATTTCTTTGTGCTTGCAATTGGGTTAGTAAAATGATGTCAATATTACGTTTCATTAGAAACACTACAACTTACATGGACAATATACTATTCCATATAAATGTAACACCAACTGAATCGGCATATGTCAGAGCGGTTAAATCGACATACGTATCTGTGGCTCGCGGGTTCTGAGTTGGCCAGATAGTTATTAATCGACAAGGCAATTTTATATTAGATAACAATTATCTCCCCTATTATCCATCTGAGCCACAATCGCTAGCACCAAAAAAGATTTCACCCTGAAATGTATTTTGCGTAGGGATCAAGCATAAGATCAATATTGACTGCATAATTCCGAATTCCGAGCCAGCGCATTCTCGCCAATATGTATCGACGCCTCCAACAGGTGTTACAACTTTATGCGGCCAACCCGAGCCTTAATCATGGGCGATCCGCAATTATGTATTATCGCGAACCCTATTCAATAGATGCGTTTTCCCCCTCGCATTTCACCAGGGACCAATTGCGCACAAACTAGAACATATATCATAAATCCTAGGTTGGCAAATTTATTGCGGGGTGACTTCATAACAAAAATGCCGCATGATATCCGTTCACTATGCTTAAGGATTCTGACAAAATTTACCGCATTGACATAATTCCCGCATATCTATCTAGCAAAGTATACAGTTTCCCTATGTTTTGCCCTGCTTGTCTGTCACATAATGGACTGCTAGTTTGCGCCAACACCTTTCGAGCAGACAAGTGTACGTGATGAATTTGCCAAATTACATAACTACCCGGCTTTGCTCCAAAGAGAATATTTGCAGCTACCAACTACTTCACCTCTAATTTCCAATACTGGTTCGATCTAGCATACGAATTATTCGCTGTCGTGAGTGGTCCATTCAAGAAAATAGATGCCCCCCCCCGCCTAGTGGTCGTTATATCTTTATTGATCAGCTGGTCATTCTCTGACGCATGGCGTAAGTATTCCCATTGAACCTTAACGTCAGGATGACAGTTGATGTGCACATATCAGTTCATTACGTGCGTCATAATTACGAAATATAATGCTAGGCAACTGCAGCTGTCCCCTAACCTATATGTGACCTAGTTTCCTCTTAGACAAAATAAATGTTAACACTGCCGGACAAAGATGCCTGACATTCTGCTTTATTTCAAATGCGATTAATGCAAACCAGTCAACTCGCATTCAGAGAGGTCGGCCTATTTGAGCACAGAGCAGCGATATATGACGGTGATATATTTGCCTGACAGCATAAAAACGTCCTACCGCGCTGTTCTGCTGTTCATCGAATTCATAATCTACATATTGCGATAGACAGTCTTCCGTTAGAAATTATAAGGCAACCCTCATATGGAAACAATTATTCTATGCCAACTTTTGATGGTAGTCAGTTGTTACTTTTATCGTAGAAAGATTATATTGGTATTTGTACAGGTAACTCCTAAACGTAGATCATATTTCTATACATTTACAGAGCCGCAAATATGGATTCGATAAATTGGATATAGCATAATGAGTGCCTCTCATCTGCATTAATCATATTATGCATGAACGTACATTGTCAGCGCCGTAAGTAACTGAGGAAACCCGAATATGCAGTTTCTGATGAGTGACTTCCTGTCATTCAGGCATTGAGGTTAAAGCATCGAATGTTTAGTCAGCACATTATAGCATATGAAGGTACGTCATGCTTAACAACACCTTGGTGATAGTCTTCAGATGAATTAAGATGCTATTTTGCTTGCTAATTCTTTTATTTTTGTCATTCATACCACACAACAATCAATGATGTTGTTAATTGGGCTGTCATTATAGCAACATCATTTCCATGATCGCATCCTATCAAATATTCTGCTGCGCTTCGTGCTACTTGAAAACGGTCCTATTAGTGCTTGGCAGCAGAAGCAATCATTGATAATAAGACCTTTTTCAAGCTGCTACATTGACTTCCATTATTGGCATCTGCATAGGATATCTTTATTCTCACCATATTGAAAGACATAGCAAGCAATTTCTTTTGACATATAGTAATGGGATCACGTTGCTAGATTTTCAGGATCTACGCTTTTAATATCAGCTGCCTCAAGCTTCAATCAACGTAACTGTAGCTGGGTATATATTCTTGTAATAATGTTTTAGACGAGGCCATTTTAAGTTACTGTTTCTTTCCGATTTTTGAACGCATTTCGTTTGCAAACTAATCGATTGATTACAATGCCTAATCACATATCACACAACGCTTCGACCTTCCAGCCTGTAAAGTTTTCCATTAAGCAACCGCAGGCAGATGACTAACTATTGCCAGTTAACCACTGGGCTGTACAAAGAAAAAATCAGTCAAAAGACATTGCACTAGATCCGTTAATCACGCCTTTTCACATTGACTCTTACTTGCCTACATATTGCACGGCACTGATAAGTTACTTCGAATAGCTATTGCAGTCTTCGTGCTTTTTTAATGTTTTGAAGCATCTATCACTTCGGCTACACATTAGCTGTAGATCGTAGGTTAATGTTATGGAACAGTGTGTCATCGATACATTGCTCAGTACTCCGTTTGGAATATTATCTGCTGACAGCGATGAGCTTGGTTGCCCATCGTGGCACATTATCCTGATGAACTGCACGAAGTTTTGTAAGCCGGCTTATCTACATGTGTTCTTATTGCATGCAAGATGTCCGTTTCCGCTCCATAACCAACCTCTGATTTCTAACTAACGCGCCCCTACACATTACCGCTTCACCGTTATGCTGTATATAACTTAGTGTTACCAATACAGCAGGTTTTTGCCGCTCGAACCAGATCAAGTTTCTCACTTTTAAAATGACAAATTTGATGGTGTCCATGAGATAATAGAGAGCGTCAGAAATGTCCACACAGCTTATTCATTTAAGAGACACTATTGCTTTTATTGCAATACAATAACCCTTCATATTACCTCGATTTACGGGTTTTACTTATTCTGCTTTGCATAGTTGGCAAAACATATTCGCAACCAATGTTGTAGAATCTGTTAAAAAGTATATTTTGAATCCATTCAATGTTGACCGTGGTTCCTTTGTGGCAGTGACTAAGAGATATGAATGATATTGGTTCACCTAATTGGTACCTATAAGAAATGCTGCTTATTCATAGAAGTTAAAATAGATATTCGGATAAGAGTGCATAAATGCCAGTGAATGCTGGAATGTTGTGTCAAACTTTGCGCCCAGTATGATTTACAGACATTTGTTCGCATATGCAAGTACCAGATAGTGCAGGCTTGTGCATGCAATGTGAATGTGAATCCTGCTGTTCTGAATAATCATTGATATCTCTTCTAACTAGGAATAAGGTACATACACATAGTATTTTATGCCTTTCAAATGCAGTAAAATTGAGCAACCTCAAATAGAGTGATGTTCCGATCAATTCTTGAATGTACTTTAATTGAGTCACCCTGCTTACTACATATCAGATGGCAAGTTAGCCAGCCTCACCCACTCACTGACTCTGTTTCTAACATGAGAATGGCCATATAGGTCTTCAAAACACTAACCCCCGGTTGCAAAGATGGCCCTGGCATTGACATAACTGGCTCAAACCAAGCGATTTGCGATCAAGAACCACGCATAGCAGCAGTTGGTCTTACTCTTCCATAACAATAAATGCATTGTCAGACATTCAACTCTAATAAAACCTGGCTCAACCGCTAGAGTGAAGAGACGTTGTTTATCATGAGTCTTGAATACTATTTAAATTTACAGGCTTTCCGGGTTATTTCCTTTGCATTGATGATTTAATGGCAGATATTTGAATCGTTTCGCTATTGACCGATCCTGCTAAAACAGATGTAGATCGGACCCACTCATAAAACCGACAGACAATTCGCTTGAACGCTTTAGAATAATGCATAAAACAATACATACTAGTTTTTATATGGAGTAATATCATCGAATGAACGGTACGAAGCGGATATCGTTGATGATACAAATGCTCATGGAACATGTTCACATGGAAATATATTGTTACCTCGTGTATAATGCGCCGGCAGGCATCATAGATTTATATCCACGTTGGTAGCCTATTTGAGTGTTTACTACTGCACAATGGCGAAGTTCTCAAGTACGCTACTCAGATTGACCTGATGGTAAAAGAGGACACTGTGGACTGTCTAATAGTGGTGTGTTGATAAGATGTGTTGCAAGAATTGACCTGCCGTTCACAACCCGAAACTATATTTGCGAATAGTGATTGCTTTAGCAGACAATGAGATTGGTGTGCACATTTGAAATGTAGGATTTACCCAATCCAATACGGAATCAGTATCAAATAGAATACATCAAGGACAATAGGCCACATTGAAATAAAACGAGGCTCTATCATCAATTGTCACAAATGTTTATAATGGTATTCTGACCTGAGATAGCAAATTATGAGATAGTTCTCATTAACGTCTTTCATGTGAAATGTCACTTTGTTATAATGTGGCATTGACTAATGATTCTGTAAGGCAGTGGCCTTATTAATTCCGGGCCCATGAAGCTAGACAATAGCAAGATGTTTTCACCCCGCATCTTCAGACATGCGTGTTGTGTTTAATAAATGAGCTCTATGATAGATTACATGCTAACTATTCACATTATAAATTTATGCCCTTTTATGTGACAGACAAATGGGGAACCTTCCGTTTGTGTGTCTTAAAGTGCTAAATAATCTGGTAGTGCAGAACGGCTGGCCCAGGAAACGTTTAGACGAATGGATTTAAACGTTACTCTCATGGTACGGGAAATACGGTAGCTTATGTGAAAATAAATTTAACATAAACAATATATCTTCAAGAAGTAAAAAGCGACATTTGTTTTTCTATTTTCTCGTTTGCGCATGCTAACCTTAAATAGATTTTTGTATTAAGAAGCCGATGAGAATGCCACATGCTCTTTGTTTATGTATTGATGCTCACTAGACCTTATCAAACCATATATAGACGTTCGTTTAGGCATACACCCTTATCACTAAGCATTGACTCAATCGCTTGTATTCGAAACGATTGGCCGCATTATTCAAGAGCATGGGATTTCATCAATGCGATGGATATGCAATGAAGTTTAGCAATCAATCCCTGGCGATTGTGCTGTCTGTGTGCATCCGAAGTGATTATGTGGTTATAGAACTTAATCGATTTTTTGCGTGCCTTACAGAGGTGAAATACCCCGGAACAACTTTATACCGTAGGTCAACTAATCTAGTGTCTATGCAATGGGCTGTTTATGGCTTCTACTTGTGATGTTTTCTTTATTAAAAAATGCTCAGCGCTGCTTCTGCTCTTTAGCAGCTCGTATAATGTAGCAACTAACAACAACTTTATGACCATTAATATGGTACGCCTTAAAAAATGCAAACTTAGTCGAGTGTTCAATGTAGGCAGAATGGAAATTTTCAACTTGTTTTTTATGTTAAAAGCGCCAACAGTAAGGATATCTCCTCGGAGGGTTAGCAAGGAGGCTGGTGACCTCTAGTATCTGTCAAGTGCATCACTAATATATGTAGTTGCAAGCCCTGATTTGCTCTGTATTAATAGAATGATGATTTCATATGATCTTTTCGCGATAGCGGTAGGCATGGAGGCAATGTAATTTACTGTAATCACTATTGAATGAATCCCGTACAAACGAGTTGTATATGATATAATATGCTTATTGAGCTATAGCAAACTCTTAACGATGATGATTTTGTTGGTCACCAAAGTATGGTTCTTAAAGGTGGTCACTAAAACCAATTGCGTGGGGTCAACAATAATATAATAACAACGTAAGTTACAAAGAGTCTTACTAATCAGACGGTCTATTACACAACAGGTGTATTTTCAGTATCTAGCGTCTCCTTCGAATGACGTTATAGACGTAACTGAATACAAAGTTATCCAGTACAATCAAAGATACTACTAGACAAAGATGTCCGACTCCTGTCATTTGGGGCCTCTCAGCCGTGACAAACATATGGTGGCGCCGCCGCCCGGTGAGTTTCTATGACTGAAACAATTGCCGACGACGGTCGTTGATCCTGCTACAGATTTTTATTCCCAGTTTTCTCAATAGCTCAAATCAACGTGAATTGAAGATGTCAAATAAATGAATCAAACAAAATAGTTAAAATCTCTTTCTCAGGAACATTTTATTTGATTTTTGTTGGCATTTTTTCCCTGATTATCAAACGAACTGAGAGTCAGTGATAGCCCTAGGCAAAAAAACTCCGCCTCTGACAGCGCTGCGCTATTTACTTCTTTCCATCTCTCACATCCGCACTGTAGATGCCATCAGATCACCAAAACACCAGGGGCGGGTGCCTTGCCTATGATAGCCCTACAATACGTCTGGGTATATATTTATATTACCGTTCGACCGAAGCTAAGTCAGTGACAACGGTGCTTGCCAGACAGCCTGATAAGTCGCTTTTAGCATGTATTAAGGCCCACTGACAGTGCCTCAAATCACTAACCTGGAGATCGATATATTCTAATTTATTTTTGAAAGTACATAGTTGACCCCCACACCATACAATATCGTGATAAATCACACAAATCACCAAAGTTGCTCTGTTAAATCCTTTCACCACTTGATGGTAGTTAATAAATGCTAGAACACATTACCATTGCCATTATAAACACGGACAGGTGTAAATGTACATTTACTTGGTTACCCATAACAAAATGGTACCTAATCATGTTAAGGTACAAACTACAAGGCTGACTATTTACAATGAATGCTACTTAGTATTCAAAACCACATTAAGAATATTTTGACACAATGAGCAATTGTTGCACAAACAATATGTAAACTGATCTACAAAGATAAGCAAATGATCAAACATGACTAAACCTCAGGGTTTTCCGATTCTGCCTATTACCAGCTTGTTGTAAACGTCTGTTGTTTTCCCTCAATGTATGATGGATGCGAATAGTAAGAATTAGATGGAGTATCGACTTTTCAACATGACACTGATCACACACTATGGGAGAGAAATCTACATTTTTGGCAACACTACTGATAATTGTATTCATTACACCATTCTTTGACACAGACACCTCTACAACATTTCTGTATTCATGTTCAACCAGTGTTAACACATCCAGTAAACAAGTGGAAGGGGCACACAGACCAGTCTTGGCAGACTCATAGTTTTTCTTAAGGAGGAATTCATGTGATGGTTTATTATGATCTATGTCAGTTGACAACTTATTAGAACAAGCCAAGCACATGTGACCTTTTAGTTTCTTGACAATATAACCACCAATGTATGCCAAAACATTTGTTTCCTGATGGTCGAGAGGATCGATGACATCGATGTCTGAGAAATTGCATACAGTCAGTGCCTGTCTCACACTGTCTGGTAGTTGTTTCAGGAGCGCCTCCTGGTGAGATACCACTGGCTCCAAGGGAGGTGCCGCAGGTCTGGGTACTACCAGGTTAACCAAGAATTTGTCGACTATTCTTGGCAGTTGGAGTTGCTTATTGGTGCCATGACACCACCCACCATAACCTGAAAACAACGATAAGTACTGAAATAGCATTTATGAAAGTACAAAATTACAGTTTACTGATGAACAATGAGGGTCATAAATACATCTAACCAAATCAGATGTTTGGGATAGTACCATTACCAGTAAACATACCTGTCTCAAGCTGCTCTGAACTCCCGGAAATCTGGATTGTCACGCTGTGCTCCTTCGGACCTGATCATAAAATGTCTGTGCCTTTTTCGGGAATGGGAGCAGTTTATGGTCGCACAATACGAGCCGCTGCCATCCCAGTGCGCTCGGCTGGCGTCCATGGTGCAGAAAATGAGTGTATGGTGACGGACCGCTTGGAGCGCCACTAGAGCATTGTGTCACACGGAATAGACGGGGAGTCGGATATCTTTGTCTAGTAGTATCTTGGTACAATGGCGTTAGTATTTTCCATCTGACCAAGCTCGCTGTGAATCTATGTACGATGGGATACAAGTGCTTCAATGCATTGGCGATTAACTTCAGTCGAGTGGCGGCGGCATTTTGATTCTGACTATGTAGCCCATATTGTCTACGTATGAAGGGGCACAATGTGAATCAGAACAACGGTGTTGATATCTTCAATTTGTCAAACCAGGGCACATAGTATATGTGAGATGAGGTACATTTGATTCAGTACAATAGCAGTGTTAACATCAATACGATCATGCTGGCCACGAAACAAAGTGAAATAGGATACAGAGGGATTATATGCAATGGCTCTGGTATTTCAATATGATCGTTCAAAGAACCATCTCTAGTGATTTATCTGTATCAGCGTCGCGTTATAGTGAAGCAAGCGTATGAGCATCGTGCGTCTATTTAGTGAACGATTCAACCTTGTTTTGCGACGCAGCCTACTGTGGTAAAAGTTGTATAGGTCCTATCACACATATCGAAGGTACAAATTCAAAGGGTCCGAAATAACATTGAAATGTAAGAAATGTAATTTCGGCACGGAAACGAAATAATATCGCCTCTTTGCCCATTGTAATTACCAAACAGATGGATAGTAATTGTCCATGATATTGCAGACTGATTGCCATATGAGTGGTTAATGACTAAGCTAGCTGAATAAAAAAAAGCAGGGGTTAGAGTAATCTTGTAAATGTGTACCTATCGATGTGTTACGCGTCAGATTATATAGCACAAACCAAAGAGCTATCCAATTATGACTCCGCGTGTTTGTCTCACATTGAATAATTGCCGAATTAAAAAACCAAACACACGTTTCGTTTACAGTTAATACTTGCTCTAAGTCAGCAACACTTGACATAATGTCTATTATTTAAAATACTGTACCTGTTGCCCAAAGTAGTGATGATTACACAAAAAAGGCTCGTGAAAAGTGTGTTGGTGGGCAATTAGTAATAAGTAATTTTAACGGAAAATACTATTTCTTGTGTTGCAAGATTTGCAACAAGAATCAATACACCAAGCGAAAGTGAATACTGCTTGATAATGCAACCAATTCAATGGTATATTAACATAGTAGAACCAGTCAAGCTCGTCGTTCGTGTAGCAGGGTAAATGCACCAAAATGTTCCTGCGATAAGTTATATTAGTGCAGTTATGTGGCCGCTAGATCTCATCGGTCAAGTGGTGCAATCGGATCTCAGCCTTGACAGTATCTGAATGCCCAAAGATATTCTCCATCACAATGTAATTAGCCAACGGTGCTAAAAGCTTACTTGGCTTACAAAAACTTACACTTTCATTGCAGCAATAGGGCGGGCGCTAAACCACCCTGAATCATTCTCAGGAGTTAAGATGTAATGATTTTTCAGCGTACCTGAAAGCTGGCATTTGACACGCAGCGTCTTAATTTGCTGTGATGCCTGAAACATTTGTTACGAACGTAGTGCGAGGTGCTCCCATAAACCGTTACTCAAATAACGAAACTTATATCCCTATTCGTGAACTATCATTTGAATTTACATTGCACATAGCCTAATGCCGGCTACAGAGGCACATGCGCGATATATACCCTACATAGTTGGCTACAAGCATATGAATAACGAAATGAAACGATTCCATGATACACGCTTTCACCACGCAATCAATGTGATGGACCCAGGTGCCGTCAGGCACATATCATTGCCCAAAGGTGCTATTAATTCCCATAACCCCCCCCCCCCCCCACATCTCAACGCCAATATAAACGCCTTGGTATATAATGGCGCGTCTGTCATGACCAGGGAGAGGCGTCTGTGGCATTGTATGGCTCTATGTTTGTTTGGCAACGAGCCGGGACGTAACTTTTTAGTACTATCGCACAAAGAAGGGTCCGTTTTGTCGGAATGGGACATACACGGCACATGGTGTGACAATCACATCCAGAACAATAGCGCAGGTGTTTCAATCTTGCCATCCTGCATTCCTAATCCCAGTCTGTTGACAATAGTTTGATTTACATGTATACTGGTACATGTAGATGTTTTGATACTCCTAAAACCTCCCATTGTTAGACTCGGCCAAACAATACATTGCCTGCGTTCTGGCTTGTGGAAAGAATGGATTTGCCTGACAGTTACCTACTTATGGGCGCTGGCATAACGCAGTCCGTTAACCATAAAACTAAGTTTCGTATACAATGTTCCTAGACTGCATTCATGTCGACTAGACTGACACGCACTTAGATGCGCTATGTGCTAATGAAACTAACTCAGAAACGGATAGATATTGTTCTCCAGGAACGCCAAATACATGTTATGATTAGATGCTACTGAAAATGCATAAGCTGCACTTGCAAGTAGAGGATATGTCTCAACGATGCAGCTGTAAACAGATTAAGCAGGCTCAGTAATTTTCTTTTAATGGATGGACAACACATCATTGAGTCATTTGCTGAATATTTTGCTGCAATGATGACAGATATAATACGAGTGACAAGTGTTATAAGGCGTCGTCGTTTATGGAATTAGAGGCGATGAAATTTCTATACACGTCCCAAACGAAATAAAATATGTCTCTCAGAGAAACTGATGGTTTATATATTTTGTCGATTGATTTTCATTACCTGATTCCGTAGAAGGGATCCAGAGCGTTGGCAAATACCAAAAGATATTTTAAGGACTTAATGACGACTGCGCCCTGCCCACCACGGGCATTGTCACATCAAATAACAATGCTATTTACAAATGTGTGTTCAATAACCCCTTGTTTTTATTATATTGATTGGATCAGTGGGCTTTATATATCCTCATCATATTTGTTTAGCATTATTATGCTGATCAATTTAATGTAGTCAGCATTATCACACAAGACTTAGATGGAAAAAATTTCTACTTCGCTCTGACTCAAATATAGTTTAAGCAACTTAGGCGACCACTTCATCTTACCGTCGGTGAGATGTTTGTCTTTTCGAATGCAGTAGTTCATATTTTTTTATACAAAACCTAGCTTGAGTCTCGCATTTATCATATGCGCTCTGCTCACATAATCAAAAAGCTAATAAATGCGGTTAATATCACTAAATTTAGATATGTAATCAAGTGATTGTTATCAAAAGGTTATATTATCTTCTCTATCATTCATCTCAGCGAGAGATCAGCAGCACTCAACACTCACTAGTATTGCTATTAAGCTACTTGCAAATCATAGGATAGATATTAATAATATCATCGGAATCCTAATTGGGTTGTTACGCGTATATTAATTGACAACCCAATAAAGATTGCAAATATATTCAAGCAAGCGTTTGTTCCCAACTTCATGACCACCTACCCAGAATTGCGGCTGCAAGTCGTGTGGTACGGAAAGTGAGTTTCACGTTATGTGCATAAGCAGTTGTAACAACAAAATAACTAACAGTTAAAGAAACAAATTATAGGTTTCCCGCAATTGTGTCTTATCGTGAGCCCTGTAAATAAGTGTGGTTGCTACCCTGAGATATCACAGAAGACCAATCAATTTCTCAGAAGCTTGGAATATATTATATATGAAAGAACAACAGCTATATACATGGTTAAAAAAGTAGTCAAATTGGTTGGCAAAGGGACTTGATAACATTAAAGCGAAATATATCTTGCCACCAAGTGGACGTCATTTATTATATTTGTTGCTCGGCTGGCCATCCTCATGCTGGGGAAATAAGTGTTCCAATTACTCCTTAATATGAGGACGGCAGCTCTGCACATATATCATGGCATAACATGCGCCATAATTCCAAAATCAAATGTGAAACAATATGCAGTTCCATGTAGCCAAGTTACGACTAATCGAAATAAAAAATTGTACCCTTCAGTTGTAAAATATTACATGCAAGTGTCAGATCAGACCCCAGCCGCAGATCCCTAGACAGATCAGAGCAAGATGCCAAATTCGATAATCGTCCTTGATTAATAAATAACAGGTGGACGATTTAGGCTTAACACGAGGAAAGTATTGTCATACATGACGAATGTTCTGTGTTTCAATTGAAATGTCATTCATCATTGCCAATGAGGCATCAATGTACACGCGTAAGTAAGTGTTCGTCGGAAATACCAAATATACATTTAGCTAGACGATTCGTCTCGTTTAAAATTACATCGACAATACATTGCATCTGCATACAGAGTATCTAAGGCCATATATAAATGACCTATGCGACTTCCTCACAAATAACACTTAACGTAGCAGCACCCTGGCCGTACAGTCTTAGGTCGGGTACTTAACTGAATAAAGCAACGCTTCTAGGGCCAAAACTTGGCAATAATCGGCATAAAAAGAGGCATTGACTCATTTCAAATTGCGCAGTCTTTCCCCAGAACAGTTAACCACCCTCAAAAGCCCGGGATTTGGCGGCCATGCCGACAATTACAACTGCCGTTGGGGATCCCCGGAGTCAACAAGCTCCCCCAGCGATTTCACGCGCTCCGCGTGGTACCCGTTTTCGTACTCCATATCTCTTTTGTCTTCCGCAAAGTTAAATACTTCTTCATTCAACTGTTCCTTTGCAAGTTCAGCAATAAGGTTTCGCACGTCGTTTGTATCCTGGTTGTTCATCCCTTGCCGAATAAACCTCGTCTATTCCATCTACCGCTGACTAGCCTTACATAGCGTGCAAAGTAAGTACCCAAATTACCAGAGCTCATGCAAAACAGGTGTACATATTTACATAATTTCAGATTTGTTTAACAATGGTTAACATTCTTCCGTAATCAAAGGATTCAGCATAACGAATAATCGACTAGTTTGCGTATATAGAGTTGAAGTATTTGACTGCATATATTACATACAGTATTTTTCTACTAGTTCCAATCCTACTCATCAGTCAGATGGCCATTGTGATCATATGCTTTTGTGCAGGTGAGTATAGCAAGTTCGAATAGTGACAAATGCTAATCAAAGCAAGGCATATGGCATTCAATAACCTGTCGCAGTGTTCTGATCTGACATGCCGCATTATATGGAAATTTACAGAACTTATGTGCTTAGAAACTGATTAAACGGCTAAAAAAGGTACGTCAAGTAACCTAACAAAATGCTAAGGTCTTCATGATAGGACTCATTGAAAGAATTAGGCATATGCACTTGCACAGTCAATACTTATGTATCCTGAATTATAAATGACCCATATTTAACATTATTGGCAATGTAGTGTCATCGAATTAACCGATCGTCAATGCATAAAGGTGTGCCGCCCTTATACACGCAACCACAAATGGAGTACTAGCTGCTGTGACCCGCCTAAATGTCCAATGTATTGTAAAGATTCGTTCAAAAGCAGTCAAAATAATTGCATCACGATTCTATCAATGCATTCTGCAACCCGTTTTCGTGACCAAAAAGGTTGGATAAAACTGCGCTTTCGTTAACCCTCAACAAATGCAGAATATTGAATACAGTATGACGGAAATTATATGCTAACTACATGTTTTTCTCTATCAACGAAAAATAGATTTCAGAAACAATTGTGTGTCAATTTTACTATACCGCTTATGTTCTGTGTTCCAACGAAAACGAATTGTTCCATACTCAGTGTATTGAAAAACATTTATTTCAATGTAAGCAGTTATTTACATGAGCTAGCTGTGCCAGTTAAAATGTGTTAGTCCCTTCAAAACATATATTTAAGGTTTGTCAATATCATTATTGTGAAGTCAATGCGATGCCGTGTAATCAGCACAATAAAGGTCTTTTAACACCAATTTTCAAGAAGTCCAAATCTAGAGTGGTGCATTCAAAATGCCTATCTGTGGCCTGTTGGCGTAAAAGTGATCATACGAGTGCTTATTGCCCCAATCAAGAAATCCTTTACAGGTCATGGGGGATACAATGGGCTCGCGAGTAATTCGCCGGTGAGGAATGGTAATCAATAAACGCGGAAAATATAAAGAACAGAGGCATTTTAGATGAATGTCGAAAGGGTTATTACGCACCTGAAAACCGTGTTACGAAATCCGTACTAAAGACGTACAGGTTCTATGGCACATTAATCAAGATACACTCTGCTGCTCTTTGATCTCTACCCACCATCAGTTCGCTTTTATCACCTACCCATTAGCTATCTTTTGAGAATACCCATGAAGACCATTTAATTGTTTGCAATCGCTACATCATTTATGTTTGCGAAAATTCTTACGAAAGTTAAAAACAAAAATGAGATAATGTAAACCAGGCATGATAAAATGGGCGGAATGGGCTCACATAAGCTCTTGCGATGAATATTGTTATCGTTCGTTGGTGTAAAAAAAAACGTTGATTGGTCATTCATACATGCCTTATTCTGCTGCCTCCGGAATGTACACCCCCCCCCTTATATTGTATAAATTGGTGCTAGCCATTTCCAACAAAAATATTTACGTGAGGTAAATACATCGATATGTATTTGCTTGGCTGATGGGTTGTGCCAGACGGAATATCCTTATTGTAACTATGTAATGCTCGTTGTTAGCAATAGGCGATATATTCACAGTATTGACTTCTCCTTCAGAGTTTATATAAGTTGCCTTGTTAAATTCAACAACCATTATCTTAATTACACAGCCTACCATTCTCACACACGTGGTAAACGTTTTGCAACTATCATAGCGTTAAAATCGAGCATGAGGCAGTTCGGAATTGTGCAGCATTCAGAATCTTTGAATAACATACTTAATCTACACTAAGCAATATTTACGCAACGCTGCTGTTGGTATTGCACACGCAACAGACGGGTCGTCAATTAAAAACATCTTGACTGAATGCATACAAAATGTTCTTTTTAAATGCAAATCGATCGAAATAGCTGGCTCGTAGACCTCCGGATGCATCACACGCATAGAACTTAGACGAAATTCAATGCAATTATTGCAATGTTTCGATATCTTTCTGGCAGCTTTTATAAGTGATTCAACCAGGATTGAACCTGATACAATAGTTTATTAGCTTTGTCTAACTTCCGACAACCTTCGACATATCAAATCCGCTGGTAGCAAACACAGTTCTTATAGCTGTTATTAAGCGCCCCATCTATATACATCTGATATATATTTGGCCCGCTGTTACTCCCCGTGTGATTAACTTGTCGGTATTTTATTCACATAATTTGTAGCCCTGTGAGAGAGAGCCTCGGATAACGCCAAATTGCTATCTAGTTACATTGTGAGTAATATAACAGCCAATCAACAGCTCTACGAGATTTTCAAAATAGTTAACTGCTACATTCAGTGCTCAAAAAGGCATCGCAGGTAAGCATTTATCTATTATTTCAATCATTGGCTGCTTCTGTCACGATAATACCGAGTTGTAATGTCTGTTTCCTGTTGATATGCAAGGACACAAATCACATTAATTGCCTTCGAATGGTCATCATATGTGGTCATATCCAGACTTAACAATAGCGACAGAAGGGGGTAATCATTTATACCACGCATAATGTATAGTTGTTTCTCCTACTAATCGGTTTTTCCTACTCTAGCCACCGGGGCGCGACGTTGAAATGAGCTAGTGATTGATGCCATCATATCTTTGCTCTTTGAGGCGTAACAGCAGCGACATAAACACTGGTCAACAAGGCAGAGATCCCTACTTTTTCCTACCACATTCTGTGGTTATTTGTTGTGCGCGTATTTATCTGTGTCCAACACTGAGCTTCAACTTTTTAGGCATACAATCAATCTAAACTGGTAGGTGATATTGCAAGTCCAGCTATTTATAATCATAACAAGGAGCATGAGACAATGGTGTCATCTTGAGAGGTCATAATTAGTGAAAGATTTAGTACATCTGATAAATAGCTGATCCATCAAATTAGCTGTAAAGCTGGGCGTTGCCTTGCTGTGTTTATTTCTTGCTATCATTCATTTTCCGTAGTAAACGATTGTTACATGTAGCGTAGGTAAATTTGTGCTGTGCGTTTTTGGTCAGATTATTTGTCGAATTAATTATTAATTGCCGCTTTAAGACTTGTATCGAATATTATCATGTAATTTATAATACGTATATAAGGAGATTGAATGGGCACTCAAAAAGACGCATTCGATGTTTTTTATGAAGCTCTGATAAATAATTTAATTGCTGATATAATTAGATTGCAAATAACGAAGACCGTAAGTTCATCTTTACACTTTAATTGTGAACAAATTAAAATAAACGGTAGCGATCAGCATCGTAAAATAATATCAAAAAGTGCTGCATCCTTCACAAGGAAGTCAATTATTTAACTTAGGTTCGCATATTGTTTAATCGATGGCTATAGACTCAATTTGGATCAACGAGATGCCAACTTAAGTGTTACGACAGTAATAACATAGTCACTGGTGTCCATGCCTATTTTTTTTCCTAGATCTTCCCAGGCTTCATTCTTGTCCGATCAAAACTTTTGGTTACACAGACTGACCTCATTTAGAAGATCTAGAGTTTTTGTCACTTTCCACAGCAGTCGACATCATTCTGCGCAAGAACATGAATCAACTCAAGCGTTTCAACTTTAAGAGCTATACTTCAGCAAAACCAATTATTCGGCCATATCGAGCAGTCCACAAGGATCCTCCTCAAAGCCTATGTCAATGTAATAACTGGATCGACGATGGCGGACATCCTGATTTCATATGAAGGCTAGCAATAAGGTACCTCTGGTATACACTGAATTAGCTGAGCTTGTACATCTGCTGTAGTTGGTTAAATATTGCGCCATCTCTCCTTTGATAGTTTTTTTCTCTTACGACGAAGCGCTTTCAAAATGTGTGTACGTCCTCGACCGGGTTATGGAGAAATCCGAGCGGGCGGATTGTCTCTTACCACAACCATAGTCGATTATCAGCCTATTGATGGACGTATTTGGATGTCTGCCTGCATTATGCTGGTGTTATCAATCTAGGTACAATTTAGAACACGGTGGTTGAAACCTGACTGTTGTGACCACAATAATGTTGAGTCTCGGTTATCCATACTTGTAGCAGAGGTTTGCTGTGTCTCTTCTAACCTACTCGGTACTTATTGGTCAAGAGATAGACATTTGCTCATGAATATACCTGAGGTGTTTGCGAGATAGGTCTTTGCATTCGCCGTTGACGAATCTTATGTTATTCGGTTAATGAATTCAATTCTTTTTGGGGAGTCTTGTTATTTACCACATGCGGAAATTGTTTTTCGTATCGAACGCGGTAAGATGCAGTTAATAGCAAGTCCTCAGTTAAAATAAATAGTAATTCATGTATTTGAATAATTCTGCCAACCACATACATTAACGTCAGTTAGCCAGGCGCACCCATTCACTTATAACGTCACTAACTAATCAGAACATGATTATGCCCCAGTTAATGCACAGAGTTCTAAACCTCTAGAGACAAGTGCCCCAAAACTACTCATACCGTATTTGTTCTTATTCCAAGATCAAATTATCTACATTGCTTCTCAATTTGCCAGACACTCTGCGCAAAGTAACCTACTTCACTAGCTGTTTGAGGTGACACCGGTACATCAACCTGCGTATATACAGCTTTATTAATATCGTTGCCCTCTGAGGAACATTCCCTTTATTTCATCCCTAGGGATATTCATCATAATCCAAAAAAAACAGATGATGAAATGGCGACCAGGGGAAGTCAAGAACTGGTGCATCGTGAAAATGCAATATCCTACTTCACTAGCTGTTTGAGGTGACACCGGTACATCAACCTGCGTATAAACAGCTTTATTAATATCGTTGCCCTCTGAGGAACATTCCCTTTATTTCATCCCTAAGGATATTCATCATAACCCAAAAAACAGATGATCAAATGACGACCAGGGGAAGTCAAAACTGGTGCATCGTGAAAATGCAATATCAAAATTAAATGTTTGTGTATGCATCCCTTTATTTGTATGGTCTGCCGATAAAAGTAAGCTTTTATTGACCACAATAATATATATGCGCTAATTTGAGTCCTGAATATAGCATATCGTCTTATGTTTTAAAACATTAATTACGCTTTATTATTTCATTTTTCCATCAATGATTGAGATGACAATAGGCGATTATAATGCGCAGCGATTACAATAAGAGTACTCGAGTTAAATGGAAAGTTTCGTGTAAGTGTATAACTTGCCTGTGTGCTAATGCATCGCACGATATATGCCCTTGCTTCAGTCTATATAGATCGAATTGGCCACTTACATAGCGTGCTATGCGTTGTCTGTCAATCTATTTCCACCCCATTCTCCCATTCCTTCGTGAGGGAGCATAGCACTAGCCTGAACAGCAACATTAACACATTGCATCGTATTACAGCATTAAAACCTGATCAACAAATCCTAAACGCCGCAGTGCTAGTTTTTACGTAACCACAACATACGATCCCGACCCCATAAGCCCTATTGTCAGGTAGTAATGTTAACGGCGATTGCGCATATGAAATTAAAATAATGTACGCACCCATTGCTGATTCGTCTGTAAATCTTGCACTGTTTCCCCATCAAACAGGCAAAGTTAGATAGAAGAAATATAGGCAAATTGATGTCTACTACGGCAGTAACTAATTGAACTATGAGCAAACGTGCAGCAACGACGGAAACGATTAACCCACGTTGTGTAGACTAGTCTTATGATTGAAATAAAGTTAATCGCGTGTTGTAAGTGATTTTGGCTTGCCGAAAATAATGACAATTCTGGCGCGACAACGTCGATAAAGGTCATATATCCAAGGCCATATTCGCTGATATAGCCTAAATTGTAATATAAATCTCATATATTTGCGATCATCATCCTACTCAATATGCGCAAAACGTCGTACAATTAGCCTTGTGTGAGGGCTACCTGTGTCTTATCGCGTGCCCCATAAAAGCAATCGGTAGGTTTATATTAGCCCATACAATTTACTTAATCGCTATCTGACGTTGGAAAACGGCAGTATAATCAGCAATGAGTATATTGGGCAACACTTCCAATATCAGAAGTATATCATGTGGGTGAAGAAGCATGCCTAACAACCGGTGTATTAATGATGATGATGATGATGATGATGATGATGATGATGATGATGATGATGATGATGATGATAATGATGATGATGATGATGATGAAGAAGAATAAGAAAAAGTGGATAATTATGGGATGATAAGCAGTAAGAGGATGATTCAAGCAAGAATATTCAACCGATTAGGATATGGTTGGTTATTGTCTAAATGAAGGTTACCATAGCACTGATTTTATGAACATCCAGAATCAACATTACCTTTACACGACTTAGTTTTGTAACACAATCTAATCAGGCAAGTAACAAATGACCACCTGGTCCTAATCCTGATTGTTGTCCAAATGTCGTCAAAACGCCTAAATACGTTTTCTGTAGAAGTCATGCACATATTCTTTAAAATTACGATTGCTAGGTAGCTAAATTGTGTCACATGTGATCAGAACATCGCTGAATATGTTAAGAAGTATAGCAGCAAGTACTTTTCCGCCTACAATCTATAATAGAATGTTTATCCATACACATCCTCAACCATGCTTAAAATGATTGTTGATGGCAGGTACAAATAAGGTCCCCATATCAATTTAGAACTAAGATATAAATGTGCAGATTGATATTATGAGCAATCCAATCTTCTTAAGTAAGACATCAGTGTAGATATAGCCGGGCAACTTTCAGAGTGTAATCAGTGATCGAATAAACGATGATTACTTTAGATATGAATGCCTAGCAATGTGAACCTGCCGTTTTGCCGGATAGCAACTCTAAGTGATCCCATCAGCATATATCACATCGTGAAGCTATTCATGTCAGCGTTACAGGTCACAACTCATAGCCAGTGCATGCCTCCGATGCATCAATTTGCCATTATCTCGCGTAGCTACGGGTGGTGAGATTGAGGGTGCCTGATCGATGTCATGCCGCATTACACCCCGTATCAGCCGAACGCACAAAGCAGTTTACAAACGAACATAACAACGCCACACGACTAGGGGCGTTACTCCTATGAGTGTGGCTCGGTAGTTGCTGGTCGTGGTTCGCGGCTGTCTTGTCAGGCACCATGTAACCACATAAATGCAGGAAAACCTGCATGGGATATGAATGAGTTTCTTTAAAATGATTGCCAAGAAAGAAGTTCTCTAGTGTTATAAATCATAAAGAGAGTAACACTTTTATCACCTTTGCAGTAAACAATGTTTTAATATTATATTTTTACCAGTAATAAAGTGTTGTTTGACCAAGCCGGTAGTGCAGATGGGTGTACGTTTGCATGCAAACTACGGCGAATGATCATATTTGAGAACTTGCAGGCATGCATACACAATGGGTTGGCGCACAGAAAGTATGACCGCAAGCGCCTTTTAGACATTTACGCGGGAATAATCATACGTCTTTACCACTTGTTTTCCTTGTAGACGGAATCTTTGGGTCAATCAACCATATCTCGACATTGATTTGTTAAATTAATCACCAATAAGCTAGACCAAACAGTTTTGTAATGCAGTTGTTGTAAATAACGACGAGTTTCGGATCAATATGAACTTTAATTAGTTCATCATCCTACTGGGGGTTAGAGTATGGTTTTATAAATCCATCAATTCGTTTTCATAAGCCATCTATAATTTCGCAACCAGTTCATTGCTGATATGGCCAAAAATATTGATCATCGATCAAATGGCTGTACCACAGAACATAATAGTTCAGGCAGAGAGGCACTCGGTATGCATACAATGAGATTCCGTGATAATGGTTATCTGGCCATGCAGGAAACGTTGTTAAAGTATGAGTCTATATTGGATTCAGCGCAATGACGTAGGTATTTCCCCCTGACCATGCCAGGCACCAATATAGGGCTGCTATATTTAGAACACAAGTTTATATGAGATACTTGAATGATATTATGTTCATTAACATAATCAGGCTAATAGTGTTTTGAGTGCGAGCTGGTTGCAATTTGACATCGTTTTCGATAGGATTTCTAAGAGTATATTTTGCATACATATGTCTGATTGATGAATAATATATGCATCACCACACTCAAAATTGTGCGCTTGTTGATGGTAAGCGAGTAGTGGCCTACATTGGTTTATATTCAATAGTGACAATAAAAGTAAAATATCCTCCAGTCCGGGTGTGGCAGAACATTATTCATTTAATATCACCGATTACAATGTGACAGACGACTGACGCAATGTTTGGACGTCCCTTGTAAAATTATAATCTAGTTATTCATTCTTGAATGTTTCTCGTCAGGTTCCAAATAAGGCGCGGCAAAGATTAACCAAACTAAAAGAAAATAATATTGTAAGAATAGGCATTGCCCGTTCCATGTGGTGTTTGCTTTTGCAAGATTAACCTTTTGCAGTCGTAGCTACCTATTATATTACTGTGAATCTATTTCAATTAGCTATTTGCGATAAAGCACGTGACATGCACTACAGCGAAAAAATAAACATTCGTTTGCTGGAGATATTTCTTTGCTTAAAGCAAGAACGATTATTTGTGGGATAAAACATCAATAATCGTGCTCCACACAGCTGACGACATACGCAGGTCATCGGATGCCAACTGCCCAATTATGTCGTCAGAGATCATCGGACCCTGTTAAGCAAAGATTGAAGCGATAGCATAATATATCTCGCGTTCCAATTGTATGTGTGATTATTTATTGCCAATCGGATTTCTAGTAGGTAAAAGATACCGATTATGATATACCGGATAAGCGCACATTTGTGTGGGTGGAGGATGCGGCTGTACACTTTAATTACATTATCAATAACATCTGTAAAATATAATAAAGCATATGTAACGAAGCCCTGTAGGAATAATATGAACACATCCTCTCTTGGTATTCAACGAAGTGGCTTCTTGGTGTTTTTCTTGCTTAATAAAAAGTTGAAATCCTAAGTTTAATTAGGTAACCAGAGGTCAATACCGCCTGTTGTGTGGATTAGAATGTTGATGCGTCGCACAGATACACGATGGCTGTAAGATGGACATAGCACGAAGAATGATTCATGCGGTTATTCCTGTCCACTAAATGTTCCTCGGCTCATTTATCAAATCATTGCCGATCGTGTCGATTTATGTTAGCTGAAATGCAGTAACAGGGATACAGCTTATAAATAATATGATAGAGACAATCCAACATCGAGCAATTTATGCAGCGGTTCTATCGTTCTAATCTACAAATCCCTCGGGTTCTGTGTGGATTTCTTTTGCGAACTAAATCAATAATGTTTTAGCTATTTTAAGCTAGATATTTAAAAATGACTCGAAAAAACAATTCCGGGGTAGAACATACTAATTAGGAACCTTTTATTCTCTTCTGTTTGTTTCTAGATAACTGCAAATGATAATAGTGATTAATGCGAACATGTCTAAGTCGATTTATCTATTCTGAAAAACGCGTTTCCATGAGCACATCGTACAAACTTTAACATGACGATGTCGTTAACATAGAATCCCGTTCACGAAATGTGTAGTATTGTCCCACACCGCTCAGTGCCCACATTGCACCTCGATCAGGTTGGCACGCGACGCCGCGATTTTGTGATCGTTTTGTTTAGTTACTGCATTTGTTTTTAGCATGGCCGTACTTATATAGTCGTTAACTGAATACGTGCAGCACACGTGCTTCTCTTAGATTTATCGTATAACTTGTACAATATTGAAGGCTATGATTTTTGTGTCACCGTCCCTTACAATATTATACGCAGCTTTTGGGACAAGCCATAAAGGCTAAAATGAAAAATGATAGCTGCTGATTTGTAATGCGTTTTATTCTCATTCCCACACCTCAACACCTATATAAATCATAAAAAGCCTTACCAGCATTGTGGGCAGCAACCGGAAAACGTCAGAAACGAGCATCTCAATCGGGGTCGCCGGGTTCAGTGGCTACCTAAGTCAGCTTATAAGCAACATATAAATGGCTACGATAATCATTATTTAGACAACAAGAGTTAAGTATGATATGCCGACTTAAAATCATATGACATCAATCAGTCAGCATTGCTCTTCATAATATGATCCATGCATGTTTCTTTTGAGAATTGAGGGGCGATCTTTTCCTTCGTTAAAGACGATATAAAGTGACTGAGCTATGCTGCTTTGGTAGTTATCTTTGTACTTTTCATCATGTATATTATTATTTTAAGTGAATATATGAAAAATGAGTATGCAAGCTTACTCTAACTGCCATACTGAATCGACTAAGGCAGTAAATTATCAAAACTAGGTTACACGTCTTGCTAATTTATGCTATGGATGAGAAGTCTTTAATAAGGGAGGATGTAATATAGCATACATAGCAACGAAAACGCCGCGTCTACCTTTCAAATGCTAAGTAACATAAGCCTATTTGCGCTGTTTGCGACTACATGTTATGTATCACAAGTAAAGTCAGATATCACAGTATGCTATATATAGCTGTATTCTGACTGATGTAATATAAAGTATTGATTCATGAAAAGTTAGATATAACACATCGCAGCTGTCTCGCCGATTTATATATTTTAGCTGTAAAACGCGCTTATCGGCTTTTGGACACACATTGCAAAATGTTTGTTATTCGCTTGTTATTGCTTCTGAACTGTTTCATTACATTAATCTATTTCACGGCAACTCCTTTGAACGGTTATGTAGCTCAGTAGGTTAAATATCATCTAACGCTCACAACGCTATAATCATATGCTGTAATAAATTATTGCTCCAGTGTTCGTGTGAATTTTTGTAGGCTGCTAGCATTTGTTAGGTCATCAAGATGTTTAGATATTTTCATGTCTGGAAACATCGGTTTCGTGATCGAAACGGTTGATCAAGATATTTACCTTATTTACGCAAAAGAATTTCCAAAGCACATTATTGAAATTATACAACAGAGCAGATGGTATTTTTGTTTTGCTTAGGTGCACAACCAATTACTTAAGAACGAAGAATTTGCAAACCGAGCGAAACGCCGCCATAAAGTGTAATTAGCTGCAGAAAATAATGCCTCAAAACGCATACCTTTCTTTTGCAAATGATGTCCATTAATCGTATATATTTCTCTGACAGCTAACATGATTCAAAGCAATCGTTGTTTGCTTTTCGGCGACAATTATGGTCTTCAGATAGAGAATATATCATATTCGTCAATGTTGAAACGTAAAGGCCTAGTTAAACGGCGCTCGGCGTTTAGCAATTTTAACTGCACGGTGATCCATTACATTGGCTGTGGCTTACACGTGCATGGCGTCTCTCATACGTTCTTAGCCATATGATTTGGTAATGCAACGGCTTTCCCAGTAACGATTCATTAAGTCTGTATACTTTAAATCGGCTATGAAATACGTTTCTTTCCTTCTCAAGGCAACAAATATATGGTACTAGCCACTAGGTCGATTATATATTTGCTGCATTCAAACGCTAAACTGGTAGTGTAATCCCTATGGACACAGCAAGGTGATTGATGACATGCCACAAGTTAATGAATCGGCATTCTCTGCAAAAGACTAATCAATAATTATTAATTATTGTTGTATGCTACTGCATCTCATTTACCTGAGCGAATACCATGTCAGCACTTACATACTGGTGACGTAGGCTATTAGATATATGATAAGCAGCTATGTGCTACCAGAAAATTTGCCTTTAAGTGACATAGTTGGATGTATAGCTACTCGTTATCGTTACCGCACGGCATTAGCATTGCAAAGTATAAGAATGTAGGCAAGATCTTGTGATTGGTCGAAAGTACCATACCGGTGCTCCTGCTTTACCTGCTGGCTTCAATTAGTACTGATGATCGCAAAGGGTCATGTTTATCCGCTAATACTTCATAAACATGACCACCAAGAAGGCTTTTAAATATGTTGGGACATTTAATGATTACTTAGAAGCAATTGCGTAGGCAAACAATCGCCTTCTGTGTATTCAAGTAGCTCTCTATGACATTGCTGCCAACAATGGGCGTAACGGAAGATTATTAGTGTTGTGATAACCACATAATCCACGTTTCAGGGCGGATAGTCTAATAGGTTATGGGTTTTGTGTGCACGTCTAATGATGAAATGCCATTGCAACATTAGGATAATGAGCTAGGTAGAGATTGTTACTATCTCTATTATGTTAAACGCGGAAAATGTAAATATATTGTTGATATCACTATTGTTGCGTTCTGACAACGAGCGGCAAGGTTGAGATCAATATGTACTGCGTAAACATTTAGAGATCAGCAATAACATTTAATATGTTATATCCATGCATTTTAGAGGCAAATGAAGGCAATACAAACTCAGAGCTAGCAACGGTTTGGGATGTTCAAGTAACGTTCATAGCAAATATTTTAGGTCATCTGATCCTCACTCACAAGCTACCATATTTCTCATTAGTTACAGTCCCATCTGCAGGTGATTCGTTATTTTATGCGAGTGAATCGAGACGAAAATGTGTGTTATACAAACACTTCACTTAACACGAGTGTTTCATAATATCTTTGAGTTGTGCATTGTTCTGCTGATTGCATCCATCAAATGTATCAGATAGCATGTACCTCAGACGTGTGCATTGTCAGAAGAATCCATGGTTTTGCAGCTTTGGTAAATTCATCGGGAAGCTGTCTCTACAAAGATCAAGTGTGATTGGGGTAAGCATTTTACAAGTGGTTAGGGTGAAAAGCGGTGGGGATGCAAAATGACAACAATTCGGCCGACTGATCTAGCAGCGCGAATCCCCAAATATGCGACCCTTCTTGTAATTAAGGATAATGAAAGGCCGTCCCTAGCTATGTCTCTGACACGCCCTAGCAACGGGTTGCTTTTGCTAACAGGCTGGCAAAAAATCCAACCGATTGTGTTTATGGCCATGTAAAAGTAATCATGTGCTCTAATCTGTAAGTATCGCAGTTGTAGACGGCAGTAATATTTCACTTTCAGAAACCTGATCTGTACGATGGTATACCAATAATACCTTTGGCGTCTTTAATTGTACGGCCATAGTCACTGCAGTACCATAGGCAAAACAATTTGTCAATGACTACATTTCATGCTTTACGCTGTGAAGCGTTTTGTTGCCTGCGCATTACTTTGTTCCGATTTCCAAATCCAACACACCCGAGGTTAGTATCTTATATACTCTGGCCAATGTGACACTTTTTTTCATTATTTACCTTGCATGCAAAGGGCATTTTCAATTGCTGCACACGTAAACATATATTGTGTTTGAGCACCCGTTTAGGACACTTACGCATTTGGGAATCGGGTAATTACGATCGTCACGAGAAGGAATTTAATGGTCAGGTGACACACAGTAGTGTCTCGATTATGCTATTATGTTCGCCTGTATTACACTTTACAATGGAGCATCCAGTAGCACCGATTGTATTAGTGCATTGAGAGCTGTAAAAGAGATATCACACTGATCATTAAAGCTCCCGATACGAAAATCTATGTTGAAACTGCACCGCAAATTCCATGATTAGACAACCATCTCATCGTCGCAGCTCAGATGTTATGGATCTTTCGGTGCCATGTGTTCATGGTTATTTACTCATGGATATAAACGCTGTCGGTTTACAAAAGAAGTTGCTCAAAACTAACGTTGTGATAAACATATATATATATATATATATATATATATATATATATATATATATATATATATATATATATATATATATATATATATATACATATATATGTATATTTATATATATGTATATATATATGCACATTGATATATATGTATATATAATATACATATATGTAAATATGCTTATATATGTATATATATTCATATATATATAAACATATATTTACATATAAATAAATATATATAAATATCTATATATATACATATCTATTCATTTTTATATATATATATATATATTTATATAGATATATAGATAAGATATATGCATATACCTATGCTTATATGTATATTAATATATACTTAATATATACAAATACATATTGAAATAATAATATTTATATATATTTATACCCATATATATTTATATACATATATATAAACTTATACGGATATTTATTTACATATATTTAAAAACATTTATACATGTTTAAATGTATGTTTATATATACATATGTATAAATGCATGTATGTATATATTATATATATATAAGTATATTTTTATGTATATAAAGGTGTATGTATATATATACATATATATATATATATATTCATATATATATATATATGTTCATGTAAATAAATATGTTTAAATGTATGTATATATTTGTATAAATGTATGTATTTTTATATTTATATATATATATAAAACATTAGTATATATAAACGTGTATGTTTATATACTTATATATATATCTATATATATGTTCATATATATATAAATATGTAAATATATATATTATATATATCTATATATATAATATATGTATATATATATGTATATATAAATATATATATATATGTCTATATATATATCTGTATATATAAAAATATATCTATGTATATATACATATGTGTGTATATATATATATATATATATATATCTATCTATGCATGCATATATATATATGTATATATATATGCATATATATATATATATATATATATATATATATTTATACATATATTTATAAATATATATTTATATACATGTATGTCCCCCTATATATATATATATATATATATCTATCTATATATATATATATATCTATATATATATATATATATATATATATATATATATATATATATATATATATATATTTGCAGCATCCTATTTGTGTATTTAATCATCCAGTTCCTGCCGCAATGTAGCTCAATCTTATGTAGAGAGTTACAATGCATTATACTGTATCACCTTGACAATAACCGACTGTATTTTGCGCACCATGGCATGCGTTGTCATCAATTTTGCACACCTTAAGCGTTGTAAAAATGAACAGAACTCCAAGGCGAATGACAACGGGTAGAATAAAGAGCTTGCGGGGCATAGTAATAAATTCACGACGGCCTAGATAGGATAATTTTCGCAGTCTATATTGATTCAGGGAATAATGCAGAACGCCTTGTCCATTCATTACGTTACGGTAAACCTATTGCTTGCAGTGTAAGTCAATGCTTGATAACACAAAGACAATCTTTGTCTGGATCTGCTACCGTGTCAATATGTCAAAATGTGATTGTCTGCAAATATGCGCTGGACATCACTCGTGCATATTATTGTTCGTTGAGAGAAAAGATTATTATCCGCATCTAGTTTATTATAAGATCACAAGGCATAATGCAATCCGTGCAAAGTTTAACAACTATGGTACACTAAAATCCTTTTATAGTAGCAAGTCCAATTTAGCTTAACCCTATCTTTTCTTATTCCCCGTCACACCTGAAATAATAGCCATTCCATTTTCTACTTATTATTTAGGCAGCACTTCCTATGCTTTTTTTGTCATAAATCACCCTCCGGGCGAAGGTTTTGGGTGTCAATGTGTTCAAAATCCATCAATCCGGTTACACAACTCTACACCATTCCTTGTGCGACAAAAAGTGTTCATCAAACCAGAAAATAGAATAGAACAGATACGAAACAAGAGATTATATTCCTATAGCTACGGATAAGGATCACGTTAGGATGATTCACAAATACATTGCTAATGATAAGGATGATGTAACAATGGAGGGCATCGTAACCGCCTGATGCATATAGATATTGAAAATGATGTAGCGAAACACGCGCGCTATAACAAATCCCCAGTCAATCTACTAAACTAAACTCATGGGCGGGGGCAAGTGATTTAACAACCGGCCAAATTCAACTGAAATTTAATTACAGTGATACCGACGTTGAGAAGCGAAATGGATTTAGGCAAAATTATCACAATGCATGCGACCATTGCACATAACCATATAAACATATAACAATATTTAATATATGTACACAGATCTGTACATAATATGAATATATCCAAATACATATGTTAAGATATGTATAAATATATATATTCATATAGATGCATATATACATTAAAATATATATATTTCATCAATTTATATAGTATATACTTCAATATATATATAAAAATGTTATGTAAATATTTGTATATATATATATATATATATATATATATATATATGTATATGTATAAATGAATATGCATATATATATATATATATATATATATATATATATATATATATATATATATATATACATATATATACATATATATACATATTTATGTATAAATGCAAATAATTATATACATAGCCTTTTTGAATGCGGTTATAAGGATGCTGATACCCCTCTTAGTGATACATGCAATGTGTTTGATTATTGCACTAATGCTCTTGGTTCAGCGGTTAGAGATTTTATTTGTTTGTAAAATAAATATTCAATTTGCCTGCACCATCTTAGAAAGAAGCCATGAATGAGTTCTTCAGTTCTTACCTATCCTTGCTAATCATTTAATTAATTGTATATTTATGAAGTGTAGATAGCAATATCCCCAGCACTAAATCGTACATAATGGTTCTAAAGCAGGACATATAGTCACTTAGCGTTGTGAAAGGTGCTCTTATGTTTCCATTTTCAAAGACTGTACTATCACAATGCTGTCGTGACTGAATGGGTAAACAGGAGAACGGTGATAAAGCAAGCGTCGTTTGAAGGTTTCAATGACTGCATATTTAAGATATGGTTAAATCATCGATCGCAATATTCTAAGATTTTTTTATTAAACGCACTTCATGCGATTTAATGGTGCATGATCCCTACGAATATGTTCCAAGATGTCCATGATTTTATCTACATTTTATGGTATATGTACGAACAATTGTGCTAGAACTGACCTTTTTGACTGAGCCATATTGCAATCTAAGTTATTTATTCAGCGCTTTCTCACTCAACAGAAATCGTATACCAAAACTTATCGACTCAAACAACTACAGTAAGTATATCTTTAAAATCGCATGAACATAAAACAATGAATGCAGCAATATCGTTATTCTAGATTATCGTCGTCATGTGACGCTTGATTTGGAAGCTGGGCATTAATGATTTCGAAGTCAGGACATTTATCGCAATTATCGAGCCATTTTACATTTTACTTACCATTCCATTTGATGCATTTAATGTAAGGTAAGGATGACAAAAAGTATCGATTAGCAGAAAAAAATAACGAAGTTCTATGGAGCGACGTGTATGCTGCAGGTAATAAAGAGCCATTTCATCCATATAATATATGCTTGCAATGTAACTACTGAGGATTGTTAAGTGATATTTAGCGTCCAATGTTGTGCAATTAATCTCTAAGTAGAGGTTTTGTATTTGGTCACAATTAACTGGACAGTTTTGTGGATAAGCTCGGTTCATTTGTTATTTTGATCGACTGCAAATTATAAAATTTAACAACGTCATTCGGGCGATTATAATTTATGGAACGAACTATGCAGCATAATTTGCTGTGCTCATAAAGAGGGTTGTGTATTTAATTTATGACTACAGTGGTTGTGTCCAGAAGGGCTGTGTAAACTTTGGGCAGCGTAACTTATAAACCACGTCCAATTGCGCCTTTGTGTGATTGCATCCTTATTCAGCGCCAGGTTACTTTATTGCCATCTGTCGTCCTTCCAATCCTGCTCTCTTCAATTTATCTTAGGTAACTAAGTTGCTAACGATATCTGCATCCGAATCAGTACGTCTCGTCGATGGCTAAGCATCCGATGCACTCCTATCATCGTTGTTATGTAATCTGTACATATTCAGTCTCACTGTATCGGCCGCTTGTTAATTGTATTCGCCATTTACACGGCAAACTTCATATGCAAGCCACGAGGTCAATATACGACATTGAACTTACCAAGTGGTAAATATATATGTAGTTGGTTCTGAAATATCAACCAAATGCACGACAGAGTAAATTAGGCTTCTTCATCATCAAAAATAATTGATTGACTATCCATTAACGGGCGTCTATGATATCAATAGCTTTACATTTTTGACGACTTTGTGTTAAATCGAATATTAAGCGATTCATAGTAGTAGACGTGAAATATTATAGAGCAACATTGTTGACATCATGCGATGATACGCGGTAAATTTTGACGTTGAAAAATTATACCCTGTAACGATTCATTTATTTGAGATCTAGGAGCAGGCAGTACCATTTAAAGACTGAGAATTTTATCACAAAGCAGACATAATTGCTTTGAATACACCAGTTGACATTGTGCACTACGTACCGACCCTAATGCGCGCATATAGCCGACAGTGGAAAAGCAATGGACGACTGACAGAAAGGGATGCTTGACAAACTTTCTCTTACTGAGGTACACGTGTCAACAAAAGCTGAGAGGCAGGTATGCCCGCTTCCTTAATTCTGCATTGATGGTCCGTAGAAATATTTTCTACACGCTGGATGAATATTGGCGTCGGGGTAGGTGTCAATGATGAAGAAAATACGGGTGTGATTTGAGTTCAGTGTCACCTCCTCAATCCGTTGACGCGCTTTATCGAGAGATAAAATGGATCTAATGGCAGTGTATAGGGCAAACTTAAGCAATAGAATGGTACCCTAATCTAAATCAAAGTTGCAAATAAATTTTGCCAAATGACAAACTTTCCTTATATATGGCTACATTGAGTGCAAAATACGCACACCGAAGGCCCTCATTCCTTGGCAGGAGCTCGCAAACATGCATATAACCAGCAAGCTGTTGCCACGATGTCTGAAACAGACAAGAATGAGTTACGAGCAGTTTTTGTATTCAGTCAAGGCTCTTTTGGAGGCAGCGTGGGCAGCATTATGGTATTCAGCAAGCATCAAGACCGTGGTTCTTAGCATGACTAATGGATGCATTGGTCAGAGGTATCCAAGTACCAGCCTGCCGTAATCACACCCATATGTCACCGCCGCCTTATAACCTTTGATGCTGAAAGCAATATGTCGCCCCAGCATTCACTGGGGTTTTCTAGCCCCTGTGCCCATTCGGCTAAACCAATTTACCCCACTGCGGTAAGTAGTGCTTTCATGGAGAAACGAAATTTTGCGATGTTTTAGCTTTATACTTTCCAACCTCTCGTGCATACTAATATGATATCAGCATTGGACTTTGCTCAAAGTGAGCACATTATTCGACGTAGCAGTGTGTGGTGTCGGATTGACTTATGCGTTTTTTACGATATCCCGACTGATAATAATAACCCCCCAAAATTCTCCAACTTCATCAATGGGAGGGAATCAGTACCAGGCAATTCCATTGTACTTGTTACCGTACCCGTTAGACCCAGAAACACAGTTTACATGTGTTTCTCAGAGGTGATAGGGAACTTCGCAATCATAAGGCATCAAACTAAATAGATACGATGAGCATAGGCGTCACTGCTGTAAATCGATCCTAATGTCAACCTACCTCCATCGCAATACCTATAAAAATACGTTAATCAAAGGCACTGTTTGCTATAATGATGCAAGTTATATTGTGCCCGTGTTATTTTTATATGCAAAGTGTGGGATTTAGAGCGACATGCGTCTTCAAATTAACTGTCAATTAAGAGTATACCAGTAAAGTCTCAGTGTCCAAGTCAAATGATACATTTTGGTTGCGTGTGTTCATCGCATCAGCTTTATGTGCAATAGAATACTATTTAGGCTATTGTTTTAGTACTTTCTACGCTCTTAGACTTTTGTCTACTACTATTTGTTATCACACCTTGTAAATTGACAAACCGTTGAGATAACATGTAACCCAATGTGAGTCCAAATTATAAAATGCCTGCCAAAGATCCATTTTTGACATGACGAGTGCAATATATATATACTACAAATATGTTACATAAGCTTGGTGTGGTATTGTTGTGCATTGTTTGCACTAAGTCGCGTGATATTTCATAAAATCTACCCAAATATGTTATGGTCATGCCCTCTTTCATCAGACCTACGCGGTACAGCAGTGGAATAGTGACAATTCGAGAAAATTTTGTTTTCGAAGGTAAGGGAATGTTAGCTAAATATTGTGATTTCCAAACATCATGGGATTCGAGAACATAACCGTAGTATTATGTGTCCCTTGATTCACGATTTGTCCTGAAAAACATGAACATTAGCAGAAACATAGGGGCAACTTTCGATTAAACAAAATGTCAAATATGGCGTAGTCTGCATTTTTCAGTTTTGAATGACACAGCTGATGTTGCAGCTTTATATTGTTTCCCACCTCTAGTTGTTATCCGTCACTGCATTTCCTACCAAATGCTCTCGCTCATCTAGAACCTAAGTTCGCTTACTGTCGCTACAATGCTTTGAAAACTTATAGGAACTGAAGGCCGCGGGATGCTACTTTTTCGGGTGAAATTTTCCAAGAAGAACAATCCCTTGATTCGAAATGACAATTTGCGGAATGGAGCACTTATGATAAAAGCTATGCTGTACCTGCAAGCAAACCTTACAAGGAACTGAAAACTGAGCGGGAACTTGATACCTGTCAAATTATTGTGGAATAAATCAGTACAAACGTGATACTTACCTGTAAAGCGACGGTCATTGAAATGATAAGAGAACACTAGACAAATTCAGAAGCATGCACTCGAGTGGCATGAGTACGCACCATCATCCAGTGAGAAATTGACAATATCTGCTTATAAATTTTATACGCCATGTAGCAGAAAAAACTAGAATCTCCGCAGGGTATCAAAATGACTGAGAAAGAAGAGGCGTTTTATGAGGACTACTCTCATGTCTCAAACAAGGCTAAATTACCAGCGACTTTTTCGACGAGACGGACTGATTTATAGAAACATGAACAAAAAGACGAAAAGTCAACTGCGAAATAGGGGGCTACTGGTGGGACCTTATCAGTAACATATTCACAGACGCTTATCGTGACTGCCAATCGCTGATTGGAGGAGAAGCAGATGAAAGCGGGCCTGCCATTTAGTTATCGCTTTTCAAATGCTTGCATTACACTATATAGCCACCGTTTATTAGTCACACAACAGCTAAGTGGAAAACTTAAAATCGTTCAATGTGAAGGTCAGGTGAGTTGACGGACGAAATGATATGGAAAACAGTGTTTATCAGTTACGGAAGTCGGTTAAAAATGCATTAAGGTATGTTGACTGCATTGAATAACGTCGAAAGATTACGGAGAAGGCTACTGAAATGAACGCATGCATATATGTTAGCAAAAGCATCTGTTCACTGTAAACGGTCTGCTATTATCGTGAATTTTATCGCTTCTGACTCAAATAATATAATTTATGCACATTTGTATGCTTTATGGACTAATCCAACCGAATTCACTAATTTTAAAAACTTATTCATTCTAATTTACCATTTTTATTTCGACTGTCAAGAGATATGCTGTAGATGTCCGCCTCTAATTCTATGATGTTTCGCGATTTTAAGTTAATTAAGCATGCTTAACGTGTATCACGTAATTGTTCTTGGAACTATGACATATGGCCATAACAGAAGAAAAAATTATCAGCGCTAACCCGCCAGCAGAAGTCTTACGGATTTGAAGGATACGTTCTGATCGACTGTACTGTTATTCAAACGGCTCATTACCTGTCCGCATTATGGTAGTTAAGTAATGATATGCTGCCACTGTCCATGGATTTTTTTATGTGATCCATTATTGCCAATACAAATGCCCCGAAATGAATCGATAAATAAGTTTGACATGTGCGATGTGACTCTCACGATGGTATAAGGTATAGCTCACGACGGAGTGAATGCAAAGCATATCGGTCTTAACATATACTTAGAAAGACTTTATAACTAATCATAAAGCTGGCCTGCGTCGATCCTTTTGGTGCATGGGATATTCTCAATATTGTACAATAGCCTACTTCTGAGCTAAACATAACCAAATATTATTTTTCTAATGAATAATTATTTAGCCCCAGCTAAATTATATTGCAATATGTGGTACATAACGCGCCTATACGATATCACTAGACAAAACAGCAATAGCTGCCCAAGAGTGTTAGTGTTGTTAGGTTTCAGCTCAATCATGTTTTGTGCAGCAGACTATTGTAAGCATTGAATTGGTAAGCAGCCTAGAAAAAGTAATAGCCGAGCTCAAAGACCATATGTGGTATGGTTACTCTAAAAAATGCCACAATTACTAGATGTTTACTCCGCATTTATTCTTGAGAATGGAAAAAAGACAGTCCGAATTTAATTTTGGATGATAACCTTTCACGCTAAAAGTTATACTCGAGAGAACCGTGAATTGGAAATCGACCTATCCCCAAATGGCCTGTTCTATCGTTAAGTTGTTGCACCGCAACCGATTACTCTATAAGCAGATGTTATTTTGCCGCAAGATTACCGTAGCCGTGATAATCTGGACAAAAATAGCACCGTGCGTTTAAAAAATACTAAGAGGGCTGCTTTCGTAGCCGGGCGTGTGCAGGACGTTTGACTGTTTATACGTGTGTCCGAGATATCCCGCGTGACGGAAGCATGCGCGATTAGGATGTAAAATAGACCGTTTTATGAATTATTTTCCCTTTCGAATGCCATCTATATTTTAGTCAATGACATGGATAGAGATTGATTATGTAACAATACAAGATTGAATACACCGCTCAATAACCGAAGTACTAATATTCGTGCTATATTAAGAGTCGTTCAAGCTATTGAACGTTCATATGCTAGACCGTCTGCTTCAGTAACTTCGACGCGCTTACGCCAGCTCATACTGATATAGCTACGTAGCGAAATAGCACAACTTTGCTTTGCAATGCATATGTTATTGTGACTCTCCAAACCTTTGCATGGATACTGCAAGCGTCTCTAGCAATGTTGTCAGCCGTATTTATTTTTCGACGCGTAATATTCGACCATGATGCGTTGCATAGGCACTTTATACGCATATACCACATAAAATAACCGCTTTGTGATGTAAGTATGATTCTGTTCATTAGCCATTTTTTTCGCTCGCAATTTATTAACTGACCTCAATGCACACACAAACAGTACGAATGAGTGACTAATATTTGATTTTATGTATGTTTCATTACACAATTGTAAGCCATTAAATCCTCTTTAAACACATTGCCTCCATTCAGTTGCCATCGTTCTGAATTCGGAGTTACCTTATTTATACATGTCCTCGGATTAATGTCATCACAATTGCAGTAAACAGTATTATACCGATTAGATAGAGCGTTTCTGCTCTATTGAATGCTAAAAAAACTGGATATACTTCAAAAATAACTAACATATATGTATATATATATATATATATATATATATATATATATATATATATATATATATTTATATATATATATATACACACATATATATATATATATATATGAATATCTATATATATAACCATATGAATATATTTTATGTATTTATAAATATATTTTTACATATATTTATGCATATACATATATATATATATATATTTATATATATTATATATATATATATATATATATATTGACACGCATGCATATATATATAAACTTATGTAAACATATATATTAGTTTTTATACATATATATATATATTTATAGATATTTATATATATATATAGATATTTTATATATATATATATATATATATACAAGTATATATATATATATATATGTACGAATTTCTATATATTTACATAAATTTATAAATGAATTTTATGTATATAAATATGGACCCATTGTGTTACACTAAAAGCCTTAACAATTGATGTATGTATGTATGTATGTATGTATGTATGTATGTATGTATGTATGTATGTATGTATGTATGTATGTATTGCCTTTATGTATGTATGTATGTATGTATGTATGTATGTATGTGTATGTATGTTGTATGTATGTATGTATGTATGTATGTATGTATGTATGTATGTATGTATGTATGTATGTATGTATGTATGTATGTATGTATGTATGTATGTATGTATGTATGTATGTATGTATGTATGTATGTATGTATGTATGTATGTATGTATGTATGTATGTATGTATGTATGTATGTATGTATGTATGTATGTATGTATGTATGTATGTATGTATGTATGTATGTATGTATGTATGTATGTATGTATGTATGTATGTATGTATGTATGTATGTATGTATGTCTGTATGTATGTATGTATGTATGTATGTATGTATGTCTGTATGTATGTATGTATGTATGTATGTATGTATGTATGTATGTATGTATGTATGTATGTATGTATGTATGTATGTATGTATGTATGTATGTCTGTATGTATGTATGTATGTATGTAAGTTTTGCGGGCCTTAAAGGGGCGAAATACCACGGAACGATTTAATACCAGTAGGCCAATTAATTAATGACAGCCATTTGCGAATCAATGTTTATGGCTACTACTGGTGCTGTTTTCATTATCAAGGTTATCACAATGGCTCGTATAATGTAACAACCAACGACAATATTTCGACCATAAATACGGTCAGTTGCAAAAATGCGAACGTAGTCGAGTGTACAAATGTCCTATGTAAGCGAAATAGGATTTCTTACTTGTTTTACATGTTCAAATCGCTATCAGTACAACCAGCTCCGCGGAAGGTTAGTAAACATGCCTGTAACCGCTAGTATCTGTCAAATGCATCACTTATATATGCAGTTGCTGCAAAACATCGCCAAACCCTGATTTGCTGTGTATTAATATAATGATGATTTCAAATGATCTTTTCACGACATCGCTAAACATGGATGGATGCAATAGTATTATTATTACTATTGCATGAATCCCGTTCGAACGAGTTGATTTGTGATATAATTTGCTTATCCAGCTACAATATATTCAAAGCGATTATGGTTTTGTTGGTAGCAAGTTATGGTTGTTATAGATGGTCACTTTAATCAGACGGTCAATTGAATTACAAGTTTATTTGCAGTATCTAAGTACTATAATGGTTGTTTAATATGATCCTTGCACGCATTCATGTAATGCAATGTTATTGTAATGCCTGTTGCATTAATACCTTACGTACGAGTTAATATGTGATATAACTTGCTTTTTTACCTATTATAAAATTAAAGCGATTGAGGTTATGTTGGTTAGAAAAAGTATGGTTCTTAAAGGTGGTGAGTTAAAACATTATGTGTGGTCAATAACGATTTATTGGAAACTTTAGCCAATTAAACTATAAGTAAGTGTTATTGCAGTTTCTAGTGTCATCTTGGACATGACTTAATATACTCTTTTATACACATACGGCCTTCTATATATCTCTGATCAACGCAAATGCCCTGATACTAAAATCCCAAGAGGGTGATACGATTGCCTGCAATTTATTTTATACAGCTGTTTCCAAAATCTATACAGGTTTGGCACCGACCAGCAATAGTATTTGGGTAAATTATATTGATAGTTGATTTGCTCAAGGTTTGCCAAAGATATGCGCTCCGTTCGAATCCATGGATGTTCATGTGAGAAGGTTTTTGTAACTAATGCCGATGCCATACGCACCCATTAGTCACTCTGTCTAAATGCAATCAATAAACGTAGAGCCAAGAGCAAACCAAACACCAACCACACTTCTTCGCTGCAATGTTTATAAAGAAAGGCACCAAAGATACGCTCAAATGTGTATTGGTATCGATATACAATAGCATGAAACATGTACAGCTTATCCGGGTGGTATAAATAAAATCAGATATATATGGCAAGAGATGATTTGTCAGCGAATTGGCTAGCTACAGTTCCGCGTGCTCGTGAGTATCCTAACCGTTTTAGTGGACTAATATGTGCGAATTACTGATTATCAGCAAGATAGCCCCATCATTATTTTCCTTGACTGGGGGCACAACTCATATCTAAACCATTCCCGGAGTAACCAATGTATGAGTAGATGCAATCGTGTTGGCAAAAAGCCTTGAAGCATTCAAACTGTTAATTTATTGACAGACTTTAATGCATTTCTCTGTCTTAGAACCATAACTTTAATGACGTTAATGTACTGTTTATTACCGCCGGTTCCTTGGTACATAGCCAAGTGCAAGTTGTTGAATACAGAAAACAGCAACCCCATGGATAACGTTAAGGCTGCGCATGATATTTAGGCTAAATTATAGCATATTTTACCATGTATGGCAAAGCAAAAACTCGGTATGATTACGTCAAGTTGTAACGGGTATTGTGAGTTGCCTTAAGATAATGCTAGGCGGATTCGTTAGTTTTCACGTTGAACATGTAAACAAGTTTTACAGCAAATACTTTATCGTTTGCAGTTTTTGCTTTCAGGTTTCCATCACACCCAAAACCTTGTCATGCATAATACGATTCTTGACGACCGGTTCGATTATGCCCCCAATATCTATTGTTTAGACTGTATATATGATAATGTTCCAGTTTGATAATATGTACAGTCCCATCCGCAGTATATAAATTTGGAAATCGCCAGATAATGTTCGATAGTAATACCAGTGCAATTAGTGATAAAACAGTGATAAGACAGTGATCAATTTCCTATTTATTTGAACGGGCTATCCAAAACTGTAGAAGGTGTAGTGTCCTGTCTGTAAAGTCATTAATGGCTCATCGACCCGAATCAACAAGTGCACATCAAATAAGACAAATAAACGTCTATGATTAAAATTCGTTCACTTTGCGCCAAGTTAAATGCATTGTTGATTCACTAAATTCCATAGAATAATATTGCCGGTATCTTGCAAAACGAAACTAATATCCTACAATTATGTTTATGGAAAAATATATCTGAGTGATCTAGGAATTGTGATAGCTAAATCCATAATGAAATTTATATAGTTAGATTATGCTCCATGCCTTTATATTATGGCGGATAAACAGGTTAATGATAGATGGCAATCAGAACAACTGTTCATCAGGCACTCATGCGTAGATTCGGGTGCAATATTGATCAACAGATCTATCATAATATAACCTCCAACAACCCACTTAGCTGAAATTAAGAAACAATACAAACATGCAAAACAGTACTAATGAATAATCTCATTTTGTAATTGGATAATGTTAATAATCCGATCAAATGTGACTTTTATCGCATATTTTTCACTAACATCACGGACCATCTGAATTGTGGTGTGCGCATTGCTGTTATCACCATCGTCATTTATCATCATTAATATCAACCTCACTGTCATCAATATATGCCAATGTTGAATCAATGTGTGCCCAGAGCAAATAATGTACTAAGTGTTACACGGGATCCCGATAAAACAATCAGTCGTATAAATCATGTTCAGAATTTAGGAGTATCTCTAAGTCAAAACTGTTCAGTGGATAAGATCAATGTCATTAGGTTGGTGAGCAATAGTGTTTTCTATATTTTAGGTCATTAACGACTGAAGTGTTGGTTGTCCATATCAAGTAAAATTAAGACATCGGCCGTGTGGGCTAATGGATGGTGTATATGTCCAAAGGTACACAAGAAGCCTTCAATGGGTTGAACCCTTTGAAATGATAATGGTCAGGATTTACTTAACTGCACTGCGTTTTGCATTGCCTTTTCCCTGATGATGAACATGAAAATGAAGTAGACCACGAGGCTTTCGAACGTTTCAAATACATTGAAGTCTTAGGCAAAATATAAGTCGAAGAGCTCAATCATGAAACTAAGACCTCTGCTTCTACAATGCTAACGACAACGACCTTCGCAACAATCTTTTCTAAAAGTTGCAGAAGTTTATTGTAAAGCAACGCCGCACAAAGTCCCAGGAGAGGTTACTAATGGGCATTTCATTGCGCCATATATACATATATACAGTCAAACTTAGCATGCTGCCTAAATACATATACACATATATATATATATATATATATATAGATAGATATATATATATATTTATATATATATATATATATATATATATATACATACATATATATATATATATATATAGATATATAGAGATAGATTTATTTATATATATCTATATATATAGAAATATAGATATATATCAATTTATATAGATATATTTATAAATATATCGCTCTATAGAATATAGATATGATAGAGATTTCTCTCTATACATCTTATATCTTTAGATATCTATATCTCTCTCTCTCTCTCTCTCTAGAGATCTCTATCTCTCTCTATCTCTCTCTCTCTCTCTATGCTCTCTCTCTCTCTATCTCTCTCTCTCTCTCTCTCTCTCTATATCTCTATATCTCTATATCTCTCTCTCTCTATATCTATCTATCTATATATCTCTATATATCTATATCTCTATATATATCTCTCTATATATATATATTGCTTATTTCCAGAGGCGCTTTGTACTTTCCTTCAATAAACATAGTTTTATGACCACTAAAATCGAGATTGGTGGCACACAAATTACTTGAGTAATTATAAGTGTTTGTCTATTGACTTAAGCACGATCAACATTAAATCAATCACCTTCCATTTCCTCGTTAGCACGGATGGGATGGTCGGTGCCTTTGTGCGTGATATTCTCGAAGCTAGCGTTAAAACAACGCTTCCGTTGTACGCAGTCGTTAACTGCACCATACCTCATATTCTTCCGCGCCTCAAGTAATCGAATGTTTAGTTTTATGGCACATGAATGTAGATGAAACGATCGAATGACTTTGGGTCTACTTTTGATGTGGATGCAATATCCTGCCTTCAAGGCTTGGGTGATTGAATTCGTTGCGGAGTGTATTTGTACCATAAGACGATTTTAACCTTAAGAAGTAATGAGTTAGCGGTCAAATAACGAAGCAAAGCAAAATTAAGGGGAACAAAATGTCGACATGTGACGCGATTTCAGTTAGTGTAATGTATATTCCTAATTAATTATATTTAATAATATCAAAAATGATAGATAAATATCTCATATCGCAGAAATATATCGCTTGCTGTGGCAATTGCGTGATGATAATTTTAAGGTTCGTAGGTGCGGAAAATTGCGCCACTTGGTACTCAGAGTATGAGGTCTGATAACCTATCCATTTATCATAAATTTGTCACTTCTAAAGGACACCTTTGCGAAGTAATTATGCTTGTGCATTTTGCAAAACTGGATGATGGTCAATGTCAGGGTAAGTTTATCTATCTCCAAAGCTCATTGCTGCAGACATATAACGCCACACAACGTTGTCTTGAAATATATATATAATTAGACACAACACAATTATGCTGCCAAGCTTCGACAATATCTGTCATCACATCTTTACTAGGATAACCGCTTGCTTAGACACGTATCTATAAACTGCGGTATTCGTGTTGAATATCAAGTTAACATTGCACATCGGTTATACCGGATAAATGATATACAACCCATATTCTCACTCATTTCGGTGCTTAGGTATTTGGCAACGCAAAGGGCTAGACAGCGTAATAGCTCAATCAGCTAAAAGAATAAAAAGCTTCGACGGCTTATTGTTCAAAGAACGCACCAAAGCGTATGATACGCTTAACATAGAAATAAATTATTTAAGCAAACAAATGCAGTGTACAGTAGTGATAGCATATGTATGCTGCGAAGTAAGTTCTTATGGTAATGTTCTGTCGATTGTTTTGCAACTCAGTGTTGCGAATATGCTGTTTAACACATCATCTGTAGTGCAATCGTTGTTATTTCCAGCAGCTACATCACAGCACCATTCTACAATGAATCAACATATCGAATTGATAGCCGTTATGATGCAGGGACTTGTTGCCTCACTATAAAGGAAACTGACAGAACATTGTTCAATTAATCAGGTATCCCAGCACCATGCTAAGGATGTCATTGACAATGATATATTGTCCGTCATCTTCCGATTCAATTGCTACCAAATGTTCGAATGCACGCTATGCTTTAAGTAATAGCTATAGCTTACCTTAATGTGTATGCAGTATTATCAGCAACGTATAATCACGTAATCGTTTTGCATCTTAGGGATTAGTAGAATCATTATAAACAGGAATGTAGATGATTGTATAATTTGGATACATATTTGTAACAATGTGTAATAATGCATTTTGTCATAGTGGTACGGAAACATATACGATTTCCAAAGGGATGGACGTGTTAATCCAAAACTGCAGTTTAAAACATAACCCCAATCATCCCACTGAATATGAAGTAAAGTGATCAGTAATTATTGCAAATGTATTAGCGGAAATAAATATAGTATTAGTACTGGTTAATACTGCCATTATATTCGAAGCAGACTATGTCGACACTCGATAATTGTTTGGATACCATCACGTATAGGCGTCGTTGGCAAGAAAATAATCGTAAGGTAGAGGCGAAGAAAATGTTGTAATTGATTACCAATTGCAGCTGAGGTATTTTGTAGCATCTCTTGCAAGTATATATAAGTCCGTCATTGACGCTGTTTTATTGCGAATAACTGTGTAAAAGTTGCAATGAATTGTGAAAGATTGGCCTTTATAGTTGCATAAGCTAACACTTCAAAAACGAAAATCGTGATTTGAAATAAACAATCTTTATGCAGCTGCTCCATTGATAATAGTTGTTACTGCTCACTTTGTCATTAGTTATTACCAATAACTAATATAATGTTTTGCACCTGTAAGAAAGGGACATACATCGACTTAAAACGGTTACCTTTACGACCAAGGACCAAATATTACTGATCAAGGCTATTGCTAGAACGGAATTTACTGGGCGCGGAATAAGTAGTGTCCCTGGGCATGTTGTCAATTGAAATGGACAAATTTGCATAGCTTCAAAGAATCAGTTACTCTGAACTCTCTTATGCCATGATCATACCTTACCCCAAATCGATTCGCAAACATTTCCGAGATGATATACTGCACATCAACAGTACACGAATGTGTGTATTATTACTGATAGCTAATCCAGAAAGGAACATTAGCTGTTTTAAATGTTTTGCGAGGCGAAAATCTGTCATCGGATCAGTTTCGCTATGAAGAGACAGTTATTAGTTCGAAGCAGTCGAATTCTATGCTCGCTCTGACTAGAACAAATTGAAAGGTAGACCAAACTTAAATATGCCTCCTAAAACGGCTTTATAAATGATATTGCACCGGATAATATCCATGACAAGTAGACATAATGTTCGTCAACCTCCCTTACCCAACAATTCTAGCGGATATTAAAATTCGGCTTGGCAGACAGGTGACTCCGTTATTGTATTGTTGTAATTTGGATGCAATTGTCGATAAATCACTGTCAAGTGTGACTGCTTTCTCACACCACAGATAAGAAGAATCTGTCTAACTCGACTGAGCGGTTCGTGTCTATATCTAAGTATCAAAATGCACAGATCTCATAATATTGTGGCTAGAAAAACACAGAGAGACCTTCAATATCACCTGGACCATCATCTAACCATTTCGCATATGCGATACTACAGCCCTCTGACTTTCTTTTTAATAGTATTAACTGGTTTTCTGGCAGAAAAGAAATCAACTTCGTGGGTCTGATTAATGTAAGCATAGTCATGTTGACGTTTATGCACATGCATTTTTAAGAATAGCACATTACAAGAAGGAACACTCGTTAATTTGTTTTTTACAATTGTACGACAAATATTTTGCCTAGTGGTATGTATGAAAAACTACATATATATGTCTATCATAATTATCAGCAGACTGATGACTTTTGATTCATCGCCCTATGCACAAACAAAAGCAAATATGCCTTTCTTCGGTCAATTTAATGCTGATATCATTTAAAAAAATCGATTAATAGAACCCTCAATGACGTAACCGTAAAAAATAAAATCATTCCGAACTCTGCATATCACATTACCGAATAAATGGTAAAAACGACCCTCATATTTGCTTGCAATTAAAAATCATCAGCTGTATTGGTTAAGTGCACGCCGCGTAAACTTTATTATACATTCGATGGCCCGGCAAATGCAAAAAAGTTAGCAAGTATATTTTTTGGGGTGATTGTGATTGAATATTAACACGACAGCACATTCTTTCATCATATCAGCAAACACTAACCGCAATACATTTTGCGTGCGTTTGATCCCCAAATACGAGAAAGACCACACGATACAACATAATCAGGGTCAATGGCCCGGATATGTTAACCTTGCATGCAGTATACCATCTGCCGGCATATATACATCAGCTAGTGGCGTTTTCACGTGACTCGAGCGCGTGACCACAATTCAAATATGATGGTTACCGCAATCATTCACGTTTATTGTTTATTTTACGGCATAACATTTTGCATGACCAGTGTGAAACATTTTCGATATATCTGCGCTGATGCCTCGGCTTGTGAGGAAGAACACAGCAAAATATTGAAAACAGTTCTTAGTCTTGCACGTTGCATGTTGCTCAATTCTAGAGAGCCATGTCATATTTGTGTCATGCCAAGGCGATATTATACATATTTAACACAGCCCAAATGATAGAGCATGCTCTTCGATTAAAAAGATCTGATAATATCTTTTTGTACTTTCTGAATATTGTAAACCGTCGCCCATATAACGTTTGGAAGTATCTGTTGCCTAAGTTGCTCATAATCACCACGATATGTTCAGCTTGTAGCAATTGAGAAGGTTTCTCTGTGCTTGCAATTGGGTTAGTAAAATGATGTCAAAGTAACGTTTTTATTAGAAACACTACAGCTTACATGGGCAATATACTATTCCATGTAAATGTAACACCAACTGAATCGGCATATTTCAGAGCGGTTGAATCAACATACGTATCTGTTGGTCGCGGTTTCTGAGTTGGCCAGATAGACGTATGATAGTTAATAATCAACGAGGCAATTTTCTATTAAATTACAATCACATTATCTCCCCCTTTATCCATCTCAGCAACACTCGCTAGCATCACAAAAAGATCAACCTGAAATGTATTTCGCGCGGTGATCGAGCATAAGATCAATATTGTCTGCAAAATCAGATTTCAGAGCCAGCGTATTCTTGCAGATATGTATCGACAGCTGTTACAACTTTATGCGGCCAACCCGAGCATTATATGATTGAATAGTGGGCGATTCGCAGTTATTTATTATCGCGAAGCCCTATTCAGTAGATGTGTTATTTGGCATTTCACAAGGGTCCAATTGCGCACAAACTAGAAAATATATATTATAAATCGAAGGTTGTCAAATTTGTTACGGGGTGACTTCAGAACAATGATACCAGTTAACTATGCTTCAGGCCTCTGATAACATTTTACCGGATTGAAATAATCCCCGAAAATCTATCTAGCAAAGTATAAAGTTTCCCATTGTTTTGCGCTGCTTGCCTGTGACTTAATGGACTACTAGTTTGCGCCATCCCTTTCGAGCAGGCAAGTTTACGTAATAACTTGCCAAATTACATAACTACCCGGATTTGCACGAAACGAAATATGTGCAGCTACCAACTACTTCACCTCTAGTCTATCTCCAATACTAATTCGATCTAGAATAAGAATTATACGCTGTCGTTTCCTCTTGTTATGAGGAATTATGTTTCACGTTAGAATTTTATCTTGCAGGTAACACTGCCGGACAAAAATGCCTGACATTCTACTTTATTTCAAATGCGATTTAGAAACCTTTGATCATCTTGCGAAAAAAAAAAAGAAATTGCTAGTAGATCCTTCCCTAATAATGGGGCCACCATCTTGACGGTAATCGACTGATGCAAGCCAAGCAACTCGCATTCAGAGCGATCGGCCTTTTTGAGCACACTGCAACGATATGTGATGGTGATATATTTGCCTGACAGTATACACGGCCTACAGGGCAGTGCTGCTGTTCATTGTATTCATAATCTACATATTGCGATAGGATTCCACTTTAATGCACTTGCATTAGAAATTAAACGGCAACCCTTATATGGAAAAATATGTTCTATGCTTTCCATGGTAGTCGGTTATTACGCACTTCAATCGTAGAAATTTTATACGTAATTGGTATTTGCACAGCTAACTCATAAATGGGAGATCATATTTCCATACGTTTTTACAAAGCCGCAAATATGAATTAGATATCGCATTACGAGCGCTGTAATAATTATATTGTGCATGAACGGACATTGTTCGCTCATTGAGTAACTGTGGAACCCTGGATATACAGATTCTTATGAGTGGCGTCCTGTCATTCAGGCATTGAAGTTAAGGCATCGAATGTTTAATCACCACATTATAGCATATGAAGGCCCGTCATGTTTTACAAAACCTTGGTGGTAGTCTTCAGATGAATCAAGATGCTACTTTGTTTGCCAATTCTTTTATGTTTGTCATTCATATCACACCGCAATCACCAACGTTGTTAATGAGACATTACATCCTATTGAATATTCTGCTGTGCTTTGTGCGACTTGTAAACGGTGATATTCGTGCTTAGCAGCAGAAGCAATCATTGATAATATGGCCCTTTACAAGCTGCTACATTGACTTCCATTATTGGCATCTGCATAGGAATTATTTATTCTCACCATATGTTCAGACATAGCAAGCAATTTCGTTTGACATATTGTAATGGGATCACGTTGCTAGATTTTCAGTATCTATACTTTTAATGTCAGTTGCCTGAAGCTCTAATCAGCGTAGCTTTCAAATACCTCTCTGGAGCTGGGTTATATGCTTGCAATAATGATCTTGACGAGGCTGTTTTAAGTTACTGCTTCGTTCCGACTTTTGAACGCATTTCTATCGCAAACTAATAGATTAATTTCAATTCCTTATAACATATCAGTTAACGTATTGCTAACGAAGCGTTTCGACCTTCAAGTCTGTAAAGTTTTCAAATTTAGCAACCGCAAGCAGGTGACTAACTATTGCCAGTTCACAACTGGGCTGTACAAAGAAATTATCAGTCAAAAGACATGGTACTAGAATCAGTTAATCATACTTTTTCACATTAACTCTTACTTGCGTACGTATTGCACGGCACTGATAAGTTACTCGTTGTGCCTTTTTAATGATTTTGAGGATTGCTTACTTCGGCTACACATAAGCTGTAGATCGTAGTCGAGTAAATGTTGCCGCCAGGTTGATATTATGAAACAGCGTGTGTCATCGATACATTGCTCAGTTTTCCGGATGGAATGTTTTAAGCTAACTGCAATTATCCTGATGAACTGCACGAAGTTTTGTAAGGTGATTAATAGAAACTTAACTACATGTTTTCTTTTGGAAAACAAGATGTCCGTTTCTGCTTCATAACCAACCTCTGATTTGTAACCAATGCGCCCTTACACATGACCGCCTTAAAGCTTTGCTGCATATGACTTCATGCTACAAATACCGCAGATTCTTTGCCGCTCGAACCAGATCAAGTCCCCGCTTTTAAATGACCATTTTGATGGTGATTATGAGATCATAGAGAGCTGCAGAAAAGTCGGCACAGCTTATTCAATTAAGAGGCACTTATGCTTTTATTGCAATACAATAACCCTTCATATTACTTTTTATCGATTTATGGCTTTTATTTATTCTACTTTGCAAAGTTGGCAACACATAATTGCAACCAATGTTGTAGAATCTGTTAAAAGGTATATTGATTCGCCATTCAATGATAAACGTCGTTCCCTTTTGTAGCATTGACGAAGAGTCATGAATTATATTTGTTCACCTAATTGGTACTTATTGAAATGCTGCTTATTCGTAGATATTCGGATAAGAGTGCATAAATGCCAGTGAATGCTTACATCTTGTGCCAACCTTGGCGCCCCGTATGATTGAAGGACATTTGTTCGTTTATGCAAGTGCCGGATAGTACAAGCTTGTGGTTAAACGATAAAACCACGTAAAATGCTTGCAATAAGAAATACAGACAAAGTATTAAAGACAGGAACTGTCACATAAGTTAAAATGATGTAGTATTTGTCTTATTTCATTACTGGTTGGGTGCGGTTACGGAGAGCCTTATTTGACAATGGTCAATTCATCGTTAATAGTTTTTGATCATGGAACTTGAGTACTCGTACAATTTACTTGCTTTTTGTGTTCTTTTTGCATTGATAATTCAAGGGCCGATATTTGAATCGTTTCCCTATTGACTGATCCTTCTAAAACAGATGTATAGCGGACCCACTCATAAAACCGACAGACAATTTGCTTGGGTGCTTTAGAATAATTCAAAGAACAATACATACCGGTTTGTATACGGAGCAATACATTTATCGATATCGAAGGAACGGTACGAAGCTAATGGAACATGTTCACATGGAAATATATTGTTTGCTCGTTTGTATAATGCGCCGGCACGCATCATGGATTTTTATCCATGTTGGTAGCCTATTTGAGTGTGTATCACTACGCCACGGCGAAGTTCGCTAGTACGCTAGTGGTGAAAGAGGATACTGTAGACTCTGTAATAGTGGTGGGTTGATAAGATGATTTGCAAGAAGTGACCTGCCGTTACACAACCCGAAACTTTATTTACGATAACTGATTGCTCGAGCAGATAATGGGAGGCTGGTGTGCACATTTGCAATGTAGGAGGTACACAATCAAATACGCAATAAGCATCAAATGGAATGCATCAAGGATAATAGACCACATTTTAATAAAACGAGGCTCTAACATATATTGTCACAAATGTTTATAATGATATGCTGACCTGAGATTGCAAATTATGAGATAGTTCTAGTTATCGTCTTTCATGTGAAGTGTCCCTTTGTTATAATGAGACATTGCCTAATGATTTCTTCGCCCCGCATCTTCAGACATGCATGTTTTAGTCAACAAATGAGCTCTATGATAGATTACATATTACACAAGATAAATGTATGCCTCTTTATGTGACAGAACTATGAGAACCTTCCGTTTGTGTGTCTGAAACTGGTAATCTGGAAATGCAGAACGGCCGTCCCAGATAAAAGTTTAGCCGAAGGGATTTAAACGTCATTCTCATGGTACGGGAAATATCGTTCCTTTTGTCAACATTGATTTACCATAAACAATATATATTGAGGAAGTAAGAGGCGATATTCCTTTATTTATTTTCTCCGTTTGCACATGTTAAGCTAAAACAGGTTTTTGTATTATGAAACCGATAAGAAGCCACATGCTCTTTGTGTACGTAGTGTTGCTTACTGGACATTATCAAACCATATACAGAGGTTCGTTATCACTGAGCATTGACTCAATCGCTTGTGTTCGAAACGATCTACAGCAAGTGATTTCATAAATGCGATGATATGCAATGAAGTTGAGCAATCAATCCCGGGCAGGCCTTACAGAGGTGAAATACCACTGAACGATTTTATACCGGGAGGTCTACTAATTAATGGCTTCATTGTCAAAGCAATCGGCTGTTTATGGCAGCTACTTGCGTTGGTGTCTTTATGCAGGTTATTAAAATTGCTCAAAGCTGCTTCTGCGTTTTAGCACTCATATAATGTAACAACCAACAACAAATTTATGACCATAAATATGGTACACCTTAAAAAGTGCAAACATAGTCAAATGTTCAATGTAGGCAGAATAGAAATCTTCAACTTGCTTTTCATGTTAAAAGCGCCAGCAGTACGGATATCTCCTCGGGGGTTGGTAAGCAGCCCGGTGACCGCTAGTATCTGTCAAGTTCTTCACTGCTATATGCAGTGGCTGCAAAACATCGGCAAGCCCTGATTTGCTCTGTATTAACATAACGATGATTTCATAAGATCTTTTCGCAATATCGGTTAGCATAGATGCAATGTAGTTTATTGTAATAATTATTGCATGAATCCTGTCCAAACGGATTGATATGTGATATGATTTGAATATCGAGCTACAATGAACTCAAAGCGATGGTTATTAGCTAAGTATGGTTCATAAAGATGGTCATTAAAAACATTGTGTGGGGTAAATAATGATATGATAACAACATAAGTTATAAAGAGTCTTAATTATCAGACGGTCAATTACACTACAGGTGTATTTGCAGTATATAGCGTCTCCTTTGAATGACGTAATAGACGTAACTGAATACAAAGTTATCCAGTACAATGGCGTTAGTATTGTCAATCTGAAAAAAGCAGCGCTTTAAATCCATGTAAGATTGGGTACAATGTGATTCAGTGGCAATCGTATTCTATTAACTTCAGTCGAATGGCGGTTGCATTATTTATCTGACCACGTGGCCTATGTTGTCTATGTAAGATGGGACACAATGTAAATCAAAACAACGGTGTTGATATCTTCAATTTGTCCAACCAGGGCACCTAGTAAATGTGAGATGGGGTACAATTCGATATAATACATTGGCGGTGTTAATATCAATACTATCATGCTGGCCACTAAAACAAATGTGAAATAGGATACAATGGGGTATTGTGCAAGGACTCGGATACTTCAATATGATTCTGCAAGATCAATCTCTAGTGATTTACCTGTATGAGCATCGTGCGTCTATTAAGTGGACGATTCAACCTTGGTTTGCGACGCAGCTTATTTTTAGAAAAGTTGTATAAGTCCTTTTACTTATATCAAATGTACAAAGGCAAAGAGTCCGAAAAAACATTGAACGATAAGAAATACAATTTTGGCACGGAAACAAAATAATTTCTGCCTCTTTGCCCATTGTAATTACCATACAGATGGATAGTATTTGTCCATGATCATTGCAGTCTTACGGCAATAATAGTGGATAATGACTTAGCTTGCTGAACTAAATAGCAGAAGTCGAAACTAATCTTAAGCATTCGGCTAGCGTTATAAAGTTCTTTAGTCTACTAATCAATGGGTCAAGCGTCAGATGTTAGAGCACAAACTAAAGCGCCATCCAATTATGACTCCGCGTGTTTATCTCACATTGCATAATGGACGAGTTAAAACCGAAACACTCATTTCGTTTAATAACTTCTCCCCCTACAGTTAAAACTTGCTCTAAATCTGCAACACCCTGACATAATGTCTATTACTCAAGATAATGTGCCCGATGATTAGCAATCCCGTGTCCAATGTAGTTGATGATTACACGAACAAATTCGCAGAAAGTGTGTTGGCGGGCAATTAGTGATGAATTAATTATAACTGAAAACACCCTTTCTTGCGTTGCTTCCGTCACACGGCACTACAAGATTTGCAAATAGAATCAATATAGCTAGCGAAAGTAAACATTGTTTGATAATGCAGCCAATGCAATGGTATGTTAGCATAATGAAACCAGTCAAGCCCACCGTATGTGCTGTGGGGTAAATGCAGTCGGATCACTGCCTTGACCGTATCTGACAGACACTCTCCACTGACAGCGTAATTAGCTAATGGTGCTGAAAGCGTACTTGGCTTACAAAACGTATACTTTAATTGCTGTAATGGAGAGTTCTACACTGCCCGAATATATATCTGCACGATTTAAGGTCTAATGATGTATCAACGTATCTGGTAGCTGGCAATTGACACGCAGCATCCTTTTTAGCTGTCATACCTGAATTGTTTTTTAAGAACGTAGTGCCAGGTGCCCCCATAAACCGTTTCCGAAATAACGAAACTTATATCCCTATTCGTGAACTATCATTTGAATTTACATTGAGCAAAGTATAATGCCGGCTACAAAAGCACAAACGTGATATAACCCCAACACAGCTGGCTACAAGCAGAATAATCAAGAAATGAATCGATTCCATGACACACGTTGACGCGTCTGATGGCGAATGTATGCACTGAATCAGCTGTCAGAGGGCCAGTCCGGTTTTGGCTCTGAATGTAGCATATATAATTCCGAACGCCAGTACCAAACCTCTCATAGTTTGAATAGAGCAATCAGATTCAAAATACAACGCCGATTCAATAACCTCCCCTCCGCGATTATATTACACACGCTTCTTACTCACCACCATATTAACATCTATTTGGTTTTGTCCGATAGTTGGCTGTCGATGTCTCTTAAATGTGATTAGCCCCAATCCAAGGTATGGCATTGTGTTTAAATCACAGCCTCGAGCCGAACCTGCTGACAAAACGTCAGGCTTGAGTATCGTTGTTTCCAGCTCGATCAATAAGCAATTTGCCTGATAAATGGGAGGCTAGGAGTACATGTACAAAAAAATAACATATTTGACAGCCAATTGCAAGGTAAAAGTAATTAATTGATTTGCAGTTTTCCTTGGTTTCATGCGAACGGTATAGTTTGGCTGGCGTTAAAATACAGCAAATATTTAGGTTTCTGTAACAGAATTAAAATGTATAATTCTATAATCTAGGCTAGTCGCATGGTGGAAACCCTTTTCGACAGAATGTGTTTCTCATACGGTTTAGGCAAAGACCATGAAAAATTTTTATGCAACGCTGTTCTCCTCCTATTGACACGATATGTTCGCCGACATATTCGCCCGTTGTCAATTATGAGGCACTTGGTTCAATACGGTGCGGATGTTTTCTGAATGGAATCAACCGAACAGATGCTGCTTGAGTCAAAAGCTTAACTTGCAAGACATTCATCTACCCAAGTAATGATGTAAAATTTAGGTTGGTTGACGGTTTTTCCTTCTTGCTTGGATATATAGAATCAGAACGGCTTCTAAGAAAGCAATTAGCACATACAGCTGGTTAAGAGATTTTGTTTACAAAAAACTAAAATACTGGGAGGTATTATTATGTAAGACGTCGGAAAAGATAAATATCATACCACAATTTATTTGTGTCATTGCGTCTATGCAATATCAAATATAATAAGATATTAAGAATATGCATTGATGTTGGATTTCACCAAGACGACATTCCGGTTTATTTAATGCTGCTTTTAAAGACTTGTTGTACATTCCAATACCAAATAAAGCGTGCGAAATGCATCTTCCTATGTTTAAACCACGCCATCCTTGTTATGGCCCCAGGTGCCGTCAGACACATATCATTGCCCAAAGGTGCTAATGCATTCCCTCCTTCCTCCCCAACGCCAATATTCAGGCCTTGGTACTTAATGTCCACGGAACGGCGGTCTGCAGTATAGTTTGTCTCTGTGTTGGTATATAACTCATATCATTTTACTACATTTGCACAAAGAAGATCTGAATCTTTGATGTCGAGATGAGACATACACGGCACATGGTGTGACACAATCACATCGCGAACAATAGCACAGGTGTTTCAATCTTGCTAACGTGCATTCCTAATCCCGTTCGAATGAAAGTAGCTTGATTCACAAGTATAATGGTACACGTAGATGCTTTGTTACTCCAAAAACCTCTCATAGTTTGACTCTGCCCAACAATTCATTGCCTGCGTTCTGGTTTGTCGAAAGAATGAATTTGCCTGCAAGTAACATACACAATGTCCGTAGACTGCATTCATATCGACTAGACTGACACGCACGTGAGGGCGCAATATGTTAGTGAAGCCAACCACGAAAAGGATAAATATTGTACTCCAGGAACGACAAATGCATGCTATGAATAGATTACACTGAAAATGCATAAGCTGCATTTGTTGGTAGAGATTATGTCTCCACGAAGCAACTTTAAACAGATTAAACAGGCTTAGTAACTTTACTTTTAATGGGTTTGCGAAACATCATTGAGTCATTTTCTGAATATTATGCTGCAATAATGACAGATATAATACGAGTGGCAAGTGTTAAAAGGCGTTGTCATTTATGAAATTAGAGGTAATGAAATTTCTATACATGTCCTAAGCAAAATAAAATATGTCTCTCACAGAAACAACTGGTTTGCTTATTTGGTCGTATGATTTTCGGCACCTGATTCCGTAGAAAGGTCCCAGAGTGTTAGCAACACATCGCAAACATGTCATGGCATTCGTCCTGGTGATTAGGATACACTGAGCACAACATTTTAAGGGTTACTCGCATGCGAGTTCGCTTAATGACGACTGCCCCCTGCTCACCACGGGCATTGTCACATCAAAAAACGACGCAAGATACAAATGTATGTTCAATAACCTTATGTCCTTAATATATTGATTGGATCAGTGGGTTCTTTAAATCCTCATCATGTTGTTTTAGCAATATTATGCTGATCAATTGAATGCAGTCGGCAGTATCACACAAGACATAGATAGAAAAATCATTTATTGGCTATAACTCAAATATATTTTAAGCAACTTGGGCGATCACTTCAGCTCACCGTCGTTGAGATGTTTGTCTTTTGTAATGCAGTCATTCTAAATTGTTCTGCAATACCTAGCGGTTAATATCATAATATCAGATATGTAATCCTAGGATTGTTACTAATAGGTTACATTACCTTATCTATCATTCATCTGAAGCAGCTGAACTCGACACTCACTAGCAGTGCTATTAAGCCACATGCCAATCACAAGTTATATATTAATTATATCATCGGAATCCTGATTGGGTTGTTACGCGGATATTTATTGACAACCCCAATAAAGATTTCAAATATTTTTAATCAACTTCATGACCACCTACCCAGAATTGATGCTGGAAGTCGTGCGGTATGGAAAGTGAGCTTCACTTTATATGCAAGAGCAGTTGTAACAACAAAATACCTAAGAGTTACAGAAAAAAAATATAGGTTTCCCGCCAATTTGTCTTATTGTGATCCCTGTTAATAATTTTGTTGCTACCCTGATATATCACAGAAGACCAATCAGTTTCTCAGAAGCTTGGACTATATAATATATGAAAGAACAACAGCTATATACATGGCTGAGAAAGTAGTCAAATTGGTTGCCAAAGGGACTTGATAAGATTAATGCGAAATATATCCTGCCACCCAGTGGACATCATTTATTATATTTATTGCTCGGCTGGCCATCCTCAGGCTGGGGAAGTACTCCTTATAATAAGAACGGCAGCTGTGCACATATATCATGGTATAACATGCGCCATAATTCTAAAATCAACTGTAAATCAAAATGCAGTTTCACATAGCCAAGTAACGACTATTGGAATAAATTTGTACCTTTCAGGTGTAAAATATTTCATGCGAGTGTCAGATGAGACCAAGCCCGCAGATCCCTAGACTGATCAGAGCAAGATGCAAAATTCGACTGTGGTCCTTGATTAATAAATAACAGTTGGCCGTTATAGGCTTAACACTAGGAATGTATTGTTATACATGACGATTGTTCTGTGTTTCAGCGGATATGTCTTTCATCATTGCCAATGAGGCATCAATGTACACGCGGAAGTGTTCGTTGGAAGGGATTTCCTTATTGTAACTATGTAATGCTCGTTGTTAGCAGTAGGCGATATATTCACAGAGTTTTTATAAGTTGCCTTTTGAACATCATTCATAATGTTAATTACAGAGCCTACCATTTTCATACACGTTGTGAAAGTATTGCCACTTTCATAGTTTTAAAATCGAGGATGAGGCAATTCGGCATTGAGCTGCATTCAGAATCTTTGTATGACATATATACTCTACACTAAGCAATTTATATGCAACGCTGCTGTTGGTAATGCACACGCAACAGACGGGTCATTACATAGAAATCATCATGACTGAATGCATACAAAGCGTTCTAGAAATTAACTCCGTGGCGGAGTTGATTTCTAGAGTGTGATTGCAGGCTCCTAGACCTCCGGATGCATGACACTCATAAAATCGATATCTTACCATATCTTTTCTGACAGCTTTTATATATGAATCAACCAAGATAGAACCTGATACAATAGTTAATTAACGACATCTGCTGGGCCTTACTTCTGGCAACATTCAACATATCAAATAAGCTGGTAGCAAACACAGTTCTTAGTTATAGCTAAACAATATTAAGCGCCACTGAAATTTGCTATATGCATCCGATATATATTTGGCCTGCTGTTACGCCTCCTGTGCTTAACTTGTCAGTATTTTGTTCACGCAATTTGTTAGTCATTGTAGCATTGTGGGACAGAGCCATAAATTGCAAAGCGTGTACCTGAGATTGCGTCAGCATACTTAGTTATAATTTTAACAGCTAATCAACCGCTCTACGAGATTTTCAAAATAGTTAACGGCTATGTTCATTGCTAAAAAAGATATCACAGGTAAGCATTTATCTATTATTTCATTCATTGGCTTCTTCTGTCACGATAATACCCTGTTCTAATGTCTGTTTCCTGTTCATATCCAAGGACACGAATCACATAACTTGCATTCGAATGGTCATCATATGAGGTCACATCCAGACTTAACAATAGCGACGGGTGAGAGTTATCATTGATACTACTCATAATGTTAAATTATTTCTCCCACTAATCGGTTGATGGATCTACAGATATATCAACATCCGAGTATTCGTCCTACTCTAGCAACCGGGGCGCTACGTTGAAATTAACATGATTGATGCCATCCGTCACCATTGATAAATAGACAGCCCGTAATAGGTGTCATTATGTGATACCTTACGTGATGGCCTTTTTGTTATGTTGCTCTTAGAGGCGTAAGGGCAGCAACATAAACATTGTTCTACAAGGCAGAGATCCCTACTTTTTCCGACCACATACTGTGGTTCTTTCTGTGCGCGTATTTATCTGTGTCCAACACTGTGCTTCATCTTTGTAGGCATGCAATCAATCTAAACTGGTGGATGATATTGCAAGTCAAGATATTTATAATAATTATAAGGAGCAAGAGACAATTGTGTCATCTTGAGAGGTTATAATTCGTGCCAAAATTTGTAAATCTCGAGAAATAGCCAATCCATCAAATTAGTTGCTGTGTTTATTTCTTGCTATCATTCATTTTCTGTAGTAAGCGGCTGTGATTTGTACTGTACGTTTGTATTCAGATTATGGGTCGCATATATGACGTTTCTTGTTGCGTGAGGGTTGTAATGAGTGGCAAACAACCATTACACATGTGCCATAATGCTGAATTACAAACCGAAGAAGCATTTACATCAATAATTTGTATGCGTATCGTAACTGTATACAGGGAACAAACTTTGTGGCCGTTAAACAAAGCGCTAGTGTTCTGACCGGAATGTTATCAATTACCAACATCGTGCTTGGTCGCCTATCATGCCTTTTTGTAGGTTTAATTGGTCGGAAAACGGTTCGCTGCAAGCGTGACCTGAATCCATATAGATGTGTTACACGAGTGAAGCGGACACATTTAGAATCATTGAGTACCAGTATTTGGGGTATCATCGAAGTGTTTCGCATATAAGTTATCAGTATCATGTGGCGAAATTGTTTTGTTTCTCCGTCTCTATAAAAGTGTATTAGGCAGTATGATCTTAATGAAGTAACCTCGTCTTGGTTATGATTCATGACCAATAACAGACGTATTGGTTCCTTCATAAATATAATTCAGTACAGAACACCGACATGTTACGCAAATTGATATGCAAATGGAGCAACCTGACGGTGGATGTATTGAGATAATAATAATACGATCGATACATGCATGATATTTATTGCACCATATCAAATGCGAATTCGACTCCACCACGATGTATTATATCTCGGTAAGCTATACATGATTGGCTTATAACAATTCTGATAGCGCAACCTGTAAGATGATAATGATATAATAAATATTAGGACTTGATTTGCCAGCGCGACTTCCTTTTCCGCTGCAAAGCCATATCCTGCCTTTCCCTTATTGCTATACATCTTGCACTTTTCGTCTCGCTCAAACCATACTCAAGTGCCACACTATAATGACCGTTTTGCTGGTTTCTTGATGGCGGCAAAAGTGCTTTCTATAAGTTTGAAATCAACAAATATTCGCAATAGTTGTTATTATTTGTGCTCTGTTGGAAGCTTCGTAGTTAACTATCAAATGTCATTAATTGTCAAAGGTTAAGTCTGTTAGGAGCGACGAAGGAACTTTAATAATGAGACAATCAGCGAGATAGGATCGGCACTTATTGCTATCGCGCGTGCAACTCTTTCGAGTACAACACACCAATAACGTAAAAACATATATATGATACAACGTATTGGTTATTATATACAAATCCATTGTGTTCAATTTCTCTATTAACAGCGGGCAAGTCTAACAATGTACAGTAAGTCAGTCTGAGAGTGACAGTCAGTTGTATTGCCAAAGCGGTATCTTATTCTGAGGCCCATGTGCAACAAAATGGGAGATATGTAAGGGCAATGGCTGGGTATCGGCCACCTCCTGAGAGGCCACCTCTAGAAGATATGTACTTTGTTATAAAAGAATATCAATTTCAGCGGCAAATAACGTGCCGACTTCATCAACATCATTGTCATACTGCTGAAAGGCCATCACCAGAGTGAGTGGCCTGAATGTAATATAATATATACCCCCATTATATATTTATATTACGGAGGTGCTGGATGCTCCTAATATTGGCTATTGTAAACTACAATAGACATTACGACTGGGTATAAATGAGCACGGACATACATGTTCACGACGTCCTCATGATCATTTACCAGTGCCTTTTAACATTTCGATTAAATAAAAAAAATTGTCCGTAATTGTTGTAACCTCTGCTGTACCAGTAGAGCAGTAGTATCGGACAATAACAGAGACATGTGGAACGACGCTGACATTGTAATTAGCTATACTGACTCGCAATTGCGGCACCGGGTTCTCTACGAATGCTTACACAAACCTCCATGAATTCCTCTTATAATGATGAGAGGTGTTCACTGATTGCCGCTGAAACAACACAGTTAGAGGTTTAGGACTTTTATCGAACGTTATCATGTAAATTATAATACGTGTATAAGGAGAACGACTTAAGTGTTAGGATAGTAATAGCATAGTCACTAGTGTGCAAGCCTATTAGTTTGCTGAGATCCATTATTGTCCAGTCAGTATGATTCTCTATACTCACAAAACATTGGGTTTTACTGTCTGCCCTCATTAAGAAGATCTAGAGTGTGTGTCACTTTCTACCGCAGTTGAAATCATACTGAGCAAGAACATGAATCAATTCAAGCTTTTTCAACATTAAGAGCTATATATCAGCGTGACCATTTATTTTGCCCTATCGAGCAGTCCACAAGAATCACCGTCAAAGACTATGTCAATGTAATAATTGGGTCGACTATGGCGGACATCCTGCTTCCATATGGAGGGTAGCAATAACGTACTCTGAATTAGCTGTGCTCGTAGATTTGTTGTAGTCGGTAACATACTTCGCCTTCTCTCGTTTGATAGTTTTCCTCTTGCGACCAAGCGTTTTTCAAAATGTGTGAGCTCTTCTCGACGGGGTTATGGAGAATTCAGAGCGGGCGGAGTGTCTCTTTGCACAACCATAGTTAATTATTGATGGACGGATTGGATGTCTGCCTGCATTAAGCTGGTGTAATCAATGTATGTACAATTTAGAGCACGGTAATGGAAACATGACCAAATTTTGCAATCCAATGTTGCGATCCTTGTTGTAAAATATTTTCCCGGCTGTTGTGACACCAATAATTTTGAGTCTCGGTTTGCCCTACTTGTAGCAGAGGTGTGTTTTCTCTCTTCTCACTTAATCGGTACATATACGAAATGCTAATAATTCACGCATGCTACCACAGATATTCGGATAAGTGCGCGCCTATGCCAGTGAATACTTTAGGGGCCAACCTACTGCCGAATATTGTGAATATATCATCTGACGTGTTTGCAAGAAGGTTCGTCCATACACCTTTAACGCATCTAATATTATTCGGGCAATGAGTTCAATTCGTTTGGGGGGGTTGGGTTGTTTACAAAATGCGGATATTGTTTTTCGTATCGAACGCGGTAAGATGGAGTTAATAGCAAGTTTTCAGTTGAAATAAATAGCGATACATGTATTTTGAATCACTCTGCCAACCATATACATTAACGTCAGTTAGCCAACCGCACCATTCACTTATAACGTCACTTACTAAACAGAACATCAGTTTGCCCAAGTTAATCCACGGAGTACTAACCCCCAAGAGACACAAGTGCCACCAAATAAGAGCTGAGAGAGCCCATAACACTTATACCGTATTTGGTCTTATTCCAAAATCAAATTATCTACATTGATTCTCTATTTGCCAGACACTCTGCGCAAAGTAACCTACTTTACTAGCTGTTTCAGGTGACAAGGGTTCATCAACCTGTGTATATGCAGCTTTAAACATATTATTGCCCTTTGAGGACTTTTTTATTTATTTCATCCCTAGAGATATTCATCATTACCCCAACAAAAAGATGATGAAATGGCGACCAGGGGAAGTCAAGAACTGGTGCATCGTGAAAATGCAATATCAAAACTATATCTTTGTGTATGTATCCCTGTATTGAGTCTGCCGAAAACACTAAGCTTTTATTGATCACAAGAATAAAAATCCGCTAATGTGAGTCCCGAATATGGCATTTTCGTCTTATGTTTAAGAACGTTAGTACGCTTTTTTTTGTGGGCGAGCCGAACCATTTCAAATTTCCATCAATGCCGATTGAGATGACAATAGGTGATTTGAATGCGCAGCGATACCAATAAGAGTACATGTGTAAAATGAAAAGTTTCGTGCAAGAGTATAAGTTGCCTGTGTGTCATTGCATCGCACGATATATTTCCTTGCTTCAGTCTATATAAATCTAATTGGCCACTTACATAGCGCGCTATGCGTTGTCTGACAATTTATTTCCACCCCATTCTCCCTCTCCCTCGTGAGGGAGCATAGCACTAGCCTGAACAGCAGCATTAACACACTGCACCGTATAACAGCGTAAAACCTGATCAACAAATCCTTACATCATCGGCAGCCCTCAACAACACTAGTCCATACTCCTCAATAACGCACCGTGCCAGTTTACGTAACCACATACGATGCCGACCCCGTCGGGTTACATTTTTTTTTATATTGACATGTAGTAATGTTAACGGTGATTGCGATTATGAAATAAAAATAATGTATGCAGCCACTGCTGATTCGTGCGTAAATCTTGCACTGTTTCACCATTAAATAGGCAAATATTGATAGAAGTAAGCATCGCGAAATATAAGCAAATTGATGTCTACTACGGCAGTACTTGAATGAACTATGAACAAACGTGCATCAATGACGGGAATGATTAAACCGCATAGTGTAGACTAATCAAATGATAGAAATAAGGTTGATCGCGGGTTGTAAGTGATTTAGACTTGCCGAAAATAATGAAAATTCTGGGGCTGCAACGTCGACAAAAGCCACATAGCCATAGCCATATTCGCTGATATAGCCTAAATCATAATATATATCTCATATATTTGCGATCATCAACATAATAACTATGCTTACCATGTCGTACAGCTAGCCCTGTGTGAGGGCTACCTGCTTCTTATCGCGTGCCCCTTATAAACAATCGGTAGGTTTATATTAGCCCATACAACTAACGTAATCGCAATCTGACAGTATAATCAGCAATGGGTATATTTGGCAACACCTGTGTTATAATGATGAAGATGACGATGACGATGATGACGATGATGACGATGATGATGATGATGATGATGATGATGATGATGATGATGATGATGATGATGATGATGATGATGACGATGATGATGATGATGATGATGATGATGATGATGATGATGACGATGATGATGATGATGATGATGATGATGGAGATAACATGGATAATTATAGTGATGATAAGCAGTAAGAGGATGATTCAAGAAAGAATATTCAATCGATTAGGATACTTGTTGGTTATTGTTTAAATGAAGGTTACCATAGCACTGATCAGAATCTATATGAGTGCAAATTATTTCAGAGTTAAAAAGTGCATTGAACTGTTCATCAATTGATGAGTGTTGCTTACGCGTTGTTGCTTACTCTGCCATGAGTGGTTCCTGTTGTAATCAGTCATTTGCTTGTAATCATGTTTAAATATTGCAGATATTTGTTGGGAGAAATAAGTGAAGATTCACCCTACAAACATTGAAACAGTTACCTTCTATTTCAACAATCAACCGAATAAGTTGTACTGATTATCATGCTTATATGAATTAAGGATTGTTGATGCCTATTAAAACATACTTTCATCTCAAGCCAAGTGAACTCAAGAGATATAGCAATCCTCTAATACAGTGATTTTGCGTGCATTTTAAAACCGCTCTCTGAACGTTTTATGAACATCTAGAATCAACGTTACCTTTACACGACTAGTTTTGTACTACATTCTAATCAGGCAAGTAAGAAATGACCACCTGGTCACAATCCTGATTACATGACCCTATTCTAACATAACGCCTAATTACGTATTTTGTTTAATTGCGTATGCTAGGTAGCTAAATTATTTGACACATATGATCAGAACATCGAAGAAGTATACCATCAAGTACTTGTCCGCCAACAATTTATAATTGAATGTTTATCCATATACATCCTCAACCATGCTTAAAATGATTGTTGTCGGCAGGTACAAATAAGGTCCCTAAATCAATTTAGAACATATATATAAATGTGCAGATTGATATTATGAGAAGTACAATCTTCTTAAGTAAAATATAAGTGTAGATATAGCAGGGTAACTTTCAAAAGTGTTATCAGGGATCGAATAAACGATGATTACTTTGGATATGAATGTCTAGCAATGTGCACTTGCCGTCTTTCCTGATTGCAACTCTTAGTGATACCATCAGTTTATATCACATCGCGAAACTGTTCATGTCAGCGTTACAGGTCACAACTCATAGCAAGTGCGTGGCTGCGATGCATCAATTTGTCATTTCCTCGCGTAGTTACGGGTGGTGAGATTGAGAGTGCCTGATCGATGTCATGCTGCATTACACCCCATATCAGCCGAAAGCACAATGTAGTTTACAAACGAACATAACAACGACACTCGATTAGGGGCGTTACTCTTATGAGTGTAGCTCGTTAGTTGCGGGTCGTCTTTAGTGGCTGTCTCGTAATGCACCATATAACCAAATTAATACAGGAAAACCATCATGGGATATGAATAAGCTCCTTTAAAATGATTGCCAAGAAAGAAGTTCTCTAGTTTTATAAATCACTAACAGAGTAACTTTCAGCACCTTTGTAGTAAACAATGTTTTAAAATTATATTATTTCCTATATTAAAGTGTTGTTTGACCAAACCGGTTCCGCAGATAGGTGTCTGTATGCATGCAAACTAAGGCGATTGATCATATTTGGCATGCATACACAAATGGATCGCACACAGAAAGGAAGACGGAAAGTGCCATTTAGATGATTACGCGGGATGAAACATGGGACTTCACCCATTATTTTCTTGGTAGACGGAATCGATGGGTCAATCAACCATATCTTGATTATAAAATTAATCTCCGATAAGGTTAGCCCAAACAGTTTTTTAATGCAGATGTTGTAAATAACGACGGGTTTTGGGTCCACATGAACTGTAATCAGTTTAGCATCCTAATATGGGTTCGAGTAAGGTTTTAGAGATCCGTCTATTTGTTTTCAGAACGCCGTCTATAATTTCTCTATCAGTTTATTGCTGATATGGCCATCAATATCGATCAAATATCTGTACCACCGCGCCAAATAGTACAAACAGAGAAGCACTCTGGATGCATACAACGCGAATCCGTGGTATTGTTCATCTTACCATGCAGGAAACGTTATTAAAGTAAGAGTTCAATTGGATTTTGCACGCTGACGTGGGTATTGCTTACTGACGGCGCCAGGCACCTATATGGGGCTAATATAATGAAAACGCATGTTTTCTACTCTCGCAGCATAACTAGCTAATATGAGACACTTGAATGATATTCTGTACCTCAGCATGATCAGGCAAATAGTGTTTTAAATGCAAGCTGGTTGCAATTTTAAATTGTTTTCGAAAGGATTTCTGATAGTGTATTTCGCAGATATATGGCTGATGGTTGAATTATATATGCATCGCCACGCTCACAATTGTGCGCTTGCTGATGTCAAGCACGTTACATAGATCATCGGTTGCTCTGCTCTGCTATGTTATCACAACTTAATGGCATTAAGTTAC
>CM067358.1:49545612-49598112 GCA_034190875.2 Urechis unicinctus | reverse complement strand
TGCTCCTGATTTTTAATGCGTTTATTCTCCTTCACACGCCTCCACACCTCTATAAATCATAAAAAGCCTTACCAGCATAATCGGGGTCGCCGAGTACAGTTGCTACCTTAGTCAGTTATAAACAACATATAAATGGCTATTAATCTTGATTTGGACAAGAAAAGAGATCAGTATAATAAGCCGCCATCAAATTATATTACATCAATCAGTCGGCATAGCTCTCCATAATATGATCCATGCATTTTTCTTTTGATGATTGAGGGGCGAACTATTTCTTCGTTAAAGACGATATTAAGTTACTGAGCTGCGCTGCTTTGGTAGTTATCTTTGTTGTTTTATTTTACGAAGTGAATATATGAAAAATGAGTATGCAAGCTAACCCTTACTATCAAACTGAACATACTAAGGTAACAGTAGGCAGTAACTTATCACACTAGGTTACAGGTAGTAGGTACATGTTTTGCTAATTTATGCTATGGGTAAGAAGTCTTTATTAGGGAGAATGTGATCTAGCATACATAACAACACAAATGCCACGTCTACCTTTCACATGCAAAGTAACATAAGCCTAATGGCGCTGTTTGCGACTGCATATTATGTATCACAAGTTAAGTCAGACATTTTGATAGTCTCGCCGTATGCTATATTTACCTGTATTCTGACTGTTGTAATATAAAGCATTGGTTTATGAAAAGTTCGATGGAACACATCGCAGCCGTCTAGCAGATAAATGCGTTTTAGCTGTAAACCGCGCTTATCGGCCTTTGGACACACATTGCAAATTGTTTGTTATTCGCTTGAATAATTATGTTTTATCACGTGTTAAATAGGATGTACTAGATCAGAACAACTTAATCCTGTAGTGCATGACCAATTGCTTTCAATAAAGAACTCACGGTAGTGAACAGCTGCATCCAGGTCCCGATAACCTGTTCAAGCAACGGCCCTCTGAACATGATTACATGTGCCAACAGTTAGCATTCGGCATGAAGTGCCGTCCTCACGTGACTTGCCGCCAATCGTTGCAGACGGAGGGACTAGTATTTGATTTTGTCATCGCTTAGCCCTGTGAATAATGTTGCTTTGTAACGTTGGACTATAATACTTCAGCTTTTAAAAGGCGTTTAACCATTATTTTCTCTGGTAATATAGACGGCCATTATGTTCAACAATTAGGTTGCGTGGATTTATACAGTCTCAATGATATCGATCACATATATAGCCACGGTTGCTCAACTCGGTATCTAAAGACTTATTTCTCTCGTTTACATAGTATTACATTTCTGCATTATCAGCTCAAACCGCCTGATAAAGACTCGTGTGTCAGCCATAGAGCTGTGGACTGCCAGCATTACAAGGAATTTGGCTTTTATTATCATTTTTGACACCCGAAAGAAACCAGAGCGAAATACAAATGTAAACACCCTCCTAGTATGTATCAATGTATTTTTACAAACATACCCAATGTTAGGTTACTTAAAGGAAGTCTGTCAAGCAACAAGGAAGCTCCAAGGCTGGATGCGTAAATTCTATAATTTATCGAGATGCATTATGTCCGTCTCAAAGTTTTTGTATGCCAAGAGAACACACGTCAAGAAGAAAGCCAATGTCAAGGGGGTTGCTACCTCCACTACTCTGCGGGGAGCACCAGAACCCAGCAGAGACTTGTTCGTCTACAGAGTCTGTAAAGATACCACTACAGATGAGCTATAACGGTACATGCAACATAAAGGAGTGGAATGTCGAAAGGTAGAGAAGCTGTCAAATGACGCCACCAAGCTTGACAGTTTCCACGTGGAAATAAAACTCTCTGATCTCGACAATCTTTTGAATGAATGTTTTTGGCCGGTTGGCATATGTGTTAGGAGATTTTATCGCAAACAGGAAAGCAATTAGGTTATATTTGTCACTATTTCTATCAGGGAAAATGCTTTGCATCTTGGTACCTATGTCTGTAGGGACTGTAATAATATGAATGTAGCATGCTCTAATTTAGTGTCACAAACACATTTGTTGATATCAAGGTTCGGGGCTTGCAATGTAGATGTGAGAAACAAGTTGTTTACTAGTTTCTGTACAAGTTATTATTGCTCTACCTTATGGAGTTTAGACCACCGACACTTAGAGGTTTTTTGTCGAACCTGGCGAAAATGTATTAGGCGTGTCTGGAAGCTCCATCCACAAACGCGTTCCATATACTTACATCTTTTGACAGGTCAACAACCAATCATTAAACAATTGATGAAGCGCTATATCATGTTTCTATGTAAATGCCTAAGCAGTGGTAACAATGTGTTGTCCTTTGTGAGCAGACTAGTTATTGCTTGTAATCTGAGAATCGTAATGTCCACCATTGTTATCAGTACTAACGCTATTGTCTCAGCAGAAATCACACCGAATGAGTACCTACTCATATTGAATGAGAATGTAATAGACATTAATGTGTTAAACACTATTTCATTATTAAGAGAGCTCATTATGCAACGGGATGGGCGAGCAATTTCTGTCTTTACCCCACAAGAAATTGGCGAGCTCCTGTCCACAATTTGCACGTAACGATGTTAATCTTCATTTCTTTCTTGCACTGATTTTTTTACAAATCTGTACGTTTATATGTACGAAATAAATACTATATATTAGTCCATCACCGTTGTGTGCGCTTAACTCATACGTCATACAGGCGCTGTTTCTGCTCACTGCTTGACATTGGTTGTATTTGGTATTTTCCGCCAATACTCGTGCAGCAATAATTTTATACAGCACATGATTAAATCGTTGCAAGCGTTCGATGATATCTCACCTACTGAGCTACATAACAGTCCAAAAGAGTTGCCGTGAAATGAAATAATGTAATGAAACGATCCAGTAGCAATAATCGGTATATATTCCCATCAGTCATTGAATAAAACGAGAACCATCGTCGACGAAGTAGAAGGTGATGGCGTCGATGGAAGGACGGCCAATATCTTATGCACTGCCAAAGACTTATATAACCAGCTATCAAACCAGTAATCGATGTTTGTATACACTAGTAAGCGTAACTAATTTAAAATGGGGTTGGACAGGGTTCCTCTCTAAACCAGGACATATTTCTATCGTATATGAGCGACCACATGCAATCATAATATCACGAAGTTTTAGCTACGCTAGGAGGGTTCACCTCAAGTGGCTCCTCAGTGATCACCTACCTACTTATCATACGCATGAATACTGGGCAGATGTCACTGCGATTGATGAGAACGGTTTACAGAGCCTTTCCGCTGCACAAACACATCTCACAAAAGGCTTTAAAATACCGAAAATAACAATAACAATATGAAATGAATGTCAGCTTGATAAATTGCCCGGGTAAACTTCGAAAACACCTCCCCTCTCAGAGCGCCAACGCCGTTAACTATTGTCGATCTGTAATGTCCGCGCTGCAGGTGGTGATATTAGATTGTCAACAACCGTCTAGAGCGAGGTAACTGGCGTGGGATAGACTTAAACATTTGTTGACTTGCCAGGGACATGTGACGATCTGGAGGGTAGAGTTAATGGATTCAATAAGCTGTGTGAGGATTAACGTGAAATACACCGTCCTCAACAGGCGACGAAACCATCAAATTAACAAAAGCACGAAGGGATGTTGACCAACATCGGCGGCTGTTGTAGACATGAAGTCATCGGATTGGTTGAGGCTTCCAAGGCTCCAACTTTATCTGAGAATTCCGGGGGTTTAAAACGACGCTATGACAAAGCTTAGACGTCAGTGCCATGTTGATATAAATATCGGGTGAAATGCAAAGCCTACTCAAGGAGGAATATTATGTCACTTATGTGACACATTTACGATATGTTACGTACTGAAACGGCTGGCTAGGCGAATAATATGACTTATTAGTTTATATGGGCATCGCTATCATCCATAGAAGGCACACGATGACATGAAATGCGTACATCATTATCCTTGTCGAACCAAAGCAATCGACTGGGCTGATGAATGGACTAGTGTGGTCTCTGACGTATGCCCATCCATCAGCAGTGATGGACATGAATATCATGACTTACTACAAAATAGAGGCAAACGCATACACAAATTGTTTGCGATGTAGTTAGATATTTTAAGGGGTGCATGATATACACAGACGATGCGTCCCAGGCGCTCGTGTTACTGGACAACTTTTTTGAACTACCCTAGATCATGGCTTGCACTTCTGATTGAACATGTTAATCATAATTTGGCTTCCATTAATGTATGCTTTAGGTCGAGAGCTTCGCCACCAATATATAGTGCGTAGCTAAAGATTGCTGATTCGTGATTGCTTAGTGTGAGTGTTTACAGCTGCATTCACCAGGATGAGTTTACGCATTATTGGTCCGTGCGAAATGACATAATCGAATTGCGATAAGGGTCGACACACTATCAGTATCTTCAGTAGATGCAGAACTGATTATTTAAGAACGAAGACATTGCAAACTGAGCGAAAAGCCGTCATGAAGTGTAACTGCTCCAGATTAGCTGCAGAAAATGAATGCTTCAAAACGCACACCTTTCTTTTGAAAATGATAACAATTAATCGTATATATTTCACTGACAGCTAATATGATTCAAAGCAAACGTTGTTTGCCTTTTCTGCGACAATTATGGTCTTCAGAGACAGAATATATCTTATTCGTCAATGTTGAAAAGTAAAGGCGCAGTTAAACGGCGCTCGGCGTTTAGCAATTTTAAAAGCACGGTGATCCATTACATTGGCTGTGGCTTACACGTGCATGGCTTCTCTCATACATTCTTAATCATATGATTTGGTGATGCGTGGTCACTCCATATTCAAACGTCCTCTTCTCAATACAAACAATATGTTTACCATAATTTACTACGCCAACAGGCAAACTGAATTTTGATTTCTATCTTGACCTTGACCCTACACGTCTATATCCTCTTTTATTAGCGTACCAGCAATCTACGCTATCACTATCACTTCCGTTGTATTAGCTCTTGTTATTCCAGTATTATAGTTGCTTGTGGGCACCCACATCCTAAATCTTGATTCTTGACATTGGAACATAACTTTTGGGGTTAAACGTAATTATTCACAATGTTATAAATACTATGGTATGCAAGTATCCATTTGCGCATTTTGTCTCGTTGGCAGGTCGTGAGTCCTTGAGATTTGTGTGCATATTCTTTATTTCAACCGTTTGTAGTTGCGAACGTTACTGTAAAAGCAAACATGCTAAGCAAATTAGCGGAATTCAAACAATTTTCTTTTATATTATTTCTTGCTGTAAGTTATCCACGCATAGACTCAATGTTAGACCGATTCTTAAAACAAACATGATGTCGAGTCTGATATGGTCATGTCCATGACCGAGATTTGAACCGCTGGCAATAAAAGGCATATAATAAAATCGTATATTTATCTCTATATTTAACGTAAACGTTACATGATGTGTCACCATAAACACACATTAAAATGATTATCATGAACAAATGTTTTACATTTGCTGTTTATTGGCAAACGGCTTTCCCAGTAGCTAATCATTAAGTCTGTCTTAATATGAAATACATTATTTTTATTCTCAAGGCAACAAATATATAGAACCAGGCACTATGTCATTTATATTTATGCTGCTCTCAAACGCAAAACTGGTAGTGTAATCACTATGTACACAGCGAGGCGATTGATGACATGCCATAAGTTAATGAATCGGCATTCCCTGAAAAAAGCTAATCAATAAATAATAATTACTGTTGCATGCTACTGCGTCTCATTTACATGAGCGAATACCATGTCAGCGCTCAAGTTCTGCTGACGTAAGATATTGGATATATGATTAACAACTATGTGCTACGAGAAAATAGCTGAAGACTTGCGCGCTCGACGAAAAATAACTGCTCGTAAAGTAAAGATTTTCATATCCATGCATGTTACCGCCGAATGAAGGCAATACAAATTCAGTGCTAGCAACGGTTAAGGAGGTTCAAGCAACGTTTATAGCAAATATTATAAGTCAACAGATCCTCACTGCTTCAGTAATTCACTTTGGTGACAGCCCCATCTGCAGCTGATTCGTTATTTTATGCGAGTGAATCGAGACGAACCGGTGTGCTATACACCTGTTCGTCTCGATTCAGCCAGGTCTTAGAGTTGCGCACCCGCCCTTGTGCATTGTTCTGCTGATTGCATCAATCAGATGTATCGGATAGCATGTACCTCAGACGTGTGCATTGTCCGAAAAATCCAAGCTTTTGCAACTTTGATGAATTTATAGAGATGCTGTCTCTACAAGGAACAAATATGCGACCCTTGTTGCAATTTAGGATTATGTAGAGCCTTTTCGAGCTACGTCACTAACTCGCCCTAGCAACGGATTGCTTTTGCTAACAGGCTGGCAAAAAGCCAACCGATGGTCTTTATGGCAATGTAAAAGTAATCACGTGCTTTAATCCATAAGTATCGCAGTTGTGGTCGGCAGTAATATATGATTATAAGAAACCTGATGTGTACGATCGCATATCAATAATACACATGGCGTCTTTAACTGTACGGACATAGTCGCTTCAGTGACATAGGCAACACCATTTGTCAATGAATGAATATCATGCTATACGCTTCGAAGCGCTTTGGTTACCTGCGCATTACTTTGTTCCGACTTTCAAATCCAACACACACGATGTTAGTATCTATACTCTGGCTCATGTGACACTTTTTCCTAATTATTTTCATTGCATGCAGAGGGCATTTTCAATTGCTGCACATGTAGACATATATTGCGTTTGAGCGCCCGTTTAGGACACATACGCATGATTACGATCGTCGCGGGAAGGAATTTAATGGACAGGTGAAACACACTATTGTCTCGATTATGCAATTATGTTCACCTTTATTATAATAGTACAATGGAACCATCCAGTAGAAGTAGATTGTATTAGAGCATTGGGTGCTGTAAGGAATATCACACTGATCGAATAATTCCCGAAAAAAACATGTATGCTAAAACTGTACCGTAAATTCCAAGATTAGACAATCATCTCATCATCATAGCTAGGATGTTAGGGTACTTCAGGTGACATGTGTTCATGGTTATTTATTCTAGATGTAAACGCTCCCAGCAAACAAACAACAGTTGCTCCATACAATCGTAGCGCTTGTGATACATATTTATATATATATATATATATATATATATATATATATATATATATATATATATATATATGTATATATATATATATATATATATATATATATACATATATATATATATATATATATATATATATATATATATATAATATATATATATATAAAAATATATATATATATATATATTTATATATATATATATATATATTTATATGAAATTGAAAATGAAATATTTTATTAACTGATGTTTGGTGTGGGTCATTGAACTGTATTGCTTTACGGCGTGACGTAACATTGTATTCTAAAATATAAGGCGATTCCCCGCAATGATAACAGCGCCTAAGCACTAAAACTCGATCGTATGCTCCTTTGGCACGAATGTGAACATATGAGTGTTAGCAACAAATATTGTCAATCAAAGCGCCGTCATTTTCAATGAGCTCAACTCATGGACTTCGATATTTCAATAGGACACCAATATCCATTAACAATTTAGCAACTACTACATCAATTAAATATTTATGTTAACCATTGATAACTCTTCCATCCGAAAGCTTTGCTCCATCCGAAAGCTTCGCTCTAGAATCGAATAAGCACTTGCCAAAGAGAAAAGTATAATCACTGTACATGATCCAGATAAGTCTCTAAACATAAGTGGTACAAAACTGCATGGTTGGGTTTATGCCTGCTAGGAATAGGATCAATATTTATGAATGTTATGAATTCTATAAACCCATTTTTGCACAAGAAATATGGTTGATACTTCTATCAATAGAGATATGTTTACTGTCTGACCGCATTGCAAAATATGCAAATGTTATAAATCCTACGCCACAAAAACCTATAATTCTAGACAATGTCCATTCAGCAAATTAAAAAAGTATAGGTCGCATTCTGGGTCATAAGTTTACAACAGCATCCCGTTATGAAAGTCAGGGCCAAGTGTCGGATGACATTAAATCGATGAAGCAGGCAAGGCAAAATGTTTTAGTCTAGTATTTCTACACTGTTAGTGTGACACATATCCTACTAGAAGAAAAAACGAAAGTTAATGGCATTATGTTTGCTTCATCATCGACCACGCATTTATAAGCCAGAGCAATCATTTTATCATGCCATGCTTGATATAAATCATGTGGTTTTTAGAGTGATACTACCCGACCAAATGATAGCACACCGTTGATCGTCAACCACGGTTGCGTTGTTTCGGGAGATGCCGTTTTACTAGAAGAAATGACAGTTAATTTTTGTTAGCTTGCTCATCACAGCATTTATTATTACACCTCGCGCCGGGTTCATTCAAAGTAGGCTGAATATCAACCAGATAAATTGACATGATTATTGTTTCGGGTCAATACTGGTCTCAAGTGCCAAAACCATTTCCAACAGAAATGAAGACGGTTTCCCGGCAACACGCAAACATATGTACTCCAACATACACTAAGACAATACGCCTAACGCTCTTAAACTGCTTGCTATTCTACATTGCCCTAGAGCGCAAGATACGACCAAAGAGCGGCGCGGAAGCATGTTCATATTATGACGATACAGTGTCATCGCAACGCATCTCATTTGTGTCCTATGATATGTAATAATATCATCTATATATTGTAACACTAGATTTCTTGTTGCTGATTGTAGGACCAGCGCCACTATTTTTGGATTTATCTCAAATAGTAACTTGTAATTAACTTCAAACAAGGAATATTACACTTGCTGCTACTTTCATTGTCAATACTCTGTACGAAAGTAATTACGCAATGAGCAACGGTTTATTACAACAGAGCTTGTTAGAATTGCTTGGCTATCATTAATTGCAGATACAAAATACTGGCTGCAGGAGTTAAGGGTGCAAATGCAGAAAACAGGCACAACCGAGGCTCGGTGTCAGCGGACGCATGATGTTGCTAATGTTCAGCATACAGTTATGCTTTTGCATAATGTGCCAAGGAATAATATTTAGCACAACCTATCACATAATTCATATGCATATGATATGCTGGCACATTTATTAATCCATTCATATTTCGTTAATTGGTAATTCGGGACTTATGCAATGGAGGATGATTCAATTGTGTCACTAGGTATGAACAAAAAGGAACAGGTACTCATTAGTTGATCGAGAATGGATTCATGAAGAGTTTATGCGCGGTGAATACTTCATTTGTCCTGTAGAATCTCCTTTTAACGTGCTCTTACAGTCAAACAGTTATGCACGCTTAAATGTTGTAAACTCCATAACAATAGCGATATGCAACAAATAAAGGGTTAAAGGATAATTGCACGACAATTTCAGCACAACATTCAATTTCCAGCCCAAAACGGTGATTGATATGTGAGAACTGGTATTGAATACCAATGTAGAGGGAACCCAGAAAATCTGTTTATTTAACAACTCAAATGCCGAAAAGCAAATATTCAAGTGAATAATGTACTGCTGTGTGTGTGCTGTGAGTATATTTACAGCCATGATCCTATCGGACCAAGCGTTAAAGGGCAGTTTCTGGTCGTGTCACATCAACAATGTGTGTATTAGTATTGCCTTTTGTTGTATTATTCTTATATTTGATATCAGTCGTTGAAAAAAATCCTTAATATAAATAAGTGATTTTTCTACGTGAGCCACTGTAATACATACATTTATCATTATGTGCCACAGTGTCGGTTTGATAAAGGATTATTCCACTCCGTGGCAGCATCCTATTTGTGTATTTAAACATCCAGGTCCTGCCGCGATAATGCAAAATTCTTTGCAGAAAGTTCCGATGCATAATACCTTGTCACCTTGACAATAACCAAAGGTATTTGCGCACCATGACAGGCGTTGTCATCAATTTGGCACACATAAAGTTATACAACTATGGTACACTAAGGTTCTTTTATAGTCGCAAGTCCCATTTACCTTCACCCTATTTTTTTTTTATTCTTTGTCATAACTGAAATACATAATAGTCATTCCTATTCAAATGAGCAAATGAAAAATATATGATATTGCTATATCAACCGTGCAAAGTCAGCTAAGTTGCATCTGCGTGATTGATGTTCTTCAGTCGTCATGGGACTAGTTCGGCTTAAACCTTGAAAATTGCCGTTCTTTGACGGCCAGAGATTATATTCCAATAGTTACGGGTAAGCTTCACATTAGGATGTTTCACAAATACATCCCTAATGATAATGTAACAATGGAGGGCATCGTAACCGCCTGATGCATATAGATATTGAAAATGATATAGCGAAACCCGGGCGCTGTAACAAATCTAGTAAACCTTGTCGCTGCAGGTATTGGCGTAAAAATTACGTAACAAATGTGCAGCGTTTTATTTCAAGATGTATTTCTTCACATATCGCGTGACTCAAATGGTTTGGGCGTATCACTGCGCCTCATAAATAAGTTCCGTATTTTTTATGTATGTTGTCACGTACACCTCACGTATATGTACTGATCTTATGATTGTTTATCGCTAATATCTCAAGATTTGTTATGACAATTGCAATAACCGATATGTATCTTGTGTAATATAAATGTAGTACATCTGCATTTGCGCAGTGATACCTACAAGTTGGCGTGGTATCAAACACTGCCTTTTAAACTTTCTTTCGTCTCTGCGCCGTAAGGAAATAACAAGGTTCCTTCTGCCTGCCTGGCAGCTAGCTAGAAAGTTATATAAGTGCTTGTCCCCAAAGCAGACCAAAGTTGGTAAGCAACTTACAACTTCTCTTCATATTATAATAAGGCTGTTTGGCCGTTTACTTTCTCATTCGTTGTTCTTGTAATAAACTGTATAGAAGCTGTGAAGGGAGTACCATTTCTGTCTTTGTTCTTAACTGAATATAGCTGTTGGTGACTAATTAATTAAATCTGATAGAATTCGTTTTATATTGTTTTGTACAAGTTCGTATGCTGATGTTAGAGTTTTTATGGTCTGATTGACAAATTGCCTGTCATCAAGTAACATAGTCATAAGTTTAATTGTAAAATGGCTGGAGTGGGCTCTGACTTGGAGGTCCAAGCAATAGAGAAAGAGATCAGCATACAAGTCAAGATTATAGAGGACCTGCAAGAGAAACTTGATGTGAAGTCTAGTAGTAGGGACGTAGGCGAGCTGGATCATGCCATGGCATCACATGCCGTCAGACTCAGTAAACTTCAAGGACAGTTGAACTATTTGAATACTCAATGCTCAAAAGAGTCTAGAAACCATATGCGGACATCCTCTAGAGAGCGCAAGGTAACTTCCCGGATGACTGAGTATCAAGAGGAAGAAGCCGCCAAAAGGGAAAGGAAGTTTTACAAGTATTATGGCATCCTTAAAACCAAAGTAAGGCAAGCAAGGGAAGCAGTAAAGACTGAAGTTGGTGAAGATGTGATTAAACGCTTCATGGAAATGCTGGAATCTGCAAAGCTTCAGCTGTTAGAAATATTTAACAGCATTCGTAGTCAAAAGGTGCCTAGTCAAGATGTCCGGGAAAAAATGGACAAAACAAGCACTATGGTGCAAGATTGTCTAAATGCACTAGAGGAGATCCTTGGATCCTTGGATGGGCCATTTGTCGCTGAAGATAGGAATGAAATAACTCATGGACTCCTCAGGCATGACTATGCCAGATCTGTGTATGGTTCCACGGTAAGCTGTGTTTCAAGGAAAGCCATGTCTGAGGCAAATTCCATCTTATCTGAGCGCCTAAAACTTGAAGCGGATGTAGCTGCAAAGGAAGCAGAAATGAGGAAAACTTCTGCCATTGAAACGCAGCGCTTAAAACTCAAGGAGTTGGAGGATGCAAGGGATATTGAAGCAATGAGAGCACGGCTAGATACTTCCCGTAGAGCAGATGCAGTCGACGAAGACGAAGCAAAGGACACGTCGTTTCGGTCTGATCTTGGCCGTACTAGTTTCCAACATGCAACAAAGTCAGCAGAGTCGGCAACATTTAAGCCAACATCCTCCTGGCGTTGCACATACTTACCAAGCAGATCAGTTTAAGGTGCCTCATTACGCTCAAGATGCATATACTTACCCGACAGCGCACTATAATAATGTGCCAGCTCAATCACAAGTATTGGAGACAAATGTACTTACACAAGCTCTTGCTGATAACTTGCAAAGAAATAGACTTCCAGTACCTGTGCCATCCACATTCAGCGGGAATTCCTTGGATTACATAGATTTTGAAAGAAGCTTTCAGACATGGCGCCCAACGTGGGGCACGAACCCCCGACCCTGAGATTAAGAGTCTCATGCTCTACCGACTGAGCTAATGCCGCGCCAAATAAGTGCACGGTCATCCTGAAATCCACTGGTTCCTTGCTTGTGTCATTGTCTTCCCACCATAAGAAACGTAAGAAATCACGGTCGTCTTTGCTCACTCTGAACTGGAAGAACATTTTCTCAATATCACAGAGCAGAGCCACTTCATGCTTCCTGAACCTGCACAACACTCCCACCAATCCATTGGTCATGTCCGGACCTTTCAACAAATGCTCATTGAGGGACGTGCCTGCAAACTTAGCCGAACAATCAAACACCACTCTCAGTTGGTCTTTCTTCTTCACATGGTAGATTCCATGATGAGGAATGTAGTTTGTGTTACCTGGTGATGTAACTTCTGGGGCTCTCTCTGCATAACCCCTATCGATGACCTCTTTCATAAAACTCAAGTAGTGCTCTTGGTACCTCTTATCTCTATTCATTTTTCTCCGAAGATGTTGCAGACGAATTGTTGCAAGTTTCCTGTTGTCTGGCAGCGACTTCTAAATGGAAGGGGCATTTCCAAGTGTCCATCATCACAATGAGCAATGCTGGTTTTTAACAAACTAACAAACTGTATATCTTCTTGTGAGCATACTTTGTCTTCATGATGCTTCTCCGCAAAGTCTGCCTTCAAGGCTCTGATGGCCTCCTTTGGGGTAAAGCTTGGCACTACTTGTGTAGCCACTCTAAGGCACTGACCCATCAACTGCTGATCTGCCCGACTCTCAGCTGAGCCAACCATACTCCAGCCAAGGTCTGTCTGTATCGCATAAGGTTCTTGGTCTTTCCCTCTTATTGTCAGATTGGGTGCCAGGGCTTGAGGACAGTTATATCCGATCAATAGGCCTACCTCACAGTCTTGTAAAGCTGGTATATCATGCACTATGTCTTGGAGGTGTGGCCACACTTTGGCTGTGCTTCTCGTAGGGATATGACTTCGATCCACTGGAATGAAATCACTGGTGTAGCACCTTTTGAGCATGATATATGTAGAAAGTGTCATTCCTTGAACACGAAGGTTAGTGACAACATTGCTGCGATAGTTGAGGAGGTCGTCATAGTGGCTAGCTTTAAGCGCACTGGTTGCTGTTCGACGAACAGTGCCTTAGCCAAATCATCAAGAATGAATGATGAATCGCTCTGCGTATCAAGGAGAGCATAGGTAAGCACTTCAGTTGAGGGTGCATGTTCTGAAGAAACCCATACTGGTACTATCATTGAAGTACTGCTATTTTGTCCAAGATGCACCTTGTGAGATACTGCAGAGGCCACCTCTGACCCTGCGGTCTCTTTTGGTTGGTTACTTCTTAGGCTGTCATTTTCCACCCCTGGGCATTCCTTATGAAGGGAACTGGGATGCTGTCTACTACGTACCTCACATTTGCGCCTTCTCCTGCAGTCTCGATAAAGGTGGCCTTTTTTCAAACAGCCAAAGCATAGTCTATTTTCTTGTATGAATATCTTGTAATCCTCCAAGGACTTTGCTAGGAATTGGGTGCACTTTTCAATTTGATGCTCGGTCTTAGAGCACAAACTGCAGGGCTTTGGGGTGTACTCACTGTTCTTGTTCCATTTGGCTTTCTGTGTTTGATCTGAGTTTCCCTTGCCTACTGTTACATCCTTAGCCTTTGTTGCCAGAGAAGTACCTTTTTCTCTTGTAGTTTCTCGAATCTCAAAGGACCTTGTGTCTCGTTTCTCAGTCCATTCTTAACTTTTAATTGCATGTATCTATGAGACAGGATTATTTGCAACACGAGCTTCCTTAACCACAAACTTAACAAACTCAACAAATGATGGATATCTCCCAGTGCAGTAGAGAGCCTCTGTGACCATTCTGTTCCATCTCGAAACTATCCATTCCGGTAACTTGTTGAGGATTTTCTGATTCTCCATGCAGTCATTCAACACTTGCAGGCCATCAACGTATGGCACAGCATCACTACAACTCTTGAGGAAGTCTGCAAATTTCTGCAGAGATGCCGCATCTCTGGGATTGATTTTTGTCTAACTTGGATCGAAACGCCTGTTGGATCTTAAAGTGATGACCATATCTGTCTCGTAGTGTGTTCCATGCTGCTTGATATGCTTCTTCTGTGGCACCATAGAAGAATCCTTCTACAGCATCTTTTGCCGGCCCTGAGACATACTGTTTTAAGTAGCAGAGTTTCTCAGCAGGTGGTATGCCACGACTTTCGATGAGTGTCTGAGTGAGCAGAGACGACCGTGATTTCTTACGTTTCTTATGGTGGGAGGACAATGACACAAGCAAGGAACCAGTGGATTTCAGGATGACCGTGCACTTATTTGGCGCGGCATCCTCTCCAAGTTGTGCAAACTTTAGACTTAAGTATCTTGCTAAGCAGTACCAGGAAAAGTTCCCTTTGGCCTCCAAATTCATTGAAAGAAACTTCTATGTTGATGATGGTATGACCAGTATACCTAGCACAGAAGAAGCTGTCAAACTGGCAGAGGAAGCTTCAGAACTTTGCAAGAAAGGAGGACTACGACTCCATAAATTTCTCTCTAATGACAGAGCAGTACTGGAAAGTGTATCTCAGTCAGAACGGGCCAAGGAAGTGATGAACTTGAACTTAGCCTTTGATGAATTGCCTATGGAAAGAGCGTTAGGTATTACCTGGAATCCAACTACTGACACTTTCTGCTTTAAAGGTCAACCACAACGATTTTCATCATTTCTTTATAATGTGTTTCAAATTGAAGATTAATAACTCATAAACCAACGGGGACCCATAATTCATTGCAACGGCATGCATAAGTACTAAAAATTCACCAATAAGGTTTCATTCGGAGAAAATACGAAGCCATCTTCTCGATGCCATTTTGCCTCAGTTGGCCGCTAGGTGCACGTTGCGTGACGTCATTCCTGCTGCGCTGCCTCCAAGAGAATTTGACTGCGAGCGAGCGAAGCGAAAAACGATTGTTTGGATTTTAAAATTACACCGTTTTGACAAGCCATGTTGTCTTCTGATGAAGTTTACGAGTCCCCATAGCATAACATTGGGGCAAATCATGTCCATGACTATTTATTTGAGCCAATACGGACGGGAGTTGACACTACGAAATGACACCGGGAGCTCTAAGTCTAACTCAAGGGTCCGCTTCGGATGAAGAATCAACAAAAGATTTCGATGAATGGTAAGTTTTAGAATACCCTTCCCAAGCTTTATTGAACTATATTAACTGGTATAAAATAATCGTTAGTTTCATTTACCCAATAAATTTACACATTCTGTAAGTTGAGGATGGTATGTTGACAGACCTAACTACAACAACAAATAGTACTTGGCTCGTGAATGTAGCTTTGTCATTGTACCCTAAGCACATTGAATATTGTGGACAGATGTTTGCCTGCAGTTTATAAAGTATTTTCCTTTTATATTCATTCATTGTACCACAAATATAAATTTACAATGACTCTTTAATTATTTCTCTAACTTAGGTGTAGATGTCATTACTGCATCCCAATGGACACAACCAGAGAGTGCTAAAGAAGTTTGGAGAGAGTGATGGCTCTAACGGAGGAATGGACATGCATCACCAAGCATCCCAGATTCCTGGCTAGCTGCATGAAAGTGTCCAAATTTTAATCTATTGAAATGGACAGAGCTGTTGGAGATGAGGTCTCTACAATGAGTAAGTTAGCCATTATTGCTACCAAAAAGGATGGGTTGAGGTTGAACAATCATATTTATTACAAAGGGAACATTAATTCCACTGTGCAAAATATTCATTGTTCATATTGATGAACTACAATATATTTTACATAGCCAAGAATAAATAATGCCAGTTACATGAAATCCAGAGGCAGAGCTTACAATAACATTATGAAGTGAGGGAATGGTTGACAAATGACAATTGTTTTTTTAACTATACAACTTATTTTAAAACCATAGACAACTTATTGACATATTGCTTCAGATTATTCAGGTATCTAGCCTACCGCCAGTTTACACTCTTGATATGGCACAGACTGGGCAAAAGAAACAGGAAAGTGCTGGTAGCCTGTGTGGTAACAGCTGTTAGAAAATCCTTCCCTGACCCGGGCGGCAAATATACAGGTTATCTACAATGGAGCGGAAGATTTCTTGATCAGGTTAAATCGACACCTGTGAGCACCTACGAGAAGATCCTTTTCAGGTTTCTCGTACTGGGGGGCAATAGGTGGTGGGACAGTCCTGTCATCTGTAAGGACCTCAGCAAGTCTGTAGCTTGGGTATTTTTGCCTTAGATCAAGCACCTGATGTACATAGTCTGAAGCAAATCAATGATATTCATATTTTATGATAGTCATATAATATTATATGCCAATTTTTAATTGGGTAACAATGTTTGTGCAAATGAAACTTATCCAGGTTTCGGTAATAAATGTCAAAATAACATGTGTTTCATTTTAGATTAATGCATGTTCACACCAAAAGAAATTGGTACTTTGACAGGCTTGGGATTTTCCCATACCTGAACATGTTCAGTGTTCTAATAGCACTACTGCCACTAACAAAAATCCTTGAAGCCATAAACAAATTCCCTGCGGGCATAGCTCCTGTAAAAGGTTGGCAATCCCACATCTTACGGTGTCCATTCACGCCGATTTGTTCAAAACAAGCAATACTCCCCTGGTATCTTTGATTCTGACTAGGGCCATCCTCCAGATCAACACCACTGTACATAAGCATTCTGTGAGCTAAATGTTTCTTCCATCAAATAAAACCCTGTGATTACACTACAAACAAAACAATATTTACCTAACATTTCTTCAAACGCCATGTCATCATCAGTATACATCTCGGCATCATCACTTCGTCAGTGAAGTCATAGTCAGGGTCAGTTTCCATCTCATCATCGCTGTCCACCAGTCCAACAGATTCCTCCTGGGGCTCATATTGGGTGCCCCTGGTGACACTTTTGGTGAGATGGGCCAACTTGGCTACCTCTTGAATATTTCTTTATCCCAGGAAAGATAGAACTCTGTGTCTGTAGAGACTTGTCAGCCATCTATGGTATCAATACAATAAGTATGCTACAATTTCATTCATCATAGCCTTTAAGGATGTAAATGTTTACAAATTGACTCTGAAAAGACACATGGATACATACAACAGAAGTTATCCCTGCCAATGCATTTCATCATATATAATAATGCAGTTGCCTTGAGACACTCACCAAAACATTTGCCTGCGCCCCTAATGACAAGTGAGAGCAAGCTTCATGGTCGGCTGACGGCAAGGCACTCGCCCCTGGTGTAGCAAACAGCGCGGACGCTGACAGGCGAAGTTTCTTCGCCTAGCCTAAGTCGGCAGTACTCGAGTGTGACACCTCAGTCTGTGATTCACCACTGTCACTTGATTTATCTATCTGCTCAGCTGCCAATACCATTTCGGAGCCTAGGTTTCTAAGAAATCCTAGACTTTTGAGCAGCTCTGGGTCAGTCTCATAAACACTTTTCTCGAAATGATCAGAACATAGAACTGTCGTATAACTATAAGGGCAGGACTCCAGTGTTTACGCTTGACTTTCGACACCCATATGCGGCGCATATGTCTTTTAGAAACAAAAACAAAATCACGCCTGACTTCTCATTGTTCCGACAACCAAACAACAAGGCATAATCCACACCAAGAAACGCACCAGACCGTGAAGAAAGACGAGTTAGTCACACGCTGTCAACCCACCGGGAAGGCTAAAGATGGCGATGAATATTCGCAAACAACCCGAATGACGTCACTGTACGGAAATTCACGAATTTTACCGAGCGGTATCTTGTCAGATTCGACGTGGGAAATATACATTTAAAAATCATTTTTCTTAAAGAAAAAAAGCGCGCAGTCACCTTATTTTGGTCACGATACCCTTTTAAAACATACAACTTTGGAAAAATGGAATAAAAAAAATCTTTGTAGTTGACCTTTAAGATCTCTCTCAAAGAACAACCAATGACGAGACGTGGGATTCTTTCAACGGTGGCATCACTGTATGACCCACTAGGATTTGTGGCCCCCGTGGTCTTAATTGGCAAAAGAGTTCTTCAGGAGATGTGCTGTAGTGGAATGAGTTGGGACGATCCAATACGACAAGACCTGAAACCACAATGGGAGCAGTGGCAAATTGAACATAAGCTCTTAGAACAACTCAAGATACCCAGATGCTATCATCCACTGGGCTTTGATCAGGTAATTGAGGCAGAGCTGCACTACTTCTCAGACGCCAGTGCCCAAGGGTAGGGCCAGTGCTCATACCAACGACTGATCAATCAGGAAGGAAATGTCCACTGCTGTCTCGTATTTGCCAAATCTAGAGTTGCACCTATTAAAGTAGTAAGCATACCCAGGCTGGAGCTAACGGCCGCAGTTGTATCAGCGAAAGTTAGTAGCATGCTTTGAAAGGAGCTGGAGTATGAAAATATACGAGAGTTTTTCTGGATTGACTCCATGGTAGTACTGGGCTACATCAACAATGCGGCACAAAGATTCCATACATTTGTCGCCAACAGAGTTCAACTGATTCGGGAGAGAACCACTCTGGAACAGTGGAAATATGTGGCTACTGATGTAAACCCTGCAGACTATGCTTCCAGAGGCCTCGGCTCAGCAGAGATATCAACTACAAGATGGTTTGATGGACCTAAGTTCCTATGGAAAGTAAAATTAGAGTTCCAAGAAATGAGTACAGAGCTTCAAGTTGAAGATCCTGAAGTGAAGACAACCGTACTGACCATTCACACGGCTGATGAAAGCTTTCTCGATAGGCTGACTAGATATTCTTCTTGGAAGTGCATGATCTCTGGTCTAGCACGCCTCAAAAGGCTTGCAAGCTCCGCTAATATTTCTTCATTTAAAGCAAGGGAACTTACCGAATCCTGGATCACAAGAATAACTCGGCAGGCTGCATTCTCTTATGAACTCGTAAGGTTGAAAACAGGTAAAGGACTGCCCAGCACTAGCCCGTTGCACCAGCTTTGTCCATATCTTGATCGTAACGGTTTAATCAGGGTTGGAGGACGTTTAGGGAATTCCTCTTTGCCCGAGAATGTGAAGAACCCAATTGTTCTTCCAAGAAAGGGTCATATCACCAAGCTTATCATGCGCAACTGCCATGAGAGAACATGCCACCAAAGAAGGCGACAAACCGCAAATGAGATCAGCTACCGAGGCTTCTGGATTGTTCGTGGATCAAAGGCTATAGCTGAAGTCATAAAGTCCTGTGTCACCTGCAGAAAATTGCGTCAACCAGTGAACGAACAAAAAATGGCTGACTTGCCGACAGAGAGGTCAGAGCCATCCCCTCCATTCACCTTCGTAGGGATGGATTGTTTTGGCCCCTTCAAAGTAAAGAAAGGAAGATTGGAGGTGAAAAGGTATGGCTTGATTTTCAGCTGCTTTTGCTCGAGAGGAGTACACATCGAAATGCTCGACGACCTGTCTACAGATTCCTTCATAAATGGTCTACGCTGCTTTGTTGCGATAAGAGGAGCTGTACGTCTGATAAGGTTGGATCAGGGCACTTACTTCATTGGTGCTGAAAATGAATTGCGACATGCGTTGCAAGAAATGGACCCTGGTGACATTGAAAACCTACTTGGAAGTCAACGGGATAGAGTTTCTGTTCAATGCTCCCAAGGCAAGCCACGCAGGAGGCGTCTGGGAACGCCAGATTCAAACCATTACAAATGTCCTTAAAGCAACCGTGGGTGTTTCCTCCTCAAGGATGGATGACTCTTCCCTACGTACCCTGTTTTACGAAGCAATGGCCATCGTAAACAGCAGGCCACTATCACCTGTCGACAGTTGTGACCCACTCTCGGAGCCACCCCTCACACCCAACCATCTCCTTACCATGAAGACCACAGCTCCTCAACGCCCCCCTGGAAGCTTTTCAAAGGAGGACTTGTATGCTAGGAAGAGGTGGAGGCGTTTACAGTATCTACTAGAGCAATTTTGGTCACGTTGGAGAAGGGAATACCTCCTGCTTCTCAACAAGAGGCAAAAGTGGAAAAAAACCCGTAGCAACGTGTGCCGTGGTGACGTCGTTCTTCTCGCTGACGAAAACACTCCACGTATGGAATGGCCTCTTGCTGAGGTGTGAGAGGCTCTGCCTGAAAACGACGGCTTTGTTAGAAGGGTAATAGTTTGAACAAGGAACATTGACAAGCGTGGAAAGCGTATCGGCGAGCTGTAAGTACTTGAAAGACCTGTGCAGAAAATTGTTCTCCTGCTAAAAAGCGAGTGACTGTATTCTATTCAGTTTGTTTGATTTTTTTAATGTTGTCTTGTGAAACTGTTATTTTAATGTAATTTTGGTGGGAGTGTCGCTGCAGGTATTGGCGTAAAAAGTACGTAACAAATGTTTTATTTCAAGATGTATTTCTTCACATATCGCGTGACTCAAATGGTTTATCACTGCGCCTCATAAATAAGTTCCGTATTTTTTATGTATATCGTCACGTACAGCTCACGTATATGTACTGATCTTATGATTGTTTATCGCTAATATCTCAAGATTTGTTATGACAATTGCAATAACCGATATGTATCTTGTGTAATATAAATGTAGTACATCTGCATTTGCGCAGTGATACCTACAAGTTGGCGTGGTATCAAACACTGCCTTTTAAACTTTCTTTCGTCTCTGCGCCGTAAGGAAATAACAAGGTTCCTTCTGCCTGCCTGGCAGCTAGCTAGAAAGTTATATAAGTGCTTGTCCCCAAAGCAGACCAAAGTTGGTAAGCAACTTACAACTTCTCTTCATATTATAATAAGGCTGTTTGGCCGTTTACTTTCTCATTCGTTGTTCTTGTATTAAACTGTATAGAAGCTGTGAAGGGAGTACCATTTCTGTCTTTGTTCTTAACTGAATATAGCTGTTGGTGTCTAATCAATTAAATCTGATAGAATTCGTTTTATATTGTTTTGTACAAGTTCGTATGCTGATGTTAGAGTTGTTGTATTCGTGTATCGTAACTTTCGTTGAAATCGACTTAGTACTCGAATGATTTGTTTTCTAGATGTATCTCGCATTGTATTAAGAGCACATATTTTGTAGTTGTGTGTCTGTTTCCAAAGCTTATGTTCGTGTCTGGCTTTTATTTCCAAAGCTTATATTTGTATCCGGCTTGTGTTACAAAGTTGACGACGAATAAACCAGTCTGTACTCAACGCAGTTTTGGGGGTCTGCACTTACAAACCTAACTCATGGGTGGGGGCAAGAGATTTTACAACCGGCCGAATACAATTTTAATTTAATTACAGTGACACCGACGTAGAGAAGCGATGTGGATTAAGGCAACAACAATCACAATGCATGCGACCGATGCGCATAACCATATAAACATATAACAATATTTATTATATGTACATATACTTACATATAATATATATATATCCAAATACATATGTTAAGATATATATATATTTACATTTATAAGTACAGATATATACATTAAAATATGTATATTTCATCTATCGAAATTGTATCTACTTCAATATTTACATATACAAATGTTATGTAAATATTGTATATATATATATATATATATATATATATATATATATATATATATATAGATATATATATATATATATATATACAATATACATATACATATATATATATATACATATATATATACATATATATATACATATACATATATATACATATATATATATACATATATATATATATATATATATATATATATATATATATATATATATATATATATATACACACATATATATATATACATATATATACACATATATATATATGTGTGCATATATATATATATGTATATATATGTGCATATATATATGTATATGTATATGTATATATATATAATATGTATATATATATGTATATATATATATATATATATATATAGTAATATATATATATATATATATATATATATATATATATATATATATATATATATATATATATATATATATATTTGCATATATGTATATAAAGGAAAATTGCTATATACATATATCTAAACATATATGCGGATCTATGCTTATGTAGCCTTTTTGCCCTGAACGTCTTCCAATATGCGCCACAAACTGTCAATTCTTGGCAATATTATTTCTTGTTGTGTTGCAAATTCTCATTTGATATATTAGGAGGCTAGATTCTGATTTGAAGAAATAACAGATTACCTTGTTGTGGATGAATTTTACTCTTAATGTTACCTCGTAGTCTCGTGAGGTTTACAAGTAATTTTTCAATCAGGGTTATAACCGAACATAATTGATATTGTGCCTAGATAAACGACAACTATACAAATCTGACACGTAGTCACGGTAGAGTGGGCACTCATATAAGCCGAATGAACCTAATCTTTTCTGAATGCGGTTACAAGTATGCTGATACCCCTCTTAGTGATAAACGTAATGTGCTTGACTATTGCACCAACGCTCTTGGTTCAGTGGTTGGAGATTTCATTTCGTAGTGGTTGGATTGGACACCATGAATGTGGAGTCTATCAGCAAAATACATTGATCATTCCCACAACTGCAAGATGGTAAATATTGGTTTGGTTCTTCGTACGAGCTTCTTCTGTGAAAATGCTTACGGATATTTATTGCCGTGGTATACAGTTGATGGACCCGGGTTTGGCGACTTCATCATTGTTAATACACATCAACTGGGTTATATGGATTGATTCTCGTGAGGGTCGTTTATATTATGATAATAGCCACAATAATTACCGCATCGGGTTACTAGGTCTGTGAGTGATATTCAGCGTTCAATGTTGTTTACATAAGCGCTAAGTAGAGGTATTATATTCGGTCACGATTGACTCGACAATTTTGTGGGCAAGCTCGGTTCATTTGTTATTTTAATTGACCGCAAATCACGAGATTTTACAACATCTTTCGGGCGATTATAAGCATAATATGTTGTGTTCGTAAAGAAGTTAATGTATTTAATTTATGACTACAGTGGTTGTGGTTAAAAGAACTGTGTCAACTTTGGGCAGCGTAACTTAAAAACCTTAGTCTATTTGCGCACTCGTGTGGTTGCATGCTTATTCAGCGCCAGGTGACTTTATTGCCATCTGTCTTTCTTCCGTTCCTGCTCTCTTCTATTCCTCATAGACAACTAAGTTGCTCACGATAGCTGCATATCGAAGCAGTACGTCCCTTCGATGGATAAGCAGCCGGTGCACTCCTATGAATCAGATCAAACGAATGTACGAACACTGTCTTCCCCTGACGACTATACCGATTTCATATGACAATCATTAACATTGATCACAACAGTTAAGGCCAAACAAAATGTCTTAGGATAATGCAGTTGTAACTATTAAATTGCATTTTATGAATAAACGAAGGAAGGGAAAGAAGCCACAAATCTAATCCAATACGGACTTCGGTTTTCGCTCACTTGTTTGTTTTAAACAGGTGAAGCTTGTATGCCACTCGTGTGTTCCCGTCTTTATGTAGCCTGTACATATTCAGTCTCATTATATTGGCCGCGTGTTAATTTTATTCGCCATTTACTCGGCATGCTTTATATGCAAGCCACGAGGTCAATATACGACATCGAACTCACTGAGTGGTTAATAAATATGTAGTTGGTTCTGGAATTGAAGGCACATGCACGACAAAAGAAATTAGGCTTCTTCATCATAACAAATAATTGATTGCCCATCCGATAACAGGCTACCTATCATTATCAGTCGGGTTTATGATAAATCAAGTGGTCTCCATTGCAAAATTACCTGATTACATCTCGCATGGCGCATTAGAGCGCAGCACTGACCATACACGACTATAAGATAATTTGTTGAGTTACAAAGGGTTGCCATGAGACAATGTTATACGTAATTGTTTAGATGGCTTTATGTGGAAGATAGCACGACTTAGGTGTAAATTTAGGGTATAAATGTCGCGATTCTATTGTGAGCCTTGGTTTTAGCTTATTCAATCAAGTCATAAATGCACGTTTATCTCTAATGGTTTATGTACACAATAAGATAACCAAATCGATTGACACGCCTGCCCAGACACTATCTATAGCTCAATTGTCGTTCCAAATACTTTCATTCTATGTCGACTCGTGATATGTGTGCTTATGTGTTGTCCAGCAGCATATAATGAGCATATGGATTGTTGTCATCAACCATATTACTATCAATGAACAGTGCATCTGCAGTTTTTGGCCTTCAGTAGGAACATATATCTATACAATCGAGGAAAGATAAAACTACGGCTGTTTTCTCAGAGGGGTGTTGTAAACATTAAGTCAATACGATGAAAAGAGCGATTTGATTTGTAAATAGAGTAAAGGACGTGGAAAATGCCTTGCAATTGGTTAATGGGAGTGTCAAAATCACCCATATCCTTTTACCGGTAGAATATATCAGATTGAATGTTTAGCACTACCCACCATTGGTAGAGTGCTGTGTACTTTTCAATGCTAGTATCGATTGCATGCTAAATACATCTCGGGCTGCGAGGTTTCAAATCTAACATAGGAAATATATGTCGCAACCTGGCTATTAAGTACATATTAATTGTTATTATACCATAAATATTCGTATGCTAACGTCTTCAGTGTTTTATTGGCGAGGTACACGTCTCAACAAAAGCTGAGAGGCAGTTATATATGTTGCCTTAATTCTGCATGGATGGTCCGTAGAAATATTGTCTACACACTGGATGCATATTGGCGTCGGCGTAGGTCTCAATGACGAAGAAAATATGTGCGTGATTTGAGTTCATTGACACCTCCTCAATATATTTACGCGCCATATCGAGAGGAACAATGGATCTAATGGCAGTGTGTGGAGCAAACCAAAGCAATAGAATGGAACTCTTATCTAAATCAAAGTTGCAATTCAATTTTGCCAAATGAAAAATCAAATACTACGTTGGTTCAATGGCAAAACGGACAACTTTCCTTATATATGGCTACCTTGCGTACAAAATACGCACACCAAAGGCACACATTCCTAGGCACAAGTACGCAAACATGCATAGAACCAGCAAACTGTTGCCACGATGTCTGAAACGGACAAGAATGAGTTATGAGCTGTTTTTGTATCCGGTCAAGGCTCTTTTGTAGGCAGCGTGGGCATCATCGTGGTATTCAGCAAGCATCAAGACCGTGGTTCTTAGCCTGACTAATAGATGCATTGGTCAGAGGTATCCAAGTACCATCCTGCCGTAATCACACCCATATGTCACCGCCGCCTTTTCACCCTTGATGCTGAAAGCAATATGTCGCCCCAGCATTCAATGGGGTTTTCTAGCGCCTGTGCAAATTCGGCAAAACCAATCTACTCGACTGCGGTAAATAGTGCGTTCACGAGAAACGAAATCATGCCATATTGTCGGCGATTTTCTGAGCGTTATATTTTCCAACCTCTCTTGCATTCTAATATAATATCAGCATTGGACTGCTCAAAGTGAACACATTATTCAACATAGCAATGTGTGGTGTCGGATTGACCTATGCGTTTTTTACGATATCGCGACTGATAATAATAACCCCCCAAAAACGACACCAAATGGAGTGAATCAGCACCAGGCAATTCCATTGTACTTTTTACCGTACCCGTTAACCCCGGAAACGCAGTTTCTATGTGTATCTCCAAGGTGATAAGGACATTCGCAATCATAAGGCGTCAAACTAAATAGATACGATGAGCATAGGCGTCACTGCTGTAAATCGATCCTAATGTAAACCTACCTCCATCGCAATACCTATAAAAATACGTTCATCAAAGGCACTGTTTGCTATAATGATGCAAGTTATATTGTGCCCGTGTTCTTTTAATATGCAAAATGTGGTCATTAGAGCGACGTACGTCTCCAAATTAACTATCAATTAAGAGTACACCGGTTAAATGATACATTTTGGTTATGTCTGTTCTTCTCACCAGCTTTATGCGCAATAGAAGACTATTTAAGCTATTGTTTTAGTACTTTCTACACTCTTAGACTTTTGTCTACTGCTACCAAGTTACCACACCTTCTAACTCGACATTCCAGAAAGGTACCATGTAACCCAATATGAGTCCCAATTTTAAAATGCCTGTCAAAAATGAATTTTTGACATGGAGATTGCGATACATATGTTACATAAGCTTGCATTATAATAAACTTAAAGTTTGCTCTTGTGAGATACTGTTATGAATTGTATCTACTCAAATATTCTACGGCCATTTCTCTCTCTTTATCATACCTACGCGTAGAACAGTGGATCAGTGACAATTCGTGTAATGTTTTTTTTCGAAGGTAAGAAAATGTTAGCTAAATATTTTGATTTCCCGACATCATGGGATTCGAGAAAATAAGCGTTGCAAGATATGTCTCTTGACTTATAATATGGCGTGAAAACATGAACATTAACAGAAATATTGGTCAGTATTTTTCAGTTTTGTATGACATAGCTGATGGTGCAGCTGTATATTGCCGGCCACCTCTCGTTATAATCTTTCCGTCGTTTCCTACCTAACGCTCTCGCTTATCTAGAACCATAGTTTGTTTACTGTTACTGCAATGCTTTGAAAACTCATAGGATCTGTAGGCTGCGGGACATAAATTGTTTGGGTGAAATTTCCAAGAAGAACAATCAATTGATTCAAAATCACAATATGTGGAATGTAGCACTTATGATAAACATATGCTGTACCTGCAAGCAAACCTGACAAAGAACGGACAAATAAACGGGAACTTGACATCAGCCCAATTATTGAGGAAAAGTTCAGTAAAAACCTATACCCTTCCTGCTAAGTAACGGTCAGTAAAATGATAAAAGACGATTGGTTCATGGGGGTACCATCAATCGTGTACAATAGCCTACTCCTAAGCTAGATACGACAAAATAATGTTTTCTAATTAATAGTTTATTTAGCATCAGCTCAATTATGTTGCAACATCTGGTACATAACGCGCAAATACGATATCAATGGACAAAACAGCAATAGCTGCCCACGAGTGTTAGTGTTGTTAGGTTTCAGCTCGGTCATGTTTTGTGCAGCAGACTCTGGTCAGCAATGAATTGGTAAGCAACCTAGAAAAAGTAATAGCCGAGCTCAGAGGCCATATGTGAAATGGTTACTCCCAGAAATGCGACAATTACTACATGGTTACTCTGTTTTTATCTCTGTGAATGGAAAATAGACAGCCCGAATTTAGTTTTGGATGATAACCCTAACGCTATAAGTTATACCCGCGAGAACCGTGAAGAGGAAATCAACTTATCCCAAATGGCATGTTCTATCGCTAAGTTGTTGCACCGCAACCAATTAATCTATAAACAGATGTTATTTTGCCGCGTGACATCCAATCCCTTTCGTAATCGGGTCTTACAAATGACTGCATTGCCAAATATAGGGTTGTCATAAAGACATTAAATTGTCACTTATACGGTTATATACATGGTTAAGAAGCTGTCACACCAGAACACCGGGTAAGGTTTAAGTAAAACAAACGTCAGGTGAAAATTGTCATTTATAGATGGGCATTTGGCTTCATCTACTTGAAGATAAGATTGCCGTAGCCGTGATATTCTGGACAAAAATAGCACTGTGCGTTAAAAACATGCAAGAACAGTTCGGCTTTTGTAGCCGCGCGTGTGCAGGTCGTTTAATCCCCTAGACGTGTGCCTGAGATATCCTGCGTGACGGACGCATGCGCAATTGCGATGTAAAATAGACCGTTCGGTGAACTATTTTTCCATTTGAATGACTCCAATATATTGGTCAATGTCATGATTAGGGATTGATTATGTAATAATATATCTTTATCTGAGAAAATATTGAATGTACCGCTCAATCACCGCGGTACTATTATCCACACTATATTAAGAGTCATTCAAGCAACCGAACGTTCAAATGTATATATTAGTTCTAGTACATCATATATATATATATATATATATATATATATATATATATATATATATATATATATATATATATATATATATATATATATATATATATATATATATATATATATATATATATATATATATATATATATATATATATATATATATATATATATATGCATAGGCATTTTTGTTTAATGCTTTCACATTTGTTAATGCGAAGGGGTATTATTGATGTATCTTCACATACAAAGGGGTTGAGCGGGGTTATTGAGCTATTTGCCTGCTGCAATGTGGTTATGCAATAAACGGCGCGACTTCACACACATTAAGTGAATAGCGTGTGATGTATATTCTTGATGAATATCACGCGGACCTAAATAATCCCCGTTGGTGTTTATATGTTACATCTATGAGAACACAATGGGTATCATTAAAACATCCATTTCTAAAAAAACAGCAAAATACCTGGATCATTTCATATACTGCGCTTGACGGAATACAATTTTAGGGTTCTGCGAGGTTAAATGGTCGCAACAACGGAATTCATTCTAATTTTTTAATGCGAACTGCCGGGGTATTATTGATATGTATAAGAAACTATTGACTCGAGCAAACGATTGGGAGAAAAACCCGGACCCATTAAGGGTGACACAGGGGCAAGAATATGCTTGACTGATTACTGGTAACTATGTGATAAGCAGGTGTTAGTAAACGAAATTAATCTACATGAGATCCAAATTTCAAGTTTGCTAGGCCAAACGTGTGCATCTGAATTAGATCTGCAATTTGACAAAGTTCACATTCATCAAATACATTGAGAAAATAAACGAATGTCACTATATCTGCCGCGTGCAACTGGACTGTTCTATAAAATGGGTTCCTGATTAAGTAGGTGCTCAAAATGTATCTTCTGTCATATTAAAAAGCATTTTATAGGCGACCATTAGATCGTGAGTTAATGGCATAAAATTATCCATCTTTATCAGTTGTGGTGATATGAGTTGGTATATCAGGAAGAACGGCGTCGATAACAGCTAAGCCATATTTTGAACATGGCTTATATCCACTCAAAATTACATTAGATTAGGTACGCAACATAATTATTATCCCGATAGTCCGGACGCATTGATCATGCAAGGGTTGAGTGATATAACTGCGAATATTACGGTACAAATTCACATTGATTTATGGATACTTGTGTCGAATCCCCACATGTAATGTAATCGATCCATTATCCTTCTTAGTGAGTCAAAACACCTTAGGGTCAGCCATTCGGGTGGGAAATTCATCGTATGTTGAATATATATTACCCGCTCGGTCACCACTATATTGTCACTTTTCCGATTTGTTCGAATTGGATGCGTAGATGAGAAAACACCTATCCAGGACACGTTTCGACAAATGCTTCGAGGGCTTACTACAAATTGCTAAGATTAAGTCATAGAACCACTGGCATTTGCAACATAGTATGATGACGGGCTGAAAACGTGTACAAACTACAGGAAGTCTGCCAAAGTTATAAACAGCTGCTGCTTGTATCATAAAGTCCAAATATGTTACGGCCATGGAATATTAAACTGAATGATTTATTTTTGCGGTAAAGGAATAATTCAAATGATCGAATCCCGTAACGTTGATAACCAATCCATGTACCTAATGACGACGATATCTCTGATAATCATTCTCTTCTGGTACGGCAATTTCAGCCGGCTGATTAATGTGCCTCATCTATTTTGAATTACCTCTGGATTACTCTAAGCTTATAGGATATTGGAGCCTGTTGTTAAAACGTGACCTGAAGCGTGCGTTGCATAAATACGTGCACAGTACAACACCATACGCGTATGTTATAGTCGCTTTCATCCAGTACCAGAATACTGCATATGAGAGCCCTTTCGCTATCTCATTTTATCTAGCCGTTTGGCCAAGCGACATGAGCATCCAACTGATAACCACATGATGAACGATAACTGTGCAGTTAAATCCGGCATTTGTTAGCTCTCAAGGGGAGTAGCAGCGTCATTGGATATGTATTAAAGGGCACACAAGGAACATTAAAGTTGGTTGTTTTATTACCTAGAAGCAATCATATTTAAGGAAATAAGGCAAACAAAAATTTACAGCCATGCTGTACTGCTTGAAGCACGCAGACGTGGCGGCCAGGTACCACAGCATTAACGCGCGGACCACTGAATTGCTTCGCTGCTGGCAAAGGTACCGCGATGGCGATGCATACGTTCACCTCTACAATAAAACTGAACGCGTTCAGTATGTGCAGCTGGCTTCCAATACACATCTTGTGCGTCATCAGGTGTGTATGAGCGGCAAAGCACCCAAAACATTATGTTGTTCTATAGATCAATAAGAACTCCATCGCATACGTATATTAGGTTGCATATGAATATGTTGATACAGGATCAATAATAAGGTTGCGAGTGTAGCACATATGGCATAATCAACGAAACCATATCGATTACCTCTTGATGCACCATTGAACAAGTCTAAATGTGTGATGCGAGTATATGTAGCAGCAGCATTGATATCAGTTGGCTTTTGGCACACAGAAGTAATTTTCCTGCTTATTGAAATTCTTTCGAACAAGGTGCATGTTAAAATGCCTTAATCATAAATAAATTAGTATCTACACTTAATAAAGATTAAATCATTTATGATCTTTCTGGTCAGGGTCAAAATCATCTGAAATGACATCGTGCGTATTACTTATTACAACGGGTAATATGTAGTATTTAGATTGTTAATAATGGGCTTATTATGTTACAATAAAGGCATTCACAATTTAAGTAGCACATAAGCATTAGTAAGGATTGCATTGCTGTAATATATTGTAATCGCATTTGCTCCTTAATTTGAAACGAAAATGAACGCCAATGGTCTCGTTAGTATGAACAAACTTAGTTATTTACATAACAACAACAACAGCAGAAATATAAATGGTTTTTACGGGCGTAATTGATACATGGTAATTGTAAAATACAATGTTATTCGAGTGTCACTGCAATATGACAAGTGTTTTCCAACCAGTTTCTTGCACAGCGTATCTACGCTTGATCTTCAAATTAAGGAACATCTCCAATCTCTTCTTCGGTAACACCTGATATCCTGAAGGAGTTGCAATGCCAATTTTACTCCTGTTACCAGACTATATTTTACGTTGATTTAATCTTTCGTCAGCTTTAAGATCTCGCCTCCCACTTTGCATTTCTTCACATTTGGTGTTTTGAAGCGATCGGATGACAGTCATGTTTGTATGTATGTATGTATGTATGTATGTATGTATGTATGTATGTATGTATGTATGTATGTATGTATGTATGTATGTATGTATGTATGTATGTATGTATGTATGTATGTATGTATGTATGTATGTATGTATGTATGTATGTATGTATGTATGTATGTATGTATGTATGTATGTATGTATGTATGTATGTATGTATGTATGTATGTATGTATGTATGTATGTATGTATGTATGTATGTATGTATGTATGTATGTATGTATGTATGTATGTATGTATGTATGTATGTATGTATGTATGTATGTATGTATGTATATGCATGTATGCATGTAGGTATGAATGTGTGTATGTGTGTATGTGTGTATGTGTGTATGTGTGTATGTGTGTATGTATGTGCGTATGTGTGTATGTATGCATAAGTGTATGTGTGTATGTATGAATATATTAATCCTTGCATGCACGTACGCATGTATATATATATATATATATATTATATATATATATATATATATATATATATATATATATATATATATATATATATATATATATATATATATATATATATATATATATATATATATATATATATATATATATATATATATATATATATATATATATCTATATATATATATATGTATATATAGTATATATATATATATATATATATATATATATATATATATATATATATATATATATATATATATATATATATATATATATATATATATATATATATATATATATATATATATATATAGTGCATGTGTTTGCAAATTGTTTCTTGCGTTCATACTTATACAGAGGTTTACGAATCAAATTCGTCTCGCAATTAGCGTTTCAAATAGAATGAGATCAGCTTTGACATTCTAGCAGTTTTTTTTCAAAGTAGCATACAGATTGAACGTTCCTTGATAATTCGAAAAGTACAGAGTTGATTGGCGTACGGGTGGCAGTTGATTCCATATACGATTTCTGAATTGAGTATCATTTTATATTATTCACGGAATTATATAAAACTGCAGTATGCATATAATACAAATTATTGACAATTTTGATGCTACAAAAGCGATAGTTTTTGCTCGTTATCATGTGTCAAAATAACATCGAGCAGTCTGCTCTCTAAGCATCAGCAGTAAGTCGCATTGTTACCTGTTCAAAAGAAGTTGTGTTAACCCTTGATAACAATGCTCTGTTATTTATTCACTGTATTTGAATATTGTCTCTGCTTGCATATTTTTGTAGCTGCTATTTGTGGATATTTTAAATGTTAAGACAGTCAATCATTGATCATATCGCGCCTCCAGACCCTTAAAACGACCTAAATTTACAAGTCAAAGCATATACATATATATAAAAAGGCATATCGTGGCAAGTTTCTAATTACAATTATGGCACATATATATTTAACCCTACTTTAATAGTTATTAAGCACTAATGTAATCGGCCCAAATCGCATCGAAAAGTGTTATATTATTGTATATTGCTGTTTGCTGGCAGTTATGGTTCTTGATGTGACAGTTGCGCAACTAAAAGCACCACTTTAAACTATTAGTGAAATAACTGACAAATGAGGTGATTCAGGGATTGCAACATATATCCATCTGTATTGACCCCACTCTTATGTTATGCTCTGATCTATCATTTTTACATTAAATGGGCTTATATTTTTGTGATTCAGATTCCGAGTCTACTTAATGCTCTTAATTGCCTAACCACCAGGTTTAGTGCACATTGGCTGGCTTCCAATGCAGTCACAGTTAGTGCACCGTTGGCAGGGTTGCACTTCAGAGCGTTTACGCCTTCAAATGGGATACATTCAGCGAGATTCGTGCTGCAAACAAAGCTGCATTATAACGCGCTAATTAAGGTTTGTTGCGAATCCAACATGGAATATTATAGCACAGATTGACCTTAGTTTCATTGTATGCGGTAGTTCGAACCTTAGAGTCGGCATACCGCGACCAAGCACCTAACCCTACCTGCATGGTTCAACGGAGACGTATATTTTGTTCAAACCATAATCTGATACGTTATTTATTATATCCAAACCAGCAGTATTCGCAGCGGCCAACTGCTTGTTCGTGGTGACGTAAAGGTTGAGAAACAGTTAGCAGTACATTGGCTTTATACTATGTCGTGCAGCAGGGTATGAAATCATTCAGTAGTATAAAATTGGGGATGTTTACATTGCGATATATGCTTTATGGTCGCTGCAAATTGTACTATATGCCAACCATCGCGCGGGCAATATATACAGACAGTAACACGGTAGCTCATAACTATCGTTTGGGCATGGTTTAAGGTACTATGCTGCATATGAAATGTTTTCTTTCTGCTTATCATTATATGTGTTTAGGCATTTAAAGAGACAAATTAACCTAGTTCTATACCTTGAAAGGCATATCGTTATTCTAAGCAATTAGTTTAGTTTTCAGATATTATGGCTTGCCATTGATTTAAGATTACCAGCAACACTAGAAGATAGATATATATGTGATCGTTTTCATTCAACCTGATTACTTGGTCTCTCTGATTATTGTCTCGGTTATGTATATATTCATAACAAGCAAGACTGATTCCATCCACTAACACCTAACTTCCAAGAATATATCGTGCGCCCCAACCGAAGGTTATAGCTACAAATGTGACGATGAAGCGTGTTTATGATCTTGCCGTTCAGCCTAAATACCATTGAGTTTATCAAAAAAGCATCAGATGGGAACTGCTGATCCTCCGGGCAATTACTGCGCCCTTTTAACAAGTAACAACTGTTACAAATCCATGTATGCCGACCATGAATGCCCCAAAACGTTGCTTACTTATATGGTTGGCAATAATCGTCAACATCGAAACTGGTATCAACATCCTCATCAACGAATATGGCTACTCTGTGCCATCTTAATAATAATTATTACCTAAACCACCATGCTAACGTCAATAGCTGATATTGGGATAATCATTCCCCTCGTCATTACAACCGTTATCATTAACTGTATTCAAGCCTGACCTATCATCTAAATAATTATTTGCCTTGTGCAGCTAAGCATGGCACATTTATCAAAACATTTTTACGTCATTTAATGCATCTAGCTGTTGATCAAAGGCAACTATTTGGCTGGTGCTCGTGAGCCGAGGCTATGGATAACAAAATGGTGATCCTGTATAACCGACCCATTAGGGTCAAGCTGTTTGTATCTTGTTAACAGTGCCAGCCAATTTATGTGTGCAACACAAGTGATCAGAATTAGCATTTGGTCAGTTAAGAGATTCATCTATCTTAATATATTAATCATACAGACCTAATGATGAGAGGAACTACACTGTGCATGTAAAGACATATTGATTCAACGCCACCTATCCACTTCATAACATCTATACCATACGGTCAAGTATCAAAACTTTTGCTGCACCATTGCCTTGAATTACATGTACATTCCTTCGTTTATGCTTGTAGGTACATCAGTTTTTATGCGCTTGTAAATATGTACATAAGAAAGGCATAATTTTTCTCAGAATAATAATTTTATATCCCGGATACACAATCTCAGCTATTTACCGTGCCGAACTATCGCCCATCAGTTTACTCCATAGGGGTGATGTCATTGAAGCTTCTTATTGGCTGCAATCATCGATATTATCAGTGCAAAAAACGCACATAGATTTTTGTTCACGAAAAGCAAACATGACACATGCGATACTAGTAAAGTGATTTCAATCAATTCGTTAAGAATTTAATTCACGTTTGACTCTAGCAATCATACGCTGAGAACACTCCTTACCAACAAGGTTAACACGAATCTATACTTGTACAACACTATCATACGCTTAGCAATGTACGGAAAGGCAAAACCAAATCTAATGGACTGCAGCTTCCATGGACGTTCTGAGAAACGCTATAGAGGCTTACGACCAATTGCAGAGACTCATGACTAGATCTGCTGGCATTAGTATCGTGTGCGTCATATAACGTGATCTAATTGCGAGAAGTCAGTTAATGATATACAGTGCTTCCTTATGCGGCTGTTAGTTATCACGTCCTTCCGTATGCAGTTATACAACCAATTTATGTTACGAGTTATTAATAGCCGCAGCAGAGACGTTAGGCGGGGGAACGCTTTTGCATATATTGCTGCAATTGTAATCGTGTTCAAATAAAACAGTATTAATGGCCTGCCGTTAGTAGGGACACGTCGAATATCAAGCAAGAGTCAGGTTAGGTACTGACCATTGTGACGGACTACTGCATAATTGCGTAGGATTTTATTAATGTAGCTGATTATCCCTTTCAGCTTATTCGGGCAATCTTTTAAAGCTGTTTACGCACTGGCTCACAATTTAAGGCGTTAATTTGCCGTTTTATAAAGAGGTTACAAGCAACCTTACCTATCATTTGAGCAATATAGTATTAACATTCCATGCGTTTTATGGACGCTCGTGATGCATTTTGCTTTTTGATTCTGCGACAAAACTGTAGTATGTAGCCTAGGGAAATCAGACAATATACCCTCGATTTTTTTAATTCATCAGTGTCATTATCTGTGAGCTTGGATAGATGTCGGGCTTCCATTAAATTAGAACCCGAAGCCAATGATGCATGTTTTAATCATAAGCGGTAAACTAATGATGGCACATCGTTTTTCCGTGTCAACGGACGAACCTAATTCAAAAGCATGATTTAATACACGAGTGTAACTGGCAGTGCTATTGTCTTGACTCACTTGAGCAAGAAGAAGTGAAAGCATTGTGCGTTAAATCGTCTCACCCAAAATTTAGTTGCATCATCTCCAACCGGAATATACATTTATTCCAGCAATATAACATTTAGAAACATGTAATGTACAGGCGGTGCTCGTCTAAATGTTACGATAAGATAGAATATAGAACTGTTTCGGTAACAATTACATTTTTGTCGTAAAGAGAGGCAATATCATCTTCAAATAGTGTGATCATGGTTGGACGCTCATCAATGGCAGCAAATGTATCCAATAGCCTACAAGCGACCGCAGTGAGAAAGAACGGTGTCTAATTTCTCAACTCTCTCTAATCACAGCCAACAGCAAATTGTCAGCGTGAATCTTCAACTTTACTGATATATCTGCAGCTCGTCGCGATAGTCGTTGTTCTAGCAAATTATGTAGAAATGAAACTCAGATTTCGGTTAATAGGATGAATCGCCAGGTGATAACCACATCAAACGTCCACGTGATTTTGACAGTGTTAAGGATAGTAATGGGGATGCATTCGCAATAATGCGCAGGCACTACACTCGAGATAATGTGCATTCGCTCTAAGACTCCTGTATTCATTAAGGTAAGGTAAGTACTCAGTTCTTATATGGTGACAGGAATGGTTAATAGATAGGATAGACCTGATTGAGCAGCCGCCTTCTAGGATGAATAACAATGGCAACGATTATCCTAGAGTAAGTCACCACCAGCCGATTGACTGGGACAGGCCATTCCAGTCTCTCGTCATGGGCGAAATCCGGGCCAGAGTAGGGTGATGCAGATATGGTCCCAAAAGCACTACTCCGCTCAACTACTTGGATACCTTGGTCCACCGACACGAATCGCAACCCATGGCCAACAAGTTGCTCCCTATTAGTCGCCTCCTACGACATGCAGGAGGATACAGTGGGCCTATTCTACCCCCGCACCCACGGGGAAATTCTGCATTCAAATCGAAACAAAGCCATACAAGATTTTACAAAAACCGGAACCAGTGCATATTGAGTGAGTGATTTCATGGGCCAGTCACATAGAATATATTCGTTTTAATACTGTTTACTTGTGGCTCTAAGGCTCCAGAATGTCTTTGTGTTTGTGTCATCCGGAACATCTTGTTTACTTGACCAGTCAAGCAACGTTATGCTATATATATATGCTAATTTTCCATTATGAGTAATGCAGTCCCGTTTTTGGAAAATGTTTCGCAAATAAATTGCAATTAGCAATTAAGACCAAACAGGAACGGGGATAGCTCCAAAGAATGCTGCCATTCTCATAAAGCTTGCAAAAGCAGACATTTAATACCCCTATGATATATATAAACTCGCTTATTGCTTGTTGAATATCTAGCCACTGCACTTCTAGTCGTCAGACAGGTTTAGGGGTACAGCAGGTCTGCAAAGCTAAAATGCAACGATTGCGCTGAGGTATGTACTGCTGGTGTATATTGTGGTCCGACACCAAATGCATTCCAGACACGGGTGTGCAATAAGCTATGGTCAGTATCATGAACATAAATGGCTTGCTTTTGTGCTGTATGATGATTGGATTGCCTTAGTGTGTATTAAGGAAGGAGGGAAAACTCACGCACCATATTGCTTGACATTCGTGTATTTAGCATTCAATGGGCAACACTATCCTGAGCGTGTTCGATCACCATGGCTTAATTCTGAAATAAGCAGTAAGCAGTCTATTGTTAATAGCAAAGGCATGCCTAATGACGAAAGACTCCAAGGACAGGCTTATTCACAGGCGCATTGTGATTTTACGAATACGGTCAGCCGTAATGCAATTGGCGATCTCAAAGCAATCAACGAATTGAGACGAAGGCCTGCGTCAGCCGTTGGTGTAAAAGCACTATAAAAGTGATTGTATTGCGAGCTGATTTTGTTGTCAGCTGCAATGGGTAATATCTAATATATAACAAACAATGGTTAAGATATTCTGAATACTGGTAGATTGAATAAGGTATATAGATCTAGTAGTATTCCTAAGCAGAATAAGAACCCGACAGAGCAGTTGAACTAATGAACTGCCACAGTAGCATACATACTGGCTCAGAGTATGCTGTCGCATAATTATTTCGTTACAAACTATACCAATGCTCTTATGCCATTTCGTCAAAAATAACATAAACCAATAGGAATTACATCGATTGTTGTTGAGGCGTATTACGAGACCCCATAGATCCACACTAGCTCTCCGTCAACATAATTAACAAATTGGCGCGAAGTAGCCAAATTATACTCGCATGTATAGCTTCTGGTCGGGTTTATTGGTCGGCAGATGTATTGCATAAAAGTAAAACATTGCGTTACAGCGATAGGTAGAGCGCAAGATTTCTGTAGTGGATCACATGCTTCTCTTAGTTGTGTAGGTTGTGCACCTGATTCTCAACCTCGGATGTTCCGCTTCCAGTGCTTCATAATGCACCTTAAGGATTCTTCTGATAGAGTGGCAACCATTCATTCTGCACAGACATTCGCTCTGGCGGTAGCGGATAATCATTTTGATCAACAGTGCCCAGATATTGGACACCCTACTCCAAGCATACCGGCACCTAGCGGAAAAGCTTTATTTATTAACACGGCTGGAAAAACCCGATGACGAGCTTATACCTTCGTGGACGTCATTAAAGTTACGGATGATTATTCCTATACGATGGCTTCGATATCGACGAACAGTCAATCGTGACCAAGCATGTTTTGGCAAAAAAAAAAAATCATGCTTCCATTATATATAGATGTATAACTACACACACACACACACACACACACACACACACACACACACACACACACACACACGACACACACACACACACACACACACACACATATATATAGACATATATATATATATATAGGCATATATATATATATTTTAACATATATATATATATTAACATATAACATATATATCGATGTATATACATATTATATTATATATAGATGTATATATATAGAGATGTATATATAGATATTAATAGATACATATATATCTATATATTTATATAGAGATATATGTATATATATATATCTAGATATATATGTACAGCTATAGATGTAGGGAGACATAGAGATAGATATATATTTAGACAGAGATAGATAGACAGATATCGAGATAGAGGGATATATAGAGAGGAGGGATACAGATATAGATAGAGAGACAGATATATATATATAGATAGAATAAATATAGGTATTTACAACTAGATATAAATAGTGGAGACACATATATATGTATAGAGATTTAAATATGGAGATATAGACATATATATATCTTTAGATTATCTATATATATATATATATATATATATATATATATATATATATATATATATATATATCTCTTATATATATATATATATATATATCTCTATATATATATATATATATATAGGTATATGTAAAACAATACAGGCACATGGCCGTTTCCGTCGACGTCGGTTGTAAAATTCAATATGTTGAACTTGAGCTATGCTTGCCAGCGGCCCATTAACCATATTGTACAAAAGCGCACGCAGTGCTATATGTATTATTAATCTGTTAATAGAATATATCTTTTGCATTGAAAATAGTTTCAGAAAAGCACAACCCTACAAGGGCGCATATAACATACTAATTAATCGCCTTATATGTATATCTGTCTGACGGCAAACGCAATACTGATGTGACAAATATGGCGATTAAGATATTTATTTTGTTACAAATTTGTGATATCCCCGCTCATCGACTGTGTGCTAGTGAGAAGTTACGTAATTTCTCGTGCTCGAAGCACAGATTAGACGATTTATATAGGAATATCTGCGCTGTAAAAGAATGTTTGACACAAATTTTCAAGCATTGTCAAGGCTATCCCCCTGAATAATTCATTGAAACCCAAAACAACATGCTCGAGTAATGATGCACGTCGCTTTATAATAGCCTGTGAATGTCACATGGTATTGTTTCGTACAATTCGCGTTTAAACAATGAAACAATAATATACTCACGTCATTTACTTGTTTCATGCCTGCATTGCGTCCTGACTTATGAGTTTCCTGCATACTGAACTATGGAACCGAGTGCAGCAAAGCCTCAGTGTTAAATGGATAGCACACTTGGGTGACCAGAATAAAACACACGATGGTGGTAACAAGGTCATGTAGCGCGGAACAAGTTATAATTAAGTCATCTTAGCGTATAAAAATAGTTGATGAGGCTGTGCACTAATTTGGTCTCCGGGGTTGATAATATAAGTTGACAGATAACACGTGCCACCCATTTAACTACTATCGAAGTTCGTCAACTGTATACCGTGGACCATTTCCGTAAGTTTACCTTTTTTTACGCGTAATTCCTTGACCTCGAACCATCAATTATTATCGGTGAAGTGTGCATTCATGCTGGTTTGAGTCAATGTACCTTCAAATTATCCCGCCAAAACATAATTTAACACAGCAACGTCATGCTGCTTACGTTCGAAAACAAGACAGGAGGCTTATTACATAATTTGCCAAACCGGATAAACATGCAACGTGTTAATCTCAGCCACATTATTTTTACATATCCCCTTTTGCAATACATTGGCACCGCCAATGCTCACTCTTATTCATATGTGTTTTTTTCCATATTTGCAAGCTTTCATATAGCGGCTCCCTTACATATTACCTCTGATTATTATTATAATAGTAACGCAACACATGTTCATACACAACTGCGCTATCAATCCTGTCCATACTGGGGTGCAACACGCCAGCCAAAACCCCAATGACTGGAAACCCTAATAACAGCATATTAGTGTCAGTTTACATCAAAAGAAGATGTTATCATTACCTAAAATCAGTGCCTTGTTATATCTGATTCACACAAGAAACTTGACTTATTAAGGGACATTTAACATCTACGATATGATAACTCTTTGATAAATATAATAATTATGCATTGAAATGAGGTAAAATGTTATGATATATATATTTTCGCTAATACCTTACCACCAATTTATCGGGTAATTGGTCAAAAGCCTCTTTTCAAACAGCATTAGTAAGTAGAGCAGCTCGCGCAACACGATGCAGTTTATAGTCCATACTATTTCGCCACATCATCTTGTTATTTTCATGGCGGATATGGCACAAACGATGATTTATACGGGACCTTCAGCCCAATCATTGCCCCTTTGTTCGATAAGTCAGGTTTTTAGTGACGGTTAATACGCCTTGCTGTGTCGGCTCAAAGGTTAATAGGAAAGTTTAATCCAAACTATTTATCAAAGTATTAGCCGAAGGTTCATTTCAGTTTGCTCATTGGTATTTTTACAAACGGAACATAAACATGCTAAGAATGGGTACAATTGAGTATCAAAATGCAGCAATAATCTATAATTTATTTGCGGATCATTCATTAATTAGTAATGCTTTACATGCGCAACACAATGGAAATATTAGCACACTTCCAAATGTGGGCTTTAAGTCATACTCGTCTAGGTTAACGCATACAATTTGCATAAAAAGCATTGCAGTTTGCAGCGAGACATAGAAGAAATGACCGAAAGAGCTTGTATTTGGCGACCGTTCAATTATATCATATTCTATCGGTAACATAACGTCTCCTTGGTATGACGCAGATGACTCAACATGCTAGATATTGGGTAACAACCCTCCTCTACGACAACAGATGTCCAGGTCATCAATGGAATGTCAACCTGTAATTCCGAAACCTATGTGATAGTTTGATTAATCTTTTTGTTGTGTTTATCGATGCCTGTAAATAATTTGATCATCGCGTGCGTAATAATGCTACATCGGTCTATTGGCAAATCTAACGCCAGGATGTCCTCTAAATTACCCCCGCGTAGTTTAACAAACTTTCATTCCTACACTTACAGCGTCAGTAACGGCATCAATATGTATATTATACCACTTGGATGTAATGTTGGGCGGATGGAATAGGGTTGTATAAAAATGGTAGTTGGAATCACACTATTGTGAAGAAGATGTTGTACGTTCATGGTCTAAGGTTAAGCATACCTGTTATGTAAGTATGTATAGTTAAAGACTACAATTGCCAGAAGAATAATGATCTTTAATGTTTCACTGCATGTTAATCTGTATCGACAGTCTCGCAATTGGTCCCCTCTCTTCTTTAAAGTCCTTAAGGCAAGGTGCCCCATGTAATAGATCGTCAGGAGTCACAGTAAAACAGCGTCGTGAAATTGAAAACATGACACATGGTTACCAGCTACTAGCAGTAGATTAGTGTGATTCTAGAATGCCGAGGTCTAGTGACGTAGATATGTAGTGGGAGTGCAGCATGCTCTGACTTTGTGTATAAGTCAATTGGGTCACTAGAAATCTTTTTTAAATCTTATATATATCAGTTAAAGCATGTAAATAGGAAGCAAACTTTGACATGCCTGTTTTATGCACCAACCTAGTCCTTCAAGGTATGATGGCAGACAGCGTGAGAAAATCGCATTCATATAAAGTTTACCACACCACGCACCTCATTCATCACTTGTTAACAGCTGGCGGTATCTCCGGGTATCTCACGCATAAAACCACATATTCTAGCAAGATTAAGACAATATTCGGTTTGCTAAGAAAATAAACGGAGATCCAAAGTTTGGGATAAATTATTCTCAGTTAACGAGATTTATCAGAAATTTTGAAGTGCAACCGACGACCTTCTTCACAAGTGTGATAGATGCTGAGGCTACCAGCAGACTGCCTGTGATCCCATTGTTGTTTACCTGATCATCTGACATTCAGATAGCAGGAGCCATAAAGAAATAGCACTGTCAGAATGGCGATAACAAATGGAAATGAAATGTTGTAACGTCACACATGGGAATTGAACGGTCAGAGTTAAAATATTCTGCAAATTAAATTTAGCTTGAAAGATTATTACTCAGTGATTTGTCAGTATTTGTGAGTGTTTTACCAAAAACCGGACAGTAGACATCGTCTGTCTTGTCATGAAGTCCGCTATCTTCGTCCTCTCAACCATCCACTATGCATAAACATCCAGTCCACGCGCCAAGAGTTTCCTATACGAGATACGCAGGCTTGTCTTGCTGTTAATAAAGCAATGCATTCAAAGATTACCTCCGCTCAGAGTGAATATTTTATTTTTCTGCTCTTCGGGGGTATTCAAGCTGTCAATATTTGACGCCTTGCCACCATTGAAACGACGTTAATATAGACAGCAAAGGCGACGTTAAAAGCAAGGCACATTTTGACGTATTTATTATCACAGTTAAGGCTTATCTAGATTAAGCCTCATCTTCAATCGTGATTAACCACTAACGTAATCGGCGCCCATCGCAATAATAACTTTTATACTCTTGTATATTTCCGTTTGGTGGCAGTTATTGTTCCTGATGTGACAGTTACGACACTTGAAGCACACATGCCATGGAACTAATGCAATAATAAATACACCACTTAAAGCGCTCAGTGAAATGGCTGCCAAAACAAGGCATTGCAGATATCGCCACATCTTTCACATCGTATCAAATCAATGTCTCATCTTGTTTAGATCTATCATTATTCTATGAAATGAGCATGTTGTTGCTATTCAGTTTTCGATGTTACAAATTAATTTTAATTTCTTCAGTGCGTACGGTTGGCATGCTTGCACATATATGTCACACGAATGTCATAAGCGCCAAATCATTTAATACAACAGATATTTCGTATAAGACAGCTCCTTGGCTGGATTACTTAGCAAAACATATGATATACGTTAATCTTTGAGAGAAAGGGTTAGCTATGGTCAGTTGGCAAGTTTTAATTTCATTGTTCCCTATGTATGAAAATTCTGCTAACGGAATTTAAGCAGGGCCTATGAGCTTGTAGCGTCTCTGTCAAACAAACCATTTGGCCTCATCTTGGAAAATATGATAAACCTGATGGTTTGGCCGATTGAGTATGAATCAGCAATATCCATCCTGCAAACTTAGTGACAGTTAGCGCATGGTAGTTGCGCACTATTTTATAGGGTACGTCATTTTTCTTGTCAAAGATGGCATTTATAAGATCTACGAACTCGCGCATTGCTGATTGAATAACTAACTGTAGAGCTGATAATCGTAAGATAGGCCATGGGGTAGCGTGGATGTCAAGCTATGCAACCACTGCGCTGAGGTATGCACATAACGCGGTCCGCCGCTAAATGCATTCTAGACACTTGCTTATGTGACGCATGGTGATTGGTTTGCCATGGTGTGTAATTAGGTACGAGGGAAAACTCAAAATCACGCAAAATGTAGCTTTGCATGCATGGATTAAGCATTCAACCAGCAAGCCGTAACTGAGCGTGTTCTATTGCCTTGACTAATTTCTGCAGTAAGAAATGGGCAGCCGATTGGAAGTAGCAAATTCATGCCTTACGATGATTAGCTTCGAGGAGACCTTGAATGACTCGCGTATTGTGGCTTTTACGAGAAAGATCACCAAGTTTGTAATTAGCGATATCAATGCCATCAAATAATTCAGACGAAGGCCTGCATCCGCCATTGGTGTAAAAATACTATAATATTGGTTGTACTGAGCACCGCTGTTTCTGTTGACTGCTATGGGTAATGTACCATACATAGGGAACAATGGCTGATACTACGATATCTGCAGATAGTATGCTGTTCCTGAGCAAATGTTGAATACGAAAGATCATTTATAAGCCATACAACTTTAATACCGGCGTATAAATGGGATTTAACATCGGTCAGAGTTTAGAGATAATACCAGGAAGTGTATTCGAGTGTAATTTTGAGCTGTTCAACGGCTGCAGAAGTATACACGCTAGCGGTTAGTGGAATATCACTATGTTTGATCAAAGTGCTAGAATTATGCTGCTTTGTTTGACAGTGTGTCGCAACTATGTATACCAGCAGGTGTAAAATCGTTTGTTGTGGCGGCGTATTGAACGACCACTTAGATCTGTGCTACCTTTGTCAACAAGATTACAATATTGGCGTACGTATCGTGCATGTATTGTTTCTACTCGGCAGTTTATTACATCATAACATTGTATACAAGGATATGAAACAACCTATCAAGTCAAACATTGAAATATGTAAAAGGGTTATTCATTCATATACAGACACCGACTCGGCATTAACGTGAATGGGATGTGAATATTGTTTTGCTATCATAGTTATAGCCATCATGGAATCGTTACGTAATTTTTGTCATCACAATCGGATAACCATCCCCACCCGACACTTGACCAATGTAATGCGTCAGTACAACACAATGTGTTACACCCGCAGAACCAAGTGTGGTATTGCGTTACCAATTGACATTTTTTAATATCTAAAAAGCCGTGACATTGCGCATAAAAATCCTAAAACCGATTATGTTATGCCACAATATGTTTGGTAAATCAAGCTTCGTTCGCTGAAGTTAACAGTAAATGCGCGTGTGATGTCTGATGCATGCTAATGATGTAGTTGTCGGTTCTGGTAGATTTATCGACGGGAGACTTTAGATCAGTATGAGTTGACAACACATTGACGTCATTGCAACCAGGTGTTTGGACAGTACATTCTCCCTCATTATATTTTCCCAACTACTGCAATCAAGACCCAAGCTGCCATTAAATAATGCTTTATTATGTAACTGATGTAATTCATTGTGTTGCATTGTTCGTCGTTGCATGGTAAATATTGTAATTGAGTCGTCATCACGCGATGCCATTTCTCAGCAAGAATTATTTGATTTCGAGCATATTCAACAGTAACTCTAAGCAAACACTTTGCCTTATGAATAAATAATTGATACATCATTACATGACGAATCTAGCCTCCGGTTGTATGATTACTGTACTTTAGATTGCTTGCGTCTCACTGCGACCTTCAAGCAAACCGAAATTCACAAATTATCGAAAAGCCAATCAACGACTGTGAATATAAAACCGATTTGCGGAAAACACAGCACCATTATCATCTGTCCTTTACCCGGTAGAAGACCTAATACACACTACTAATTTGCCCCTCATTGTGGATCTATTGGGCAGGGTAGCTTTGCATAAGTGTCGGCGAGGCCTAGCATATTGATTAAGCTAGTCAGGTTCCGATGGGCGTATGGGTGAAAACATCACGTGATTAATATACCCCACGTGTCTTACGTCCATATGCGAGAAATTATTAACGGAAATGACCGCATTCACTTTTAGCCAATGCCTTCCGAGCTAACGTCAGTCTTTGTAACTACGAACTTTAGATTCAATTTCTTCATAGAAGATTTTGTATATAATGTTGGGACAATATCTCCAAATGCATTTAATGAATTCCTGTATATGCTCATATATCGATTAAAACGCAAACAAGAAATATAAGCAGGAAATGTAATGTTCTAAATGAGCCGCCATAAGCATATATTTGGCGTGTCGAAGGGAAATACGGTAATTATGAAAAACTCTACTCATTTTATAAGAAATTAATATATTGTTTGAGTGTTCCATGACGATAGATAATTGCAATACTTTTAAATTATATGAAAGTCTCCAGCCGGATGTATGATCCGCAGACAAATGCGTAGCGTATAACATGACATGCTCAAGAACCGCTGATTAAATAGACCACGGGGTGGAGCGAAGCATTTGGAGATATTTGGAAATCAACATCCTGGATTATGTGATTTAACGCCAGATATCTTGCTTATAAACAAACCAAACACATCCGCGCATTTCAATGATAGATCCGTGCAAATCATAAATGGCACGACACTTCTAAGTTATAGATTAAAATAATAAACATGTTTGACAAGAGCCGGCATATTCTAGGGACAAGAAAGCACATCTAATGTAATGGACCCCCTCCATGACGCATTATAGCCTTAACGAACTTTAATTATATGGCATTTGATCAGTCTTTTCAGCAACAACCTTGGTGCCGATGGAAAACGCCTGATTTATTTGTTTTATTTGACCAAACAAATGTTGAAATACCCGATTACATAATTTGTTACGAACAAAACGATAGTTATCAGTTAGCTATGGCAAGACAGCAGCAAAATATAATGCCATCATTCCTCTATTGCCATGCAAGAACAATAACGGTTATTTAATTAATTGCTGCTATGCCTACATGAAACATTCATTGCAGTCGTCCAATTGAATAAATGACTGCATTTTAGAGTTTGCTGCCCATATAGCCAGTTGTCCGCAATGTCTTGTTAGTTTAATGGCTTACAATAGATCGCTCACTTGTGCAGTTAGCGAATATTTAAACACCATGGCAATACATTCTACGAAAGGAGAGATTTACCTAGCCTTAAAACGTATCCAACACAAGATACCAAGCCCTTTGTGACAGACATAAACTCCATAATGTTCGGGTTTAAGTTGGCATATACAAGATACCGCAAAGCCTTACTTGATTATAATCTAATTTTTTTATCTGACTTCTGGTGTACATCAACCTTCAGTATGTGTATTATTTTGAAGGATGCTGTGTGCGGGCCGGTTAGCACACGACGCAATCGTACGCATGGAATTAGTTCACCTGACAATTGTTTGACCTTGAATGCATTGTTACTAACCATTTCCTACATAGTTGTTAAATATATTTATTACAATAATTATACGCTAACAAACAGCATATTTCATGAATAGGCCTATTGGCTTAACATATATCAACTATTGGTAACAGGTAGCATGTTTGTGTAACATAAGATGTTTCGGAGATACGTCAATGATGATAAATATAGTAAGATGATAAAGATATAATGCCCTATGGTCCTGTCACTATCTGTTGCTTTTAATTAAGTGGCACAGCTTTCACATTTGGATGCCAACGTTGTCGCACATTTAAGTCAAAGTATGGCTTAAGAATCAATTGACTTGCATATCTCGCATAATGTATTCAAATACATTACTCCTGTTGGATGTAACAAGTTATGGTTAACCCAACGACAAAGCATTTATAAACGGCTATTCAACCTTTCTTAGGTCGACGAGTAATATATAATCTAACAAGTTCTTTCCCTAGTGTCACAAGAGGGGAATCTTAGAATGCTCATTTCCATAGAATACCAATACAACATTCAGTGTGTCACATATTGACTCCAAGCGATTAGGTATAGATATTATATTCGGTATTGGTCGTAATCGTGAACAAAATAGTCCGTATATGCCCCTCGGACGTGACTACCATCACGAGTTATTCATATCAACCTGGCTCGCCTGATCTTTCTAGTTTGTACTTTAACATAGCTAAGCGTCGATGTTCAATATAAGAGCTTAGCACTGCAATATTGCTTAATGAAAATCAAGACAAAATGATTGTGATTTGCGGCAACGAGACGTTTAATAACAAAAAGTACATCTGGTGATTTTATAATCGGAGAGTTTTTGTGGTGAGTATATCCATCAAAACTGATACTTATAAGACCAGACATAAACCACGAGAGTAATCCAATTGCAATGTACTAAACAGTTAACATTTCGCAAGGCAGGTTCGCTACTTTGGATGTTGTTTGCAGTATCAATCACTTGATTTACTGGACATGGTGCATTTAAGTTTAATGGTTCTTTGATGAATTCAGTTGAGTTTAATGCTGCAGAATCGAGCGTTAAAGATTTGTTTTGGACACTTGTCTGTCTTGGACAGTTTTAAACGACAGCCCTGTTAATCACTGTCATTATGACCTAGATCACGTTACCTCAGAAATGCGCCACGTAGAAATTCGTTTTACCACTATAAGACTACTCTAGTGACAATCCATAAACACGTTATGTAGAGCATGTGACGTAAAGAAATACGAAAATCACCATTTAATTGATGCAATAAAATATTAAGCTAGCCTTCTTTTAAACATCATGCGACATATATGAACCATAAATATTTGCTCTTGGTAAAACTATCACCCACTAAGTTAAAAATTTACGGCACGTGTGAGGCAGAGTGCTATGTGACGTTTCTCGAGAAAAAAATTGGTTTGATCTTTTTGGAAGCACACAAAACTCATATCAAAGGATAGGAATACACAAAACCATCGTTTGAAATCCTTTGTTGGGCCATTTGTATGTGTAGTCTTTTCTTCTAGGGCATAAAACGTATGTACCACTGAAATGAGCATGAATGTACACCAAAATCAACAGAGTAAAAACTTATGCGTGTAATGAAATCCTTAAATGCTATCATTTCAACCAAAGTCGTTTCGACAATTCATTTGAGCTTCACTGCATAAACGGATTATAGTTAGATGGCACGGCTAGGAATACCAAGTCAAATAAGTTCGGCCCGTCAGAAGAAGGTTAAATGAGATCTTTGCGTAAAATAGCAAGGCGATGTTCCACTCACACCTTCGTCCAGAATTCTGATTTGAAATCAATATTAATGAGTGCAGTTTACTTATAGAAGAAGCTCGGCTAAGTGGCGGCCATCTAGAAACCAATCTTCGGTATTGGACCGTTGGGCGTGACTGTTTATCTTGTGAGATTGGTAATTTGTATCTGTTCTGCTTAAAAAGTATTTGCTTGGAATATACAATTTCGCTGCGGTCAAAACAGAACAATGGGTGGCAATCAACTTAGCTTATTAATTAATTCTACCAATAACAGCATGTGTATGAATGGTTTATTTTATTTAAATAATGTTTAATTTGAGAAATGTGTGCCTGTTCCAAAACAAATCAATAGTTGCTATATAAGAATCGGTACTCTGCATAAATTAGCGTTGTCCGTGGCGTCAAGGGCTGTATAGAGATTTATTTTAAGACTCATTTTTGTCAATGGCTTTTGTAATTGTATCAACTAATTGTACAAAAGCATGCAACGGCCACCATGTGCTTCGCTATCCATTTGCCTATTGCATAGCATATCATCATTATTTGTAAGAAAAAGAATCGAGATAATGGGCAATAGTTAGTGTGATGTTGCTGATAACCGGCTTTCCTTATAACAATGCCGTTAGCCGGTTCCATTTCCATATGGAATTTGGCCAATTCAAATGGGTGCAGATACTAGCCGGTTGTTAGTTTTTTTAACAGATGATCGACGCGTTATGCTATATCAATGGCTGAATCACCCGATAAGGTACATTACTTGCATTAACAGTACGTATGATATTGAATAAACTATACAAAATGGGAGCAATGTGTAGTCCATTATAATTCCTCAAATCTTGCTGCTATTTCCATGGCGGATATGGCATAAACGATGATTTATGTAGGACTTTTAGCCCAATCATTGCCCCTTCGATCGATAAGTCAGGTTTTTAGTGACAGATAATCCGCCTTGCTGGGTTGGCTCAAAGGTTAAAAAGAATGTTTAAGCTGCACAATTCATCAAAATATTACCGAAAGTAATCCAATGTCTGAAGGTTCATTTTGCTTATTGTTATTAACAACAACAGAACATAAACACACTAAGAATGTGTGCAATTCAAAATCCGGCAATAATCGACTATTCATTTGCGGATCATTCATTACATTGGCATATTGGGAATGTATTAGCATACTTCCAAATGTGGGCTTGATGTTGACTCTCTTAGGTAAATGTTTGCACAGCATCCCGCATGTGACTACGGGTCGTTGTCAAATCGAAAGTGGCACTGACTGGGCTGTATTATATAGCAGGCTAAAACCTTTGCACGGCATATGGAACTTCGAATATCCATGGTTGCCAGGTAATTTCCCTCTAGGTATACGCAAACAAGTTGCACATAAATCATTGAATTTTGCAACGAGACCAAGTTGAATTTCATGCTTTTATTCAAATCAGCACTGCCAGTTTTAGTGATTGGTCTTTTACCTAATTGAAATCTATGAAATGACTAGATAGAGGCGATAACATAATTCCTGCAAAATACAATCATGGCGGGTTTTATTTCGTTACAACTATGGCGTTCCACTATGGTATTCATGATGATATCAAAACTACGTTCGGAAATGATCTATGACTAAAACCACGAGCGTAACGATCAACTCACTGTCCTGACTCCTCAGAGCCTTAGCCAGGTGCAGAAGAATTGCAAGTATTTAAGCCGTCTGACTACCCATTCAAATGATCTAGTTATGGGTGATAGATACATATCTTCCATGAAAGTAACATATTAGAACATGTGTTGTAATGTAAATTGGTTTTGAAATGCTTAAATAATATAGAATAAAGATCTGTACCGGAACAACTATATATGTAGGCTGCTAGGAAAGGCAATAACATAATCAAATAGTTTCACGGTTATATTTGAAACATACTAAGATGATCACCGAATCAACGGCAGCAATTTTCTCAATTAACCTGAAAAAGACCACAGTGAAGAAGAACGCTATCCTATTTCCTCTAATCACGTCCAACACGAAACGGTTTCAAAAATAATTACACAGAAATGATATAATGTCAGTGGTATCTAAATAACCTTACATGGGATGTTTCGGGTGTTATACATTAATGTCATGGCCCATCGATCAAGATATATCTGATGTGCACTGCATCCATTATATCAATTGATCTGTCGCTTTGCTTATTGATACTCTGAGTCAGTTCGTCACCACCAATTGTCAAGTGGCAGTAAATTTTCTTAACAATGCGTCCAATAATGCGCGAGCGATCAACGATTACGTCGCGATCAAGGTGCGTAAATAAGTCAAACAAACGCATTGCATTCACTAGCTATATTCCGTGGAGCATATACACGTTTCATAGATGCGTGTTATTTTTCTTTATCGACGACATTCTAGCCATCGCGTATCATCACTGCTTTGTGAGCGCAAGAAGGAAGTAGGTACATTAATGAGCCATAAAACAACAATATACTAGCAATCGCCGGCTAGATGTTGTTCGCTTATCTTTTATGTATTTATATTAAGAAGGAAGAGGCCCTTTATAACCTTATTGTTGCAGATGTAACAGTGCATAAACAAAAATAAGTTTGCTTTAGTTGAAGTTTGATAGGCACTTTGCAATCTGAAAACATCGCAAGGTTGTTTATGATAGGTGCAGTAAAAGATCATTCCTGTACCTCTTTGAAGCATGCATAAATATGAGGATGGCCGCATGGTCCGCATGCATTATACAGGATGTTACACATTTTTGCACGCAACTGTTGCAATATTACCCATAACCGTCACGTTAGCGTCTGAAAACCTACGTGAGTGTGAATTAACGCGAATAATCGACCAACAGCAGTCTTGAGCCTTTGTTATTTAATTATCGTCCTGCCTTAGACGGTCATGCTCCTCAGCCTTGTGCTTGTTTCCGCAGGTTGTGATAATATAATATTTTCTCATTTTAGTTGCTGTTATTTGCATTAATTGCGCTACCTTTTCA
>CM067358.1:49468112-49543112 GCA_034190875.2 Urechis unicinctus | reverse complement strand
CCTTTTGTGACGTGTCTTGGCCATGTAATCACAACGTCTAATAACGTTTATGGAAGTCAAGACGACAGTGCGGCACGCAAACTTTTTTCATTAAAAGTCAAGGGCTTAGTAATCATATTTGTCTGACACTGGGTAATTTGTCGACGCTAGGTAATCGGGAAAAGCTAAAGTTCCCAAACGCAATTAGTCCTACAAGGCCTGACCTGTCATGCCGATATATATGCAATTTGTTTTGCGCGATTCGATATTTCTTTGATTCTTTTGTAGACAGCGATGACATATTTATCAGTTCCCCACAGCACTGTCAATCACATGCTCAAATGAATCAAATTAAAAGCACATGCACGTACACAAGCACAAACAAACTCACTTGCTGCTCAGCTGCATGCATAACTTAGTTTGGCGTTGACGTATTAACGACATCGCTTGTTTTCAAGCCCGCCTGGTTTTGTCGAGAAATGGATGCTCACTGAGAGTGATGGTTCCATTTATAAAAGGGGTTGGGCCTGACAAAATATTCTTAGATGAACAAAACAGTTTCAGCGGTGTTGCAATCAAGTATTAGGGCCTGGAATGTCGGCATTGCAATTATTATATATTTTTTTCCTTCTATCAGAGCTTTCTATTTGCGATAAGATTATCACACTCACTAACAGTAGCGTTATATTCAGGCACACGGATAATGACAGTGTAAATTCTGATTAATTGCTATAGTTCAGGATATAACTTTCCACAGTTGGCCTTAAAGTGTGACTTGTGCCTTCTCAATGCAACTTATTGAGTAAGTGCTTACCGGATTTGGCTCCATAAAGCCAAGTAATGTAAATACCGAGTTACCATAAACGCCACTTGCGGTGACTGCTTTACCACTCTACAATGTTGTTGCAATATTAAATACCATGTAGCAAAGATACGAAATATGGCCTCTAACGTAAACAACCAGTGTTTAAACCTCATTCAAATTTGCCATTCAATTGTAAGAGGGCGGGATGGAGTTTCGAATCATTTGATGCGGATTGACATTCACGTGTTTTGATGTCCAGAAAAGTCATTAAGCTTGCATTACCGCTAACAAAAATGCGCATTCGTAGAAGTGATAATCTATTGAGGAAACAATTGAAGCCGCATTGATGTATAAATTATGCCTGAAGGTTTCATTTGTAAATGTAACATAATAACCGAAACCAAAGCACTATAACACGACAATGGTTTGTGCTCATGACGTATTTTCCTGTTTTAATCCCATTTCCTTCTAGAAGAGGGCTTATTGCGATGGAACATTTGCATCAGCGTCTCTACTAGCAAATGTGCACGCTGCAATTGCTCAGACTGAAAGATCTTATTCACTTACATACTCCCCCACCCATAGCGAAATCATTCTCGAAAGAATATCTGTGTAACTAGACTATTATATTGAAACGGTCAAACGAAAATATTTCCGAATATTTTGAAAGAAAATTAAGATTGATTTTGTGTAGACAGTTTGCGATAAATACTGTTGCTAATCAAAGTTCGTAACTTCAATTGGCTATAATTACATTGATGTGGAAGCTTGATAATCACAACCTGCTCAGGGAACACAATATGTCGGTGGCTCACACTTTGTAATTGGATCACGTTGGAAGTCCTTTACTTTACTTATACTAGCAGTTCTGGTCATTTCTCTCTGCAAGCTGCCGTAAGCCCTCGGAATATTTAACTCGAACGATCATATTTTGCTACGAGCAGAAAAATATATACGCTTACCAATGTAAGGATACAACGATCTATAATTGGCACAGGTTTAAGTCGCCGGTCCCATGCTGTCATGGATATCGATTAGATAATGCTGGTTTATGTATATGTTTCTATGATGGGGATCGATATGTTTTCTGAAGTCGATGTGTAGGCTCGTCTCAACACTGCAATGGTGGTATAATAGTGTTAACAGCCGAAATCGATCCGCAAGCTAAGTGTAGATGACAATTATGATAAGTTATAACAACAATATTTTCCCAAGAGGCCATGTGACTTGTTCGAATACTGTGACCCAGCTTGCAAATACATATCGACATTTAATTATCCCGTACTACTTGTGCTGTCGCTATTGCTATGCTATGAGCTAAGTAAGCCAAATACAAAAAACATATGCATATATATATATATATATATATATATATATATGTATATATATATCTATTATATACATATATATAAATATATAATATATAAATATATACATATGTATAGATATATATATACATATATATATATGTTATATATATATAAACAAAGATATACATATATATATATAATATATATATATAAAATATATGTACATAAAATATAAATATATATATAAATATATATATACATATATATACATATATATACACATATATATATATATATATATATATATATATATATATGTATATATATATATATATATATATACAGCTTTATATATATTATATGTATATATTAACAAACATCAGATGCTTCAATGTTGGTTACCACTTTACTCTATATTATCTGTGTTACGCTTAGCAGATGCTTCAATGTTGGTTACCACTTTACTCTCTTATGGATGTAAATAATGTGTTAGAAATCATTTGTGTTACGCTTAACCGCTCTTCATAGCATTATGACTCATTCTGTTAGCAACATAGATCGACGAGTCATGGCGGTTCGGTTATAATGCATCGGCTGCACCTAATTACAAGTCGTTATTTTGCAAGCGCAAGGACGATATTAAAACCGTATGACCAGTGTACGGAGTTGCTAGAGCTATTCCACTTCTAGTCAGCACCGTAATTACAGTAATATGTCAATGTCACTTCGTCACCTTTGATGATGCCAGCACAATCAAAACTCATCACTACCCGGTTCTATTATCGTTTATAAAGCCCTAGTTGACGGGGGAGATGAGCCACGGCGTCATATTCGGCCTGCATTAAACATTGCTAACCAACCTGCATCGGTAGCAAAAGGCGCCGGATTGTAGGTGGCTGATGACTGCTTACTTGCTCATATGCCAACTGATAACTTATTCTCCGTTGTTATCTGTCTGGATATCAATTTCACTCGATGTGCAAAAAATATTGTCAATAAAACCGTGTTATACAAAAACCATCTGTACATAGTTGAACTCCTGTAATTGTGACTGGGGTGTCTTAGGTTTTTACTGGGATTGTTCCTGATATACTGGGTTGTAACGGAATGGCGTTTGTGCGTCTTTGTATGTGTGAGCGGAATATCGGTATTCGTAACGGAATGAATGTAAGGCATTGTAGGCAATTTGTGCGGTGTGGTCACTTATTGAATTATGGGACGTAAGACGTATGCGTTGACGAACACTGTAGATTGGAGTGAGGCATATTGATACGGTGACGTGTTAATTTGGAATAAGGGCAGCGAACCGACGTGCCGAAAATGAAGGATGTAATTAAGGCATCTGAATTGTGACGTGGCTCGTGTTGAAGTGCTTGTGAGCGTGGATGCCAGTCGGTGGTGTGCATATGATTATACACGTGCATGGGCGTGTCTGTTGGTGATTGCTGCTTGCTAATGTGTAGGTAATTATCACTTAATCACTATGCATCCAAGCGGTAAAGCTGTCCACAAAATAAAACAAAGGTGCTATTCCGGAAACAACATCAATTTTTTACGTGAAAAAACTTATCTAGCTGATTGAATACCTCATTTGGTATTGATGTCGGCTTGCACCCTGATAGATAAATCAATGATAGCTTCGTGTTCCAAAAAACACGAAAGGATTTCCATCGTGTAACGTTACTAACTTCACAAACAAGAGAGCAACATCAACATTGCCCTCGATTTTCAAGCAATAAATCATTCATAATGACCGCACTCTAACAAACCAATATGGAGCTTATTGACTTGTTAATTTCAATATAATTAGAGAAGATATTGATCATAACTGCGGCAGGCTGGCTGTGTAAATTGGCTTAAATTAGCATGTCAAGACAGCTGATGTATCTAGATCTCTTATGTCTTGCGCCACCCGATCTATCATAACCAGAACATATGCGAGAGTAATGAATACAGGACAGAATACCACAGATACGGCATCAACATCAATATCCCAAGAACAAAAGCACACTAAACTATGGGTTTGTCGCTGCCCGCGTAGGAGGTGACAAAGGGGTCAGGAACACCTAGATGTACCAGTGAGAAAGTAGATGCCGCAGGACATACACGCATGCGTTTGCCTTGAGTTCTGCTCAGTAGCTGTTTGAATATTAATCACGTAATGTAGTGGGCTTGTGGAAATGAAGTGACAATTAAGACAAAAGCAATAGGAACGAATGGTTGTTTTGGCGTGTTTAAAATGCACGTCATTTATTCAATATGTAAGCGCCGAAGGTCTACTTGTTGTACGTGTGTTGTCATAGCAGTACACTACATGAGCCACTGCATGCATTGTGCTGAGAATATGAATAAAAATATCAGGTTGTTAGTAGGCCCGTAACTGGTTTGCATTATACCGTGAGCTTAGATCGGACTGTTTAACCGATTTATTAGACTGCTTAAAAACAATTTGAGGCATTTTGCCCTGTGTCTATAACTCTCTCATATCCGACTTGATTCACGAACAGACTGTTGGTATTTCGGCGTTCTTACCGCCACACTCATGGTATACATTTGAGGTCACAGCATGGTTCGTGTCGCCTCGTCATATTTGTATCGGATCGTATGCACTACAGTCATGTGTAAGGCATTGTTGAATTTCAACGAGAGGTTCTTAGAGGGCTAAGTTCTCTTCTCCTTCGGCGAGGGCTTCTTTTTCTGGGATGGCTTTTTCCTCTTTTCCAATAGCGTCTTCAATAGGTTGGACTATGCAATCCCGAGGAGGTCGAGTCGTTCGTAGATGTTGAGAATAGTTGGACAGGCGGAATACTCATCATGATTGTCCTCTCCCTGGGAGTCGAGCGCTCTGCCCCAAGTTTGCAAAGCAGCCTGCTACTTATTTTTTGAGCCCCTGTGTTCCTCCAGGCGATCTATTTACATTGCAAGAAAGTGGCCATAGGAGTTTGTACTCGGAGGTATATTATCCGATGCAATGGGTCTTCTTAGCCCCCCACTCGACTAGTTCTGTTGGCAGAAGGAAGTCAGTAGTGGTGTGTTTGCATCTGGTATTATTTCAGCTTAACTTATACATGATGTTCTAGGGGTGTCTGTATTGGTTCTAGGATCAATATTGCAACTGTGGGCAGCATTTGATGGCTGTGTGCCCTGAGATTCAAAGATGCATGTGTCTGGAATGATTCTCGAGGCACAGTTCTCAAGGTCAGCTTGTCAGCTTTAGCAAACAAAGAATTTTTGATGCTGATACCTTTTCATCCTGTAGGCATCGATGTCGGTTGTGGTACTCGATCCAGCCAGGTCACTAGTGTTGTGTCTTATCTGAGTTCCTGAACTATTTCACCATTTTACTGTGCGATAATAATGAATAATAAATGAAACGCTGTGTTAATGTTGAGGCTAAGAAGGTAGCTTTACTGCAAATTTTTTCAATGAATCGAAGTAAGTCTGTTGCCGTGTTTTATTTTTGCTTTCGTAACAACTATGGTTCATGCTATTCGGTGACATATCTGAACGTAAGTTTAAACATGTAATAACATGTACAAAGACACTAGAGTCTCGATGTGCTGCTAATTATGCGTCAAATACCATTGAAATTAGCTGTCACAATACTGAAACAGTGCGCGTACCAAAACAACTAAGGCCATTATGCAGTGATGAATTAACTGGGCAAAGCAATCGATGATTTATCTCTTTGATCATTGACCATCCTCTTTCTGTTTATGTTTCAAATGTATTCTGGTGGTAAGGATAACGTAACTGAAACTGTGATGTACCAATTGGCATTTGAACATTTATTGCCATAGGGATAAAATGTCCGATTAGCGTAATGTTAAACGGGTACTGCCATCAGCTGCGTATTTCACATGGCCTCCTCAGCCGTTATTATAACAAAGGGATCTGATAATCTAGTGCCGATATAGACCACCGGTAGCAATAAACAATAGGACATTAATCCAACAATAAACCGATCGGAAGCCATAATCGAAGCGATTGAGCAACTGTCATATAGCGCCCTTGCATCGTTACCTGCTAAACAAAAAAAAAAATTAGCGGAAATATGACGCTGTCAATGAAGGACAGCAGCAACATATGTTTTTGGCAATAACACAAGACCTAAGACAAATATTAAAACCCGGACAGAACTGTCCGATCGTGTTTTAAATCACAGCCAATGGTACAACCAAAATGCCAAACAAAAGTAGGACAGTTTCTAGTCACATGGTAGCCTGTCTATTTGGTAGTACCTAGATAGATCTATGCAACTAATCTCATCAATTCGGTATTTTTTCCCAAGGACACTAATGCCAAACTTTGCTTTAAAACAATTAAGACAGCAAAACTGCATAAGATGTCAAACGCCCGATAGTACATCTATCATGCATCATTATAGGTGAATTCGTCAATAAGGAGCAACACCGTTGCCCCACTGCTAGTGTAAGTATTACACAACAGTAGTATTTTCAAACAATCGCATTACGAATAGTCTCTATTTTCTCGTGCGCGTCACTTTTAACCATGCTCATAAACCAGTACAATTCTGTGATTGCATTATCACGCAGTAAAAACTAGCTATATTTCATTTATTTGGAAATGTTGCAGTAAAACATGCCACCTGTTGCTAGATGTTCAGCAAAACCTTGCACGAAGCTGTCCAGCGAATTGACGAATCATTTGTTAACATTGCGATTTGATGTCGACGACGTACTGCTGCTGGCAGTATCGAAACATATATTATCCATTTTAACTATTTCATCACCAATTTAACTGTCAGCCGCATGTCACGAAGACGATTTCTACTCCCTGTTCAGGCGATTATCCACTGCCCGAATAACAGAGTATGAACCATCACTATATTTTGGATAACACATATTTTGTGGTGGTGTTGTAAACTTGACGCACGTGGAAATTGCAGACAGGAAAAGGTTCAAAATGAAGTGTATCTTTCATTTGTAAAACGGCCATTGGTCTACGCGAGATAAACACATACGAACTTATTCTTGGTGTGCACTGTAAGTTCTGACGCGCGATATTCCCATGTTTTAACTATAAGAAGTAATAGTCACGTGTAAAGGCCGTCTGCTGGAGATTACTCTCGTAACTGTTGCCGTTTATTTCTATTTACTATGTCATTAATCGTTAGCTTAGCAATTAGACTTATTGAGTGCTGTGATAAATACTAGAGCATAGACAAATACGGTCCTCATAGATATATACTTGGCGCATAATGGTTATTACTGAGAGGCAAAAAGGCGGAGATCATTCTATTTCCGTGCCATCATAACATGTTTTACTGATTAATATAACATCTGTCGCTGTGCATTTAGATATTTGATAATACACGAATGTCCCGCATATGCACAATTAAAGTTTCAATGTTAACAAATAGGCATATGATGATGGTGCGTTTATGGCACCAGAAAGCGACAGAGGCGTAGGTCGTATCATGGCACATGGTTCTCTGCGTGGTCAGATTAACAATGTCACCGTCAACATCAAACATGGAGGGTGGTGCAAAATACATTTGATCGATGATCGGTATGCATGGCCATATCAGCCAAAAACTGATTAAGAAATAATAGATGGCTAATTTGAAAACACATTTGAACTAGATGGATCTTTAAGACGGTACTCAAAGCCTTACTAAGATGATTAGGTAATAAGAGTTCATGTGTACCCGAAGCTCTACCTTATTTACAACAATTGCATTCAAACAATTGTTCTCTCAAAACCTATTGATGTTTAACTTTATAAACAAACGTGCATGTTCGTCTTGAGATCTGACTGATTGGCTCATAGATGCTGGCGTAACAAATAATAAAGGCCTAAAAAGTATGTTAACCCGGCGTAGTAGTCTAAATTGTGCCTGCGGTAGTCATGTCTGTGTGCCTTCCTCTTTGTGTATGCATGCCTGCAAGTCAGATGTTCCCAATTTTGACAAATCACCATTGCTTGCAAACACTTATATACAAAACCGGTTTGGTTAATCATTACTTCACAAAAGGAAATAATGTAATTCAAAACAATGTTGTATTGCTACGGTGCTGATAATGGTACTATGTACATGACCTATAAAACTACAGAACTTCTTTCCTAGCAATCATATCAAAATACCCCACCATTGAGGTCCCTTGAAGATCGTCTTGAATTTATAACGGCATCTTGTACTTAACGCAACAACCTCCAAATACGACAATCTACTGAGTTATGCTTAATGGAGAAACACATCTAGTTGTGTTTGGCCGTTTTGTACTTTTGTAAACTGCATTTAGTTTAAATTGATGTATCACAACTATTGTTTATGTAGGTACCTTGAGTACGAAATGAACATATATATTGCTCGTTTAAACTGATATGGGGTGTGATGCAGCATGACGTCTATCAATCTTCATCTCACCACGCATAGCTATGCGGAAAACTGGCCAATCGAGGCATTCTGGGCACGCACTAGCTATGAGTTTACGCGTGTAACGCTGACATGAAAAGTTGTGTTGTGATATATGCTGATAGGATCACTAAGAGTTGCAATCAGTCAAGATAACAGGCGCCCAAGTGCACATTGATAGACATTCATATCCAAGGTAATCATCGGATATTCTATTAATGAGATCACTGGTAGTCGTTTTGAACATTATTCGTCCATTTTTGCACGTATATCTTCCTCAAGATGATTAAACGGCTCATCAATCTGCAAAATAATATCTATGTTCCTAATTGATATTGGGAACGTCTTTATTTCTGCCGTCAACAATCATATCAATCGTGGTCATGGATAAACCACCAACTACAGATTGCATGTGGCAAAGTGATTGCTGCTGTACATTTCAAGTTTTTCAGCGACGTCATGACTACATTTGACAACATGTTTAGCACCCTAGTATTATCATAGGGCTTCACGTTATTTTAAGTGGTTGCTTTGCACTGTGCGCAATCAGGTTGACTGCGCTATGTTGTAGTGAACAGACGGTTTAAAACAGTAAACTGATGACTGACAACAGCACGTAGACGATTGCAGTAAAGCAGCAAAGTAATATCATACATAGAACGTTATAGAGTGAAGCCAGAGCATTGGGTGCAACAATATTTACTATCTAATTAATATATATGAGTGTTATATATACCATTGCTATATATACCATTGTATTATGACCTGTGGAGCAACATCTACGTCTATATAATAATCAGTAATCATTATTTCGCCAGCTCCCCGATTGTAATACTAGCTTAAAATCACTCCTTCGTAGGATGGAAACCGACGATTAACCTATGTAATAAAACATGAAGTTTTGTTTCTTTGGTTGAGAGTAACAAAACTTAATACCACAAGTATATAGCCGAAACACATATGAATGAAATAATAATATGGAAATACTTTCCCGAAAACGCTACCCCATAGACATTCCTAAACATTGCATATTCTCATAAATCGCTTAAATAGATATATGCGCTAATACATAAGTTAACATTAGGCAATCGCATCACCGTTTTGAGATTTTGCTATCAGCTCTCGATTTCTGTTGACGCGTGGGCTAAGTAATTTTTCTGCATGATGTTTGCCAAACATTATCATATGTTTTAAAGAATAACACATTGAGGTCTGCATACGTGAAAATTCGCCAGTCTATGCATAACAGGCTTTTAAAGAGTATATTAAATCCCTTAGAAATTCCATAAATGCGAAAATATTCATGACATATAGCCTTAAATGCGGAAATATGGCGTAATTGAACGATTCAATGGTAAGACTACATATTACGTTACATATCATATTATCGTAATTAACGCCACATTATTTGAAAATAACACAACATCAATAATAACAAATTTCATTATTGATAGCTATCTTATCAAAGTCTATGATATATTTACTAGATTTTAACACGTCATTTATGCAGTTCAGGGGATAAGATTACATAAATCTGCCATAGCCACTTGTGAATTTCAGGCATATGTCATATACATAGACAATTTATTAAAACAAACGTTTCCGGGAACCAATGTACTACATACCTTGACACGTTAAGTACGGATATGCTCTGAGATGAAATGCACCATTTGCTAATAGCGACAATGAAAGGGAAATCTACGCATGGATCTGTTTAAAAAAAATGGCAGAGTGGTGACAATGTAGATAATCTGCTGGGCTCAGCATTAGCTTGGCATCGATCACGGAGCTCATTGATTCCACAATACAGGCGGAAAGAGCGGGGATTGAATTGTTTGTATCGTGTGAGATTAGGCTCATGCATCATGCATTATGAGGGCCGGGGACTAATAAACATCAAACAAGTGTCTGTGCGAGGGCATATACATATATATAAACACACACACACACACACACACACACACACACACACACACACACACACACACACACACACACACACACACACACACACACACACACACACACACACACACACACACACACACACACACACACACACACACACGCACACACACACAGCGGTCATGATACACGCGCTATCAAGTACCAAGGCTTATTATTGGCATTTCGTCTTTAAAATGTAGAACAGCGAAAATCATACGGCATGGGACATCACAAGCCCAGGGAAAATGAATGCACAAGCACCTTTGGGTAATGATATAAGCCAGACAGCACCAGGATCTATAGCATTGATGGCGTTGTTAAAAATTACAAAGATGGATTTCGTACGCATTAGTCGGTATTATAGTTGACGACAAATTTTCAAAAGTCGTATCAATTCAACCGAAATGTGGACTGAATTGCAATCCAATATCAAAACATACTTTTAGTCGATTTGATTTCTCTCATATTTGATATTTTTTTCAGTAAAAACCATTCTTCATTATCATGACATTCTTCCCACTGTGTAATGTGGCATATCTAATTGGTACAGAGAAGGCTCCGATATAACTGTGGAATGGAATTGTTTTTACTGAAAAAGCATCACGTTTACGGCAAGTATTTACCTGTAACTTTGGCCACAGCGTGCGTTAAACTATTTGGATACACACACACACATACACACACACACACACACACACAAAAGCACACACACAAACAAATATGTATGAATATATATATATATATGTATATATACTTATATACTTCTATATGTATGAACATATATGTATATATATATATATATAGATATATATATATTTATATATATATATATAAGAATATATAATTATACATATATAGATATATATATACATATATATATATATACATAGTATATATATATATATATATAGATATAGCTATAGAGATATATATAGATATATATACATATATATATATATATATATATATATATATATATATATATATATATATATATATATCTCTATATATATATATATATCTATATATATATATATATATATATATATATATATATATATATATATATATATACCTAATAAAAGCAATATTTCATTAGATTGGTGAACGGCCATTATTACAAGCATATGGTTGTATTCAGCTTTGAACTGCATTATTACTCTGGCGCCTCTGCACAATCATTTTTAAGCGTTTTTATGTACGACGAAATGCTTATGCAAAGGTCAAAGTATGCGTACCATACGGGAGTACATCAAATCAAGCAGATTTAATTTTTGATGACTGTGAACCATACAAACTGCAACAATAGGAACGAAATAATTCAAACAACGTTTCTTTTTCCATCTTGCTTAAATTCCCTAACGTTTTAATAATTCATAATACATTGTGCTTTTTTTACACCGTCCCAATCGTCGGTCATATTGATATCAATAATGTTCCCAATGTGGTTAATATTGTTTAACCTGCTTTAAAAGGGGACCGTTCAATACCATGTGATTTAATTCATTGACTGCCTCACCATCTTTAATACCTTAAGGTTTGGACAGTTTAAATTTGACATAATATTCATCGGCAAAGTTTTTGCACATTTTCAACATATCAATCATCACAACGAGTCTTGAGCTAATACGGGTAATATCATCGGCATAGTCAAGAATATTTAAATGATACACCGTTAAATATACCACATTTCGTCGATAAACAAGCATCCCATTCAACGGATAAAATGTGTGTGGTGCAATTGCCTAGAAGAAGCTTACCTATTAGCGGAGGCATATAACACTGCAGTAGCAGAAGAAGCAATTATATCTGATTTACTCTATCCAACGCTTTGCTGACATCCAATTACAAACTTTGTTATTTCTTGTGTGTAATAGCTAATTATTCATTTACAAACGGCAGTGCATAATGAACTTTCTGAATCCAAACTGAGGATTAGCGATTCAGAAATAACCACAATAATTCTTAAATATGCTCATATCCAACACTTAACTAATCACACTAAATTATGCAACGCCCTTGTAATTATCGCAAAAAAAACTCAGTGATGATACAATTTGTTTTGGAATATGAACAATGGTAAAGTTAATCGAGCCTCCAGATGTATGGCCACGAATAATCATTGCTTTGATAATATACTCAATTTACTATGGAGTTTGGTTGTTAGGGTAATCAAGTGGTCAGCAAAAAGTTCATGGTTGACATCGCTTTCTGTTCCCTTACAGCTTACTGATACATATAGTGGAATATGACGACTCGTTTAGCTTTGCAATTAAATGTTTATATACTATTTATATGGCAACTCTAGGCGTTCTATATCTTTTTTCTTTCAGTTTGTAGCCCTAAATATATATGTTAATGAAAAGTAAAATTTGCCCATACCTATCGCTTCAGTAGCTAGACCAACCATATATGCGGCATTGTACGAATATACCAGGCTCAGAGGATTCTATATTGCATTAGTAGCTGCAGGATTCAATCACACCCATCTGAAGTGAATTATTATTTCTGCGTACATTGCGTTGTTAACAGAAATGCTTCTCGGATATCGCAGCTCCCGATATTGCTATAGTTCACAAATGATAATTGCAATGTTTGATGGAGCTGATACGACGTTGGAGCAATATGAAAACCCTAGCTGATACATGATCAAAAGGAGACCACGCGCATAGGCGTTTGCGCTACGGGAACGCTAACTGCCGAGGTTAAAGTGCCTTCAATACTTGCTTTCGACTAATACCTGTCGTTCAACGATTGATTGTCTGAACAAGTTTGCGTTTGTTTAGGATGACCCATACATGTATTCGACCTCTTACGAACAAAGTCTGTTTTGACTTGCATTCGGTTCATATTGGGTCACACTGCTCTTCCGTATCTGCAGAATTCAATTATCGCAATATGTGATGTATACACAAACATCCATTAGGATATATATGTGATGAAACGCCAAAGGGCAGGAAAATCACTTGTTTTTTGTCGAAAATTATGTCTTTTAGAAAAGGGTGGTACTCATATAAGACAGGGGTCATCAAGTAGATGAAAGACCTTGCTCCAATTTGGCGTTGCAGACAATCAAGATTCACATTATTACAAACAAAAAATTTCTGCCTCTGTTTTACCGGATCAAAACAAGTAAAGGCATATATATTTGCAAACTTAATGCCCCTTGTGTTCTTAAAATCATGTTTCATAAGTTATGTTAAATTATTAAGGCTAATTTGAGTTGTTAACAGTTGTGTGATGCTTTGCCAAATGAAGGTATCAAATTCATTTGGTCTGTTAAACAAGACAGCGTCATTTGACGTTCGGATGCAGCCGAATTCGCATAACGATAGATATATTTTTAGAGGCTGCTGGCTACTATCCAATCACCGGTGTTATAAACATAGATTCCGTAATTAGTATGAAGTTTATTATAAAAAACCAATACAGATCCTAAAGGTATCAGTAAAACGGATATCTGTAGCCGTTAGTACAATGCGTATTAGCAAAAAACAACACTACGCCCCAAACACGGACCTGTGCATGGATTTGCATGTCCCGATATTTTCCGGCATATACGACATGGCGGGTGAAGGGAATTGGAAGCAAAGTGACGGCAAAAACAGTCAGACTGTTCTACACTGTCACCAGGCCATTTCTTATTCCATGTATACCATGTCCATGACAAATATAACTAAATGTTTCAAACTTCACAATACCTCCACAAATGACGCTTTATGCTGCATCAACGGCGGCGAAATGGGTTCAAACATTGCCCAATTTACAAACTGAAGAGACACTGCGATTCGCAAGCCATCTCCATCCGATCAAAACGTTTAGTATCAAAACGCTTGTTATCTGCTTTGTACAAACCTACCATCGACGGATGCAAGCCACAGGAAGCAATAACATAATTGGTAGCATCATGGATATGGCTGTAACTGATTAATTGGATTATCAATATAGATATGTTGGTTTACATTTATTCAAGTGTCTAATCCTATTCCACTAAGCTAAAAGCATCGCAAATGCATTTCCATTGGTGCAAGTGTGCACAAGTATACGATGTGTTTGTCTGCAGTCCTTTCTATTCACGTTAGCCGATTGTGTACATAATTGAATCGTAAAGCATGAGAAAAAGTTTGTATAAATTAAGGATACATTTAAACTTCTTGTTGCAAGCAGCGGTTAAGAGTACTCTTTGGAGCCCGGCGAATCAAATATACGGTCTAATTGTCTGCAGTTCTTTCTCTATTGGTTAGTGTATGGGATTGGATCGTAAAGTATGCATAGTAGCTTGTATAAATTAAGGATAAATTTACACTTCTTTTTGCCAGCAGAGGCTAAGAGTATTATATTGAGCTTGGCGAATCCAATAAACATATACAAAGATATACGTTCTAAGAATTTTAGCTATAGACTGTACTTTTTCCTGTACACTTGTTGACTTAGGTTGATGAACTGTTAATGTTATTCTGGACGGAGCACTACGTCCTATGTCTTTTTTGGATATTCCATTCAGATCAGTAGGTCACCATCCTAAATCGCATTTCAACGAACAACAATCTGGTTATACTTCCACAGTTTACGACAAATTAACCATTGCTGGTAGACTTGCCAGTCCCAACCATCAAGTCAACGGACTCCCTGCGACCGTAGATAAGTTGGCATATAGTACTTGCTGGTGTAGGTGATCCTAACGGACCATTTATGAGGAGCAGTATAGCTATTTCGAATCCTAATAGAATGGGCAGAGGTCTTAGCTCCGGCAATGCGCTATCTGTTGTGCATTTACTCATGGGGTAAAAATGCCCCTTCAAACGAAATGCCACATACTCGAACGTAATGAGATTATTTCTGATTTGTAATTGGTACGACTCAACAAATTGATAGTGACGATGCATCAGGGGGATGATCGTTGATAAATGTCATCTGTATCTTTAGGCCTCAAGAATCTTCATATGAAACGTCCGGTGTCATCCAAATCACAAATATGTGTTTTCAAACTACTCACCGCCCTGTCTCTTTATCTGGCATGGATCCGCCATCGCGAACTAACCATTTAAAAGAAGATGTTAAATGGATGTAAATTTGTCACGTGATCAAATCGCTTGTTATAGCTTAGCATACGCAATGTTCATGTAAATTAACATACATTTCGCGTCAGTATTGCTACCATGTTTACATTTGGATGTCAGAGATGTACCGGAAATTCAATTCGCTATAATAACATATCTGAAGCACACTACTGCATTTGAAAAACCCATATATTCTGTTTCGGCGCACACTCACTTGAGATGCCCTTCTTTACAATCATTCAGTTGCTACCGTCCACTCGTCCTTGGCCGGTAGATGCATGTCTGACAAGCTCACGTTTTGAAGCAATCAGCATTTATCTTTTTTGCTCTACACCGAAATCATTCAGTCAATCATCGCATAATTGGCATAAGACACATATATCATATTCTGTCAATAGGAGGGGAACGGCGTCGCATAAAACTGGTACACGGCCTAAGCCGAATGTGAATGGGAAGAATATTCCTCGCTATAGGAACTTTCTAATAGAGTTGCCACCATATGACTTCTTGACGAAGGGCAGTTTTATTCCAAACCACATGGTCAATTATTGAATTATATATTATGATTGCGTTAAAGTTTTTGGCTGTATTCTCGTTAACGTATATCTATCGAATAAAGCCACAGGGAACTGCATATTAATGAATCACTTTAACCTTGGCTGTCAAATTTATAATTATTTGCACACCCACTCAGAGCTTTCCTTTTATCAGCCAAATAGCCTTATATGTCAAGCTGGAAACGGCCATACTTAAGTTAAGCTGTTTGACATTAGGGTTCGGCCAGGGGGTTTGATTTAAACACAATCCAATGATTCAGAATGGGCTGTAGCTTAAGTTAATTTATTGTTTGATAGCCCAACGTCTGCAACGAGCTTTTCAGACCTGTTGTTCTTGTTCTTCGCATTACAGCTTTACCTTTATGCGATATATGTTGTATTTTGTCCATGACTGTTTTGAAAAGAATGTAATAGCACAATATCATAGTTGTGCAACCGCTAAAAGGGATATGGTGGGCGCCTGTTACTAAATGGGAAATATTGTTGATGCCATTAGCCATTAAACAACATGTTCACCGGACACTCATTCCCTAAGGTACTGCTCAAATAGAATATTTTCAAACGCAGTTACAGATGCCCAATATTCGCTAACCGAAAACGTTCGACAAATTAAGCCATTCCTGTTGACCAAAATAGAACATCACAAATCCTAGGCCAACTGTTATTTGTACACTAATGATCTTCCAAGTGTTTCAAACACTTTAAACACATTCATGTTCGCTTATGATGCAAACATATTCATTAACCATAAAAACATAACAGATCTAGAGACGCAATGTTATGTAGAACAAAAGCTTATAATCACACCACTTGAGGCCTATCCACCAAGAGCGCTATATAAGCATTTAATGCACAAACAATGGTTTGATGGGATATTATCGACAAAATGTTACAGTGGAAGCATCATGTTTAGCATATAGCATCCAAAATTGTCAAGGGAATTGAGATCATAAATAAAACTAATTATCAAGTATATAAACATAATTCTGATACCTATGTATTTCACATTTATATATCCGTATTTAATATATTGTAATATGATGTGGGAAAATGCTAAAAAAATACATTTGAATCAATTGCTTATATTACGAAAACGCATCATAGGATTAATTAGTCATTCAAAGTAAAGAGATATACCGAATCGTCGTTTTACGACCTAAACATTTTGAACATATATCAGCTTAACCTAAACTGTGTGGCAATATTCATGTACAAATATGATTGTGGCTTCTTACAAGAAGTATTAAATGATATGTTAATAAAACATAGAAATGGCTATGGTTATTTCACACGAAATAGGCTCCGTCTTCTTACAGATGCAAAGTGTTTTCATAATCTGTAACATCTATATAGTAACTATACATCTACATGTATTGTTGCTACAGCAGTATGTAACCTGTGTGTGTAATTATGCATGTATGTGTATGTGGCCAATTAATTATCTATCTATCATAGAAATTTTAGCACAAACTCTTTCTCTTTATTGTTGATAATATAGGTTTCAATATACTCATGGTTGCCTTTTGGATGAATTTTACAATCTTCAATACACATTTATATCACACTAAGGGTAGGAATGTAGATGATAGATGAGAACCATATAGCTTGGACAGATTGTGCTAATCCTTTTCATCTACCTTTGGGAGCCACCATTTGTTTCGTCAATTGATTATATGCATGTGGAAATTCACACGTTTAGTCCCCGACTTAGGGACATTCTCACCGTTGAAAATAAGTTATATATTTCTTTCCAGAATCCGGGCCACACACATAATTCTCAACACGTTCATCTCAATATAACTTGGCAATAAATTAGTCAACTTCAACATTTATACGAAATTTTACTGCCAATTTCATTTGTGTTAAAACATAACAGATAATATAACTTATGTAAATGAATTGGATTTCACACCAACCTTTGCGTTGATACGACTTGGACACCTTCTCCGTCACTGATAACCCGACTTATTGGACACATCAGCAACGATTGGACAGAGGCTCTAATGTGAATATTATTTTGTGCTATATCCACCGAGAAAGAATTTGGTTAATCGACGCACCATTATGGTATGTGATATTTCTACTTTTTTTGCGAATTTCTTGCGCTAATATGTTTGCTATTATCTTCTGAAGTGAGGTTAGTTCTATTCGCAAACAATGCTTTATGTGAAATTGCCAGTAAAAGTGTTTGTACCGAATTGCTGCAACTATAGATGATACATTTCATCAAACTAGCGAACCGTGTATTTGTGAGTATTTTCATTTATCCAATACGCTGTTGTTCGTCAAGTCCTAAACAATCTGATCATTGCAAAGCTACACACTTATGGACAATTATCGACGTAAGCGCAAGTAGAACGCGGTGGCTTACATCTTATTTAGCATTTAGTACTCAACAGTAGCCCGCATATTATGCAGTAAATTGCTACTCAAAACAACCGACGTATTTGTAAAACCGCCATGCCATAACCAACGGGATATGTCTATTGAATTGAACGCTGGCAATGCTTCACTGCATACAATATCAATTTGTAAAAATAAATCTATGTTCCCAACAATAAATATTGGGTTATTTTTAACCTGCCGTCAGGAATCGTTTTATTCGTGACATGGCTGTGGGTGTTTATAAATAAACCTGCAAACAGAGGCTGCTAACGGAGACGAACTACCTGCTATACATCAACGATGTAATGATTACATGCGAAAACCAAGCCGCCTAGCATGTCTGTCCAATTCGACGTAGTCTTACCGGGTGGTGGTTTACCCACGCATGGTAAAATATATGATATGATATCGGCCACAGAGAATGCGCAACGAGAACATACGCTATGTTATGAGGCTGCTACTTCTTAAAATCAAGTAAACCGGCCATTAGGAACAGTAACTTTATGTCTGGCAGCAGAACGCTGAAGGTTGCATCGGATAGCACAGCGATGCTGTAACAAATTTTCAAATATATTACGTTCTATATTGCTTCAAGGCGTGTTGCTGAAACGGTTGCAGCTGTTCATAATTATTTTACTAAGGGAATTATAAGTTGTCAGTAGTGTTCCCTGACAGAGCAAATAATGATGAGGTGATCGCGATGACAGTCAGCAAATGGTACATATCTGTTTGCTTAAAGACGTTCAGCCCTGACGGGTAAAAATATCTATCAGATATCATTTTTACTATCCAGCTTAGCTGTAATCAATCGATACTATTACATTTCAATACCAGTAAACATTGGGGTGCACCTTTTATTCTGCCTTTTCCTGGTAACATAGTGGCGAGGAAGTGAAGTGGTGTTTTAGCTCTTGGTATAACATATAGACTGTATAAAGCCAGTATTACTAATGAATGCTTATGCATCGAGTTTGAGTTACAACCAGCGAAAACGCTCTTTTAAGAACATGCATATATTCAATCACCTCATATGTCGTCACGACGCACATTTTCTGTATACTTGATTGCTTTTTAATATTTAAATGATCAGAGAGCGTACCCTTAATAGGCTTTGAGCACTATCTTATTTCTCAAGCGTACAGATTTTAATTACTCTTTTGATAACTCCTTCGAATGTCTTACCTGACGACTAACAGGTGTCGCTAAACATGACATCATGTTACACCTTTTGGAAGTATTAGAAGTTAATGAAATAAAAATCAATCCGAAATTCGCGAATATTAATCATCTATGATACTTAGATAGAAATTGGTCACTGCAAGATCTGTGTATTCTAGACAATAGCTGTACTATCTAAATAGCACTTAATCGTGTCGTATCTTGCCATCAAAGCATATTCGTTGATCGATATATAACTCATAGCATGGGTTTAAATGTCATTCCGAAATCACACTTTAAATAAACTTAAATTATTATTGATCGGTATATTGGCTATTCCTAACTAATTTAGGTAATCAATATGTCGATATTGACGCCACAGCATTTATCAAGTGACCACCATTAACAAATTACTTTTCCAACCAAAATAGCCGCAATCGCTTTATATATATTATAGGTAAATATGCTAAATATATCTCATATTAACTCGATTAATGCAACAGGCAATGCAAAACATTATATCACATGCATGCTTACCGATGTCGTGCAAAGATCATATTAAATCACTATTAATTAATACAATGCCAATCAGTGGTTTTGCCACCACTGGAGAGAACTAAACAAAGGGCGCTTCAAATATAAAAACAAACATGCGAATCATATTCTACATACATTTATACACGCGACTAAGTTGACATTTGTGTATGTGTACCATATTTCTGGGCAAGCAATTGCTGTTGGTTGTTACATTATAAAATCTGCTAAAGCGCAGAAGCAGCGCTGAGCGATTTTAGCAAACTACCTATTGAAAGCAGCACGACTAGCAGCCGTAAACTGCAGGTTACTTTGAAAATGGATGTCATTAATCAGTTGTCCTACTGGTATTAAGTCGTTCCTTGGTATTTCGGCCCTGAAAGGTCCACAATAATTAATGGTGATACCATGGGCGAAGCTTTATCGCCAGTTATTAACTTCGTGGGCATACAGGCAGCGAAATTGCTTGGGATTGATTGATCAACTTTATTGCATATCGATCGCGTCCATGAAATCACTTGCCCTTTAACACTGTTGCGGATCATTTTGCATACTCACAATGGAGCCAGCGCGACGGGAAACTCACAGGATCAGTATTTATTGATAAAGATAAAAGTTATCTTTGCCTAAATGAAGCACTATATGTGGTTTGAGAATGTTCAGTGAACATCAACTGATAGACAATAAGCGGGCGGTATTTCCAGCGATTTCATCCATGTAAAACCCGTTTCAGCTTAGCATGTGCTAAATGATTAATTTATTGTCGCCTCTCACTTTCACAATGCATATTGCTCATGGTTTACGATACGTTGACATAAGCTACGCTTTTTCCATTACAGGTTTAATCAAGTTTAAATCCCTTGGTCTAAGCGTTTCCGGGGATTACCGTACTGCATTCCATGATAGTTTGGCAATTGATGACACACAAACGAGAAGTTCTGCATTGTTCTGTCTCATCAAATATAATATCACACTAAACATTCCAGTTACGCTAAAATAATACCGAATGATACAGGTGTAAACTATGACTTAAATCTATTAGACAATGAAACTATATGAAAAATCGCCGAAACACAAGTTTCCCAATACGTATGCTATGATAAGGCCACATCTGAGTATGCAGATTACACTTAAAAACTAAGGAGCTGTAGCGAGGCAAAGTGAATTTTGGCAGACTCTATGAACGAAAATTGTGTCTGTGTAACAATTGTTGCATGTGAAAAGCATTTATCGGTATTGAATAAAACTACTTTGCTCGGGTAGCTATCTACTCATTTAGACGCGTTACATACATCCATATTGCTAATGATTGTGATACTATCCATCACGTGGTTGTGATGACGTCGTAATGCACATACTGGCGGTATGAGATTCAGAATGATATGCGGGGTTATGTTCTGGTTACTTTTGAAATACTTGTTGGTTTGAACAGCTTTTAAACTAGACATCGAACTCTACCAGACGTGGATGAAAGCTATTTCATTGCTTTATAAGTGCACTTCCGGGTTGCGTCTCGACAGATCACCTCTTTCAAAGTATCTTATAGATACATTAAAGAGTCCACAGTGTCTTATTTCACCACCGAGTCAATCTGAGTAGCGTAAAGTGGTAAACAATCAAATTGGCTAACATTATACATATTAATCCATTATGCGTGCCGGCGCATTTTAATGTTCAGCAAGGAAATAATTAGTTTCTAATTGAACATATTCCATGAGCATTTGTATCAATACAATGCCCTTCGGGTCGTTCGATCGATTTGATCATAGATATTATTCCACATCTAGATCAATATGAATTGATCTTTGCAATATTTTAAATTTTGACAAGCGAATATTTTGCCGGTATCATGAGTGGGTTCGATATACATATGTCATTGAAGGATAAATCAAACTTAATTGCAAAGAAAGGAATACAAAAAAACACATATTATACTGGTACTCAAGACCATTTAGTGATGATGAATTGACCATTGCCAATAATTGGCAATGAATCCGTCAGAAATATCAGTTGCCGTGCCCAATTGACGATGGAATTAGGAAATATTATACCATTTAAACGGACGTGACAATCGCGGTCGTCTATACATTGTATAGCTATTCTGTTGATAGTTTCCATGATGATATTATATAAATCACTTTTATTTCGTAGTCTGGAGGAAATATGTATTACTTTTAATTGAAGCACGTCTGATTTGTCTGTTCCAAAATTGCTGCTGCTATTAGAAGGCTTCTTAGTCTGGGCAGCTATAAAGCTACGACGTACATAAAGGGCTGTTTGTACTCTTGACATTAACCATTCAGGCGGTTATATACCTTCTCAAATATAGGAAAGGGATCAAAGCACGCATATTCTTCATTTTCCAGAACTGGGGAAGGGTATTTAATTGTTTGTTACATGAAGCATTGGTCCAGTTCACAGGTTGGCGGCAGTAATGTAATTTGCTTAATCAAGTTTTGCTGCTGATTGACCTGATTAAACGATAATGTTTAGTGAGGAACGGTGCGTTATTTGTAGTGGCTGGGCTGGTGTTGTGGAATGCTGCATGGCAAAAGGATTGGGTTGCCGAAATCGACCAAACCAGCTTAGAGCACGATATGGCTGACGATGCATCGGTTAATTGCCTCTCCTGGCCACGAATTCATCATGATTTAAAGCAGATAATAATGCAAACATATTCCTTAAGGATTAAATAAATTGAATTTACTTTAATGGGAAATAACGTTTTGTGCGACATACAGTTACAGGTTGATGGAATTATGTCGTATCAGATAGCTGGTGAATCAGGTTACTTGAGAGGCAAATGTCTGGCAGACAATAAAGTAATGCATTCGTTGTTTTGGTCGAAGAATAACAACAACTGCTGTTATGAGTGCTATTGGATCGTATAGCTTTGTTGGAGTCAATTATTTCAATATCAGGCGGCACTTTACGACTAGGGGTTATCTTTTACTTACCATGATCACATGTTGAGATAAGTTCGAGGCAGCATCAATGAGTGAGTCAGGCTTGCTAGCTTGCAGAATTGATATGAATTAAGCAGTGTGACTCCAATCAGATATATTCAAGAATTGACAGGAATATTTCATGGATACAGGGGAATTACAAATGGTAATACAAAATAACCCGTAACTGTTGTCACTGTATTGTTTTGTATGTTACATGAAAACCATGTATGTTATTTTCGTTGTTTGTTAGCCATGTCTGTTGTGCATGTAGGATGTATGTCTGTATGTACATGTAACATTGCCAGAGCTTGAACAGTAGGGTTTGTTTCATATCAGCGGTAACCGCACATTTAGCGCGCAATGCAGCCAACTTACAAATTGTCAAAAATCAGTGTAACTCATATTGCGCACCCTTGCGTATGTTTACTGATAACGATATTCACTCATGTCAAGCAAATATGCCGTGTGAAGGTTTTTGATTACCGCATTAGCAGAGGGTCATGACAGAGCGATGTTATTTTTTTATTCAGCAAACGATAAGACGAAAGTCGCTGTATGACCGATGTGTGGAGTGGCTAGAGCTATGCCCTGGTTCGAATCCACACCGTAATGTAGTTCATCTATAAGGATGCAATATTTCTCTGCATTGGTGATGCTGCTAGCCCGCAAGCAATTTACCCTTATGTACTGTTTCATTTGTACTATTAGGCCTTTAGGTAAAATAGGGCAGTAGTTGCTCACCATGTAACATTGCGAGGTGAGTCACGGCCTGCATTAAATTACTAAACTACTTGCTTCGTAAGCAAAAATGGTCACATTGATAATCTTCTAATACGTGGCTGGTGACGGCAACCGCCCTTACTCTTGTAATTACTATCAAAGGATATAATTAACTTTGCAGTCATTGGCTCAATTTCATTTTCGGCAATAGAATATTCTTTTAGGGTCTTATCCTTGTAACGTTTGTTCAAAGCAAATTTTCTATTGGTTGAGTCATAAGTAATTCCGGAATTGACATTGCGCAATATAGACTACTTGATGAGTTAATTTGATATATGTCTGCTTCAGTGACAGCAATCGGCGACCAGAAGGTAGCCAACCTATATATTAGGTCAATGTCACATTTATGCAACATTTTGCACTTTAGTCCCCGCCGTTGTTATTTCGAAATCCATTCGTAAAATTTCTTCAAAAGCAGTTTCTGGAATTGTGTTCAGTTTTAGATGGTTGCTCAGAAGTGAAATACATGTTAATCTTGAGCTACTCTATAGATACAATTAAATCTTTCAAAAGACAAAAGTTTAGTCTTAAAGAGTATATATGCTCGAGTAGTGTTGAAATGGTGTCGTTGTCTTATCTATCGCAGAAGACAATGAGTTTGCAATGCTGTTGCGGTGAATTTCAATAATCAAGTGAGAGATTGTGTTGCATTTGTGTAGTTATTAGAATCGACGGACAAAAGGCTGAACTTCAATTATCACCAAGTTTAGTGGGCATCTAAACTGCTATAATTAAATTTTGGTTTCCAGTTAAAAAACACATCCTCCGGTATGATCAGTAAAACGTGCAGTGAGATGTCATTTCACAATGAAGTTCGCGCACGTAGTCATAACTGATGATTTAGCACGCGACGTTAATTAGGCATTTGGCATAGATATGCTGCGTCTTACACTGCCACTGGAATTGTGTTCAGTTTAGATGGTTTGCTCAGAAGTGAAATACATGTTAATCTTGAGCTACTCTATAGATACAATTAAAAATATCAAAAGACAAAAGTTTAGTCTTAAATTAGTTATACTCGGAGTAGTGTTGAAATGGTGTCGTTGTCTTATCTATCGCAGAAGACAATGAGTTTGCAATGCTGTTTGAATTTTCATAATCAAGTGAGAGATTGTGTTGCATTTGTGTAGCTGATTTCAATGGTGGGCATGGGCTGAACGTCTCTCATATTAGCATTACCAAAAATACTGACAAGTCAGTATTTAATCGCTTCATGGATGTTTCTGTATAAATGTGTTTTAATACCATATCACCCTCTGCTGCTGATATTCCACAGCAATTTCGTAACTACCCGAGATTTGAAAGATAAACCTTTGATTCATGTGCTAAAAATATTAGCCCTAAATTACCCATAAAAGCAGAACGTTCTACAAAATTTCAGCAGTTGCAAGAACTGGGGAGATTCAAAGCGATAAAATGATTTGTTCTAATATACAAATTTTAGACAGAAAGATATTGTTTCCATGTCGTGCGTCAGCTACCACGGATGTTGACTCTTAAGTCCAGGACAACAAGCAGAGATTATAAACGTCAGCAATCTAACCGTAATAAAAAATCCCAGCATATAACCGTAAGACGTGACGATGTTAATCAAATGGACGACTTTTGTAGACGGCTATTTAGATCTGAAATTGATAAGCTTGGGAAAAACCACTTATGATACGTCACACAAAATAATGACTTTCTAGAACCTATAAGCCGCAAATATAGAGTATTTCAACATACGAGATAAGTATAACATATCTAGTGATTAGCCTGTATCAGCGTCGCGTTATAGTGGCGCAAACGTATGAGCATCGTGCGTCTGTTAAGTGACAGTATCTGAATGCCAGAAAACATTTTCCACGGACAACGTAATTAGCTAATGGTGCTGAAAGCGTACTTGACTTACAAAACTTACACTTTCATTGCAGTAATAGGGCGAGTGCTACACTACCCTAATACATTCGCAAGATTTAAGATCTAATGATGTATTAACGTATCTGGTAGCTGGCATTTGACACGCAGCGAACTAATATGCTGAGATGCCTGAAACAATTGTTCAGAACGTAGTGCGAGGTGCTCCCATAAACCGTTACCTAAATAACGAAACTTATATCCCTACTGGCGAACTATCCTTTGAATTTACATTGCACATAACATAATGCCGTCTGCAAAGGCACATGCGTGATATATCCCCAACACAGCTGGCTACAAGCAGAATAATCAAGAAATGAATCGATTCCATGATACACGTTGACGCGTCTGAAGGCGAATGTTTGCACTGGATCAGGCTGTCCGAGGGTCAGTCCGGTTTCGGCTCTGAATATAGCATATATAATTCCGAACGCCAGTACCAAAACCTCTCATAGCTTGAACGAAGCAAACAGATTCAAAGTACAAAGCCGATTAAATAACCTGCCCGCCGCGATTATATCACACACGTTTCTTACTCCCCGCCATATTAACACCTATTTGGTTTTGTCCAATAGTTTGGATGTTGATTTCTCTTAAATGTGATTACTGATGATATCTTTTGTTGATTAATATGGAAGAATGACGCTTACAAGATGAAGGAATGCCATTCTTGTTCTAGGGTAAATGGTTACTGACATCAACAATATATTTCATTAAGCAACAGGTGCCAACTACAACCCTTGAAGCGGTTACGCAACTATAATTTGGACGCTGTCAGAACAACATCCGTAAGAAGCTCGTTGTATTTTAGGCATATCTGACACAGGTTACAGCCCCAATCCAAGGTATCGCACTGTGTTTAAATCGCAGCCTCAAGCCAAACCTGTTGACAACACGTCAGGCTTGAGTAACGTTGTTTCCATCTCGATCAATAAGGCAATTTGGCTGATAAATGGGAGGCTCAGAAAAAAATAACTTATTTGACAGCCAATTACAAGGTAAAAGTAATTAATTGATTTGCAGTTTTCCTTGGTTTCATGCGAACGGTATAGTTTGGCTGGCGTCAGAATACAGGTTTCGGTAACAGATTTAAAATGTATAATTATATTATAGAGGCTAGTCGCATGGTGGCACCTCTTTTCAACAGAATAGGTTTCGTATACGGTTTTTGCAAAAACCATATACATTTGTTATGCGACGCTGTTCCCCTCCTATTGACACGATATGTTCGCCGACATATTCGCCCGTTGTCAATTATGAGGCACTTGGTTCAATAAGGTGCGGATGATTTCCGAATGGAATCAACCGGAGAGAGGCTGCTTGGGTCAAAAGCTGTACTTGCAAGACATTCATCTAAACACGTAATTATGTAACTTAGAGATGGTAGAATCAATATAAATGCACATATAAGGAGGCATAAGAAAATTCTTGAGATGTCAAAAGACAGATGCTAATTATCAATTAGCATCCCCCGGATGAATCGCCATAATCGATTTACATATTGCAAAACTGAAAGAATTTCATCACGTCCTCGTATTTGGTATTTACTTTGAAGAGGCAATTTCTCCATGAGTACACGACCAACAGATAGCGCATGATAAATGACCGGATTTTCGACCTCACTCTATTCGATTAGGATTCTATATAGGTATACTGCTCCTTGTTAAAGGTATGTTAGGATAACAGGGAAATACCAATGCATGTACTGGTCTGAACAAAGTGTTTTGTGCCTTGTGTTGGTTTCGCCAGCATCTCTTACACAAACAGCTATCGCTTGGCGTTACATTGATACCTTTTGGATCAGTATAAGTGAAAAAGTTCATCTTTCTTGCCTATTGCTGAAAGCCAACAGCCTTTCAAAATTTTAATATCGATGTACAAGTTGTTTGAGCAACAGAACGTCAAATTACACGAACAATTACAAACCTTGCTTAAAAGAACGTATGAATTTCATGACTTAATTTTTGAAGAAACTCAACATGATTAACAATACAAATTACAGTTAGTAATTTGACGTAACGTACGAAAACCCATTTTTAAAACCCGAGGTGCATTTAGTTTGCAAATATACGCCTTTCCTGGTTCTGATCGGGTAAAACACGGATCGAAAAGTTTTCGGTGCAATAATGTGCCTCATGATTACTTGCACCACCTAATGAGAGCAAATTATATCATCCACCTTATGTCTCCGCCCTTGGCGTTTTATTGCAATCATCACCAACTGCGTTTATTTTTATTCATCCTATATGTAGTCGATGAAGAAGAGCCCAAAAGTGGAAACCTGATGCATGCTGAGACAGCTTTTAGTCGTCAGTAGCCAAATTTAAGCATAGATAATCCTGTACAAATGCGAACTTGGTCAAACACGTCGTTTAATCCCAATGATCAGTCGCAAGCTAATACTGACAACTTAAGGCCAGAGGGATATGCGAGTGTTGCTTCTCAAACAAATATTACAGCTACAAACCAAAACAAATGAGTCGCTATACAATATAGTGCATAAAATATAGGTTGCTGAGCTATACTTGTGTTCATTACACTGCATCTGCATCACACCTTTTAGGCACCAGTCGTAATAACTTAAAGTTAACTCGGGCGTCATTTGGTTATATATTTTCGTCTTTATATTAATCGTCTGCGTCTGCGTCGAGAACGAATCGTCATGAAATCACGATGGCAACGTATGTTGTAAAAGAAAGAACATATAGGCTAAGTGGGACCCAAGGCGATGGCAACTGTCAGCTTATGTTGACTATTTAATTATGCCTTTCTATACATATGAAATCGTCTCGGAGGTGTAGTGAATTCGAGGGTAATGGCATTATGCTGTGAGCGAGTAGTTGGATATGATCATATCAAGGAATGTGATGATTTTCTTCTGTACTTCAGTGTGGATTCAAAAGGGATCATTCTTCAACATCATGCACTGCTGATCATAAATTGCACACAATAAATGACAATGTTTATAATTGCTAATCGGATTCCAGCAAATTGTTTAATAGGGTACATTATAAATAATTGCTTCAAATATTACTAGAGTATGATGTGCCTCGGCTGTCACCGGATATGTTAAAAATATGCATGCTAGTTATCAATGTATATAATGCCACTTTGAATCCGGCAGAGAATACATGTGTAAAATATACTAAAGCAGTTAGTTAGTTTTATAATGTGGTACTGTATGGTTCAAATATCTAGTGGGACCATCGAGACGAAATAAACTTGGTTTAAGCCGCAATGTAGATTGGCATTGTAAATGTTAATATTTAAAACAAAAGCATAATATTTAGCTTGGTTGGCGGTTTTCCTTATCGCTTGGATATTTAGAATCAGAACGACCTCTAAGAACGCAATTTGCAAATATAGCTGGTTAACAGAATTTGTTTACATAAAACTAAAATACCGGAAGCTATTCTCATGTAAGCGTTGGAAAAGATAAATATCATATTACAATTTATTTGTGTCACTGCGTCTATGCAATATCCAATATAGGAGGAAATGTAGAATACGCATTGATGTTGGATTTCACCAAGACGACATTACGGTTTATTTGATGCTACTTATAAAGACTTGTTTCACATTCCAATACCAAATGAAGCGTGCGAAATGCATCTTCCTATGTTTTAACCAAGCCATCGTTGTTGTGGAACCAGGTGCCGTCAGAGACATGTCATTGCCCAAAGGTGCTGATGCATTCCCCCCACCCTTCCTCCTTCCCAACGCCAATATTCACGCTTTGTTACTTATGGACCGCGGAGCGGATGTCTGCGGTTTTGTCTCTGTGTTGGTACATAACTCAAATCATTTTACTACATTTGCACATAGAGTCTTTTATGTCGGAATGAGACATACGGCACATGATGTGACGCAATCACATCAAGAACAATATCACATGTGTTTCAATCTTGCCATCCTGCATTCCTAATCCCGTTCGATTGACAACAGCTTGATTCACATGTATACTGATGCTTTGCTTACTCCAAAAACTATTCATAGTCTGACTCTGCCCAACAATTCATTGCCTGCGTTCTGGTTTGGCGAAAGAATGGATTTGCCTGCAAATGACACAAAAACGGGCGCAAGCCTAATGCGGATCCGTTAGCCATTAAACTTTTTTTTTACAGAATGTCCGTAGACTGCATTCATATCGACTAGACTGACAAGCACTTAAATTGCGCAATGTGTTAGTGAAACTAACCACGAAACGGATATATATTGTACTCCAGGAACGACAAATACATGCAATGATTAGATTCCACTGAAAATGCATAAGCTGCATTTGCATGTAGAGGATAGGTCTCAACGAAGCAGCTTTGAACAGATTAAACGGGCTTTTACTGTTAATGGGTTGGCGACACATCATTGTGTCATTTCCTTAATATTTTGCTGCAATAATGACAGATATAATACGAGTGACAAGTGTTATAAGGAGTTGTCGTTTGTGAAACTAGATGTGATGAAATTTCTATACATGTCCTAGGCAAAATAAAATATATCTCTCGCTGAAATTATTGGATTACGTATTTAGTGGTGGATTGTCGGTACCTGATTCCGTAGAAGGATTCCAGAGCGTTAGCAAATACTCAGCATTGTCCTCCAACCTTCCTGTATTTAGATCCGTCCTACCGCCAGTATCACTCTTCATCATATCGCAAACATGTCATGACACTCGTCTTGGTGATGAGGAGACACTGAGCACAACGTTTCTAGGAATACTCGCGAGCGAGTTCGCTTAATGACGACTGCGCCCTGCCCACCACGGGCATTGTCACGTCAAATAACAACGCTTTATACATATGTGTGTTTATTAACCTTATGTCTTTAATATATTGATTAATGCTGATCAATTGAATGCAGTCGGCAGTATCACACAAGACATCGATAGGAAAAAAAATCTTGGCTCTGACTCAAATATATTTTAAGCAACTCGGTCGATCACATCAGCTCACCGTCGTCGTCGTCGCATTGTTCTGATCTGACGTGCCGCATTCAAAGGAAATTGACAGAACGTATGTGCTTAGAAATTAATTAAACTGTAACAAAGGTACATCAAGTATCCTAGTAGAAATGCTGAGGTTTTCATAATAGCATCATGAAGGAATCAGGCATAAGCACTTGCAACTATCAATACTTACGTATCCTGAATTATGAATGACGCATATTTAACATCATTGGCAATGTGCTGCCTTCGAACTAACCGATCGTCTATGCATAAAGGTGTGCCGCTTATACACGCAACCACAAATGGGGTAACATCTGCTGTACCCCTCACAGCATTGTTCAAAAGCAGTCAAAATAATTGCATCACGATTCCTGTTTATATCAGGCATCACGTCTTTCAATGCATTCTACAAAACCGTTTCGTGACCTAAAAGGTTGGATAAAACTGTGTCGCAGGTTTGAGCTTTCGTTAACCCTCAACAACTGCAGAATATTGGATACAGTGTGACGGAAATGATATGCTAACCATATGTTTATCTCTATCAAAAAAATAGATTTCGGAAACAATCTTGTGTCAATTTGACTACACAGCTTACGTTCGGTGTTCCACTGAGAACGAATTGTTCCATACTCAGTGTATTGAAAAACATTTATTTCAATTTAAGCAGTTATTCCACATGCACTAGCTGTGCCAGTTAAAAGGTATTAATTCCTCAAAACATATATTTAAGTGTTGACAATATCATCATTGTGATGTCAATGCGATGCCGTGTAATCAGCACAATAAATGTTCAAACACCATTCTTCAGGCAACTACTAATAAGTCAATTAGCTAATTCGAAATGCCTACATGTGGCCTGTTGGGTGTAAAAGTGATCATACGAGTGCTAATTGGCCCTATCAAGAAATCCTATACAGGTCATGGGACATATAAAACACAGTACTATCATATTACATTAAGTATCAACACAACTAATCTGCTGACAAGTTCCGTGCTCTAGGCATGGCGGTGCTGTTAGTTGGCTTTTTTTAGACTCATTTCATTTCAGCATTGGACAGATCAATTGGATGATTTCTGATACGTTGCACGATACATAGGTAGAAGCGAGAAATTCATTTCTCCCTTCAATAAATTGTTAAGCCGTCATACAATGGGCTTACGAGTAATGCGCCGATGAAGAATGGTGTATCAATAAGCGCGGAAAATATATAGATGCGATGCATACGAACCCATTAGATATCTTTGGAGATATCCATGAAGACCAGTTAATTGTTTGCAATCGGTATGTATAGTAATAACACCAACATGCTACATAATCTGTATTTGCGAAAAAGAAAAAACATTCTTGGTTAATAACAAAAATTAGATAATATTAAACAAGCATGATAAAATGGGCAGCGTGGACTCACATAAGCTCTTTTGATGAGTATTCTTATCGTTCGCTGGTGTTAAAAAATCTTTGATTAGCCATTCATACATGCCTTATTCGACTGCCTCCTGTATGCACACCCCCTTTATATTGTATAGTTGGTGCTAGTCCTTTCCCACAGACACATTTACGTGAGGTAAATACATCTATATGTATTTGCTTGGCTAAGGTTTTGTGCTAGTAGAGATATTCTATTGTAACTATGTAATGCTTGTAGTTAGCAGTAGGGATATATTCATAGAATTGACTTCTCCTTCAGAGATTATATAAGTTGCCTTGTGAACATGATCCATTACCTTAATTACACAGCCTACCATTTTCATACACGTTGTGAAAGTATTGCCACTCTCATAGTTTTAAAATCGAGCATAAGGCAGTTCAGCATTGCGCTGCATTCAGAATCTTTGTGTGACATATATACTCTACACTAAGCAAATTCTATGCAACGCTGTTGTTGGTATTGCACGCGAAACAGACGAGCCATTACATGGAAATAATCATGACTGAATGCATACAAAGCGTTCTAAAAATCCTCTCTGTGGCGGAGTTGATTGCAGAGTGTGAATGCAGGCTCGTAGACCTCCGGATGCATGACACATACAATCGAGACGAAATTCAATGCAATAAATGTTATGTAACGATACATTTTTTGGTAGCATTTATAAATGAATTAACCAAGATTGAAACTGATACAATAGTTAATGAACAAGCCTCTGCTTTGACTAACTGCCGACAACATTTAACATATCAAATAAGCTGGTAGCGAACACAGTTCTTAGTTATAGCTAAACAATATTAAGCGCCACTGGACATATCAATTTTGAAATCTGTTATATACATCTGATATAGATTTGACCTGCTGTTACGCCCCCTGTGATTAACTTGTCAGTATTTTGTTCACTCAGTTTGTTAGTCATTGTAGCCCTGCGGGACAGAGCAATAGATTGCAAAGCATCTACCTGACAATACGTCAGGATACTTGGTGAGAATTATAACAGCCAATCAACCGCTCTACGAGATTTTCAAAATAGTTATTTGCTTGGTTTAATTGCCTTCGATGGTCATGTATTCATCATATGTAGCTCAAAAAGGTATCACAGGTAAGCATTTATTTGTTTCCTGTTCATATCCAAGGACACGAATCACATAAATTGCATGGTTATCATTGTTCATTCATTATAAGGAGAACGAGACAATGGTGTCCTCTTGAGAGGTTATAGTTCGTGCAAGAATTAATACATTCAAGAAATAGCCGATCAGTCAAATTAGCTGCATGGCTGAGCGTCGTTCTGCCGGGTTTATTTCTTGCTCTCATTCATTTTCTGTAGTAAGCGGTTGTTCGCGTATGAATATCTGTACTACGCGTTTTTATTCAGATTATGTTTTGAATATGTGACGTTTCTTGGTGCGTGAGGGGAGTAATGGGTGGAAAACAACCATTTCACGTGTGCCATAATGCTAAGTAACAAACAGAAGTGGCATTAACATCATTAACTTGTATGCGTATCGTAATTAATACAGGGAACCAAATGTGTGGCATTTATACACAACGCTATTATTCTGGTCCGAATGTTATCAATTACCAACATCGAGCCTGGTCGCCTATAGCGCCTTCTTGCAGGTTTAATTGTCGAGAAACGGTTCGTAGCATGCATGACCGGAATCAATTGCCTTTTATTAAATAGACAAATATATAGATGTGTTATACGCATGAAAAGAACACCTTTAGAATCATTAGTACCTCTACTTTGTAGATATGGGGTATTATCGGAGTGGTTCGCATATAAGTTACCAGCATTATATGGCGAGATTTTTCGGTAACTACCTCTCTATGCAAGTGTATAATGCAGCATGCGGCATTTGATACCAAAACCTCATATATTGATCCTAATCTGGGTTTTCATTCATGACTGATATCAGAGGTATTGATTTCTTCATAAATACAATTCAGTACAAAACACCGACATGTTCCGCAATTCTGTATGAATATGGAGCAACCTGACGGTGGATGTATTGAGATAATGATAATACAATATATACATGCATGATATTTATTGCACCCCATCAAGTCCGAATTTGACTCTCCCACGATATTTTATGTCTAGGTAAGCTATACAAGACTGGCCGATAACATTTGTGATAGCGGAACTTGTATTAAAATAATGTTACCATGCATATTATGACTTAATGTACCAGCGCGACTACCTCTTCCACTGTAAAGCCATCCCCACGACTTATCCTACCTCCTGCTTACAACTATACATCATGCTCGTTTAGTCTCGCTCTAATCAGTGCAAAGTGCCACACTCTAATGACCGTTTTGATGGTTCCTGTTTAATATCTGTACAGCTCATTCATCTAGGCCGCTGGTATAAGGACCTCGAAAATGTCACCTTGATGGCAACGGAAATGTCCTTCATTTGTGCTTTTTTATAAATTTGAATTCGACCAATATTCGCAATAATTGTTATTATTTGTGCTCTGTTGCGAACTTCGTAGTTAACTATCCAAAGTCATTCACTGTCAATGATTAAATCTGTTAGGAGGACGAAAGAACTTTCATAATGAGACAATCAGCGAGATAGGACCAGCGCTTATCGCTATCGCACGTGCAACTCTTTCGAGCGCAGCAAACTAATATCTGTCTGCATTATGCTGCTGTTATCAAAGTAGGCACAATTTAGAACACGGTATTGGAAACATGACCGAATTTTGTAACCCAATATTGCAATCATTGTGGTAAAATATTATCCCGACTGTTGTGGCACCAATAATGTTTGTCTCGGTTGGCCATACTTGTGGCAGAGGTGTGTTGTCTCCTTTTACACCTGATCGGTACTTATCGGTCAAGATATATACATTTGCTCGTGAATATATCATCTGAGGTATTTGAAAGATGGGTCTTTGCATACACCGTTGACGCATCTTATATTATTCGGACAATGAATTCAATTATTTTGGGGGGATTGGGTTATTTACCACATGCAGAAATTGCTGTTCGTATCTAACGCGGTAAGATCGAGTTAATTGCAAGTCCTCATTTGAAATAAATACTAATGCATGTATTTTGAATTATTTTGCCAACCACATACATTAACGTCAGTTAGCCAGCCACACCCTATCACCGATAACGTCGCTATCTAAGCAGAACATGAGTTTGCCCCAGTTACTCCACAGAGTACTAACCCCCAAGAGACACAAGTGCACCCAAACAAGCGCTGTGCAAGCCCATAATACATATACCGTATTTGTTCTTATTCAAAAATCAAATTACCTACATTAATTCTCTATTTGCAAGACACTCTTTGTAAAGTAACCTACTTCACTATCTGTTTGAGGTGAAACCGGTTCATCAACCTGTGTATATGCAGCTTTAAAAATAAAATCGCTTTTTGAGGAACATTCCATTGATTTCATCCCCAGGGATATTCATCATAAACCCAAAAAATAGATGATAAAATGGCGACCACGGGGAAATCAAGAACTGTTGCATCGTGAAAATGCAATATAAAAATTAAATCTTTGTGTATGCATCCCTGTATTTATATAGACTGCCGAAAACAGTAAGCGTTTTATTGATCAAAAGAATATATATCCGCTAATTTGAGTCCTGAATATGGCATATTTGTTTTATGTTCAAAAACATTAGTACGGTTTTTTATGGGCGAGCCAAACCATTTAAAATTTTCCATCAATGCCGATTGAGATGACAAACGGTGATTTGAATCCGCAGTTCGTGTAAATGTATAAGTAAGTATGTGCCATTGCATCGCATGATATATTTCCTTGCTTCAGTCTATACAAATCGAAATGGCCACTAACATAGCGCGCTATGCGTTTCCACCACATTCTCCTGTTCCCTCGTGAGAGAGCATAGCACTAGCCTGAACAGCAACATTAACACACAGCACCGTTTAACACGTAAAACCTGATCAACAAATCCTAACATCATCCTCCGCGCGCAACAACACTAGCCCATATACCTCAACAACGCACCGTGCCAGTTTTTTAACGTACCCACCACATACGATCCCAACCCCATCGGGCTACATATTTTGTTATATTGACAGATAGTAATGTTAACGGCGATTGCGCTTATGAAATAAAAATAATGTATGCATCCACTGCTGATTCGTATGTAACATAGGCAAATTGATGTCTACCACGGCAGTACTTAAATGAACTATGAACAAACGTGCAACAACGACGGGAATGATAAAACCGCATAGTGTAGACTAATCAAATGATAGAAATAAGGTTGATCGTGTTGTAAGTGATTTAGGCTTGCCGAAAATAATGAAAATTCTGGGGCTGCAACGTCGACAAAAGCCACATAGCCATGGCCATATTTGCTGATATAGCCTAAACTATAATATATATAGCATAGATATGCGATCATCAACCTAATCACTAAGCTTACCATGTCGTACAGTTAGCTCTGTGTGAGAGCTACCTGCGTGTTATCGCGTGCCCCGTATACGCAATCGGTAGGTTTATATTAGCCCATACAACTAAATTGGTCGCTATCTGACAGTATAATCAGCAATAGGTATATTTGGCAACCCTGCCAATATCATAAGTATATCATGTGGGTGAAGAAGTATGCCTAACAACCTGTATAATAATGATGAGGATGACAATGATGACGACGAGGATGATGACGAAGATGATGATGATGATGATGATGATGATGATGATGATGATGATGATGATGATGATGATGATGATGATGATGATGATGATGATGAAGAAGAAGATAACATGGATAATTATGGTGATGATAAGCAGGAAGAGGATGATTCAAGCAAGAATATACAATCGATTAGAATAATTTTTTATTATTGTTTAAATGAAGGTTACCCCAACGCTGCTCAGAATCTATATGAGTTAATAAGTGCATTGAAACGTTCATCAATTGATGAGTATTGCTTAGGTGTTGTTGTTTACTATGCCATGAGTGGTTCCTGTTGTAAACAATCATTTGTTTGTAATCATGTTTAAATATTGCAGCTAATTGTTTGGAAAAATAATCGAAGAGTCACCCTACAAACATGGAAACTGCTACAATCTAATTTCGACAATCAATCCAATAAGTTGGACTGATTATCGTGCCTATATGAATTAAGGATTGTCGAAGCCTATTGAAACAAACTTTCATCTCTTGGGATATAGCAATCCTCTTATACAATGAATTTGCATGCATTTTAAAACTGCTCTGTTATCGTATTATGAACATCCAGAATCAACGTTACCTTTACACGACTAATTGTGTAACGCATTCTAATCAGGAAAGTAAGAAATGACCACCTGGTCACAATCCTGACTACATGACCCTATTCTAACATTACGCCTAATTACGTAACCTGTTGAACTTATGTACTTATCTTTTTTTTAATTACGTATGCTAGGTAGGTAAATTGTTTGTCACATGTGATCAGAACATCGCTGAATATGTTAAGAAGTATAGCAGCAAGTAGTTTTCCGCCAACAATTTATAATTGAATGTTTATCCATATACATCATCAATCATGCTTAAGATGATTGTTGACGGCAGGTACAAACCAGGTCCCCAAATCAATTTAGAACATAGATATAAATGCGCAGATTGATATTATGAGCAGTCCAATCTTCTTCAGCAAGATATCAGTGTAGATATAGCCGGGCAACTTTCAAAAGTGTTATCAGTGATGGAATAAACGATGATTACATTGGATATGAATGCCTAGCAATGTGCACTTGCCGTCTTGCCTGATTGCAACTCTTAGTGAGCCCATCAGCATATATCACATCATGAAACTATTCATGTCAGCGTTACAGGTCACAACTCATAGCCAGTGCGTGGCCTCCGATGCATCAATTTGCCATTATCTCGCGTAGCTACGGTTGGTGAGATTGAGGGTGCCTGATCGATGTCATGCCGCATTACACCCCATATCAGCCGAACGCACAAAGCAGTTTACAAACGAACATAACAACGCCACACGACTAGGGGCGTTACTCATATGAGTGTAGCTCTGTAGTTGCTGGTCGTGTTTAGTGGCTGTCTCGTCATGCACCCGATAACCAAATTAATACAGGAAAATCTGCATGGGATATGAATGAGCTCTTTTAAAATGATTGTCAAGAACAGAGTAACTCTTTCAGCAAATAATGTTTTAATATTATATTATTTCCATTAATAAAGTGTTCCGCGGATAGGTGTCTGTATGCATGCAAACTAAGGCGATTAATCATATTTGGGAACTTAGACTTGCAGGCATGCATACACAATCTGTTCGCACACTAAGATGATTGCGCTGAATTAAAGATGCGTCTTCACCAATTATATTCTCAGTGGACGAAATCGATGGGCCAATCAACCATATCTCGACACTAGTTTGTATAATTAATCATCGATAAGGTAAGACCGAACTGTTTTTAAATGCAGATGTTGTAAATAACGACGGGTTTTGGGTCCACATGAACTGTAATCAGTTTAGCATCCTACTAAAGGTTCGAGTAGGGTTTGAGAGATCCGTCTTGCTTTCAGAATGCCATCTATAATTTCACAATCAGTTTATTGCCGATATGACCATAAATATCGATCATCGATCAAATGTCTGTACAACCGAGCCCAATTGTACAGGCAGAGATGCACTCGGTATGCATACAATGAGATTTCGAAGTAGTGGTTATCTTACCATGAGGGAACGTAATTAAAGTAAGAGTTTAATTGGATTCAGAACACTTACGTGGGTATTTCTGTCGGCGCCAGGAACCTACATGTGGCTACTATAATGAAAGCGCAAGTTTTCTACTCTCGAAGCATAACTGTCTTATATTAGGTACTTGAATGATATTCTGTACACCAGCATGATCAGGCTATTAGTGTTTTCAATGCGAGCTGGTTGCAATCTGAAATTGTTTTCGATAGGATTTCTAATAATGTATTTCGCAAACATATGGCCTATGGTTGAATTATATATGCATCGCCACACTCACAACTGTGCGCTTGTTGATGTCAAGCACGCTACAAAGATCATCGGTTGCTTTGCGCTGCTAGGCTATCACAACTTAATGGTCTTAAGTTAATGTGTTATTTATGCGGTTTTATCATCGTGATAGCAAACTGCCATTAATGTTGGCTTGCTATTACCAGTTTATCGAGATGATGGTGTCGTTGTTCACATTGTCTCACCTTTAAACATCAGTGTATGTATGTCACTTAATCTACATGTTATATTGGCCACGAAGGCAAAAATAAACCCAGGGAACATACTTCTATTCATTGGTCACATACTCCTTTTTTCGCCTCAACATTATCACAATGTTTACATTTCAGTCTGTGTTATATATATATATATATATATATATATATATATATATATATATATATATATATATATATATATATATATATATATATATATATATATAGTTTATATATATATATATATATATATATATATATATATATATATATATATATATATATATATATATATATATATATATATATATATATATATATATATAGCTGCATTTTGAATGATGTATATAAAGCATTGATTTGTAGAAGTTTGATATAACACATCGCTGCTGTCTCGCTGATATACGCATTTTAGCTGTATAACGCGTTCATCGGCCTTGTCGAATTGTTTGTTATTCGCTTGAATTATTACGGTGGTTTATCACGTTTTAGATCCGAACAACTTGTTCGTGTAGTGCATGACCAACTGCTTTCGATAAATAACCCATGGTGGGGAACAGCTGCATCCAGATCCCGATAACCTTTTGAGCAACGGTCTCTGGGCATGATTACATGTGCCAACAATTACCATCCAGCATGAATTGCCGTCCTCACACGACCTGCTGTCAATCGTTGCAGACGGAGGGACTAGTATTTATTTTTTGTCATCTACTGGCCCTGTAAATAATGTTTCTTTGTAACGTTGTTCTATAATACTTCAACTTTTAACCATTTTGTTCATACCGCAAAACCATTTTGGATTGGCATCTACGCCATCTTCATATTCGATGATGCAAGGCCCACTGTGTTTATATGCTATAATGAACGCAATATTGTCAAATAGGTAGTAGCATCTGTGATTCCTATTTCATGTTTTTTCGTTGGATATTTTTAAAAGTACATATATTTAAATACGGTTTGTGATATAAATTATGCTACAACGACACACGTGAACTGCTTATTTGACGGAAATATTAATACAGCCTTGTCGTCTTTATATTGACGCAGCACACCATCAAATAACGCATATAACTGAAATAATTAAGTTTAATAGGCAGGTACAATAAACGGACCATTCATCGTATTTAACGAATACATGTTTAGGAAGTATAAAAACACCTCAGAAATGTGACCACTGATGCTAATTACCACAATATAAGTGGACGGAAATTTGTTATAGCAACTTTGGTCTGACACTTCTAATAGGGTATAAACCATCAACCCGTCCGTATCCTGGTTTAATGATCTACTTATTTACTTCCATTACGTGCCTTATATAATACAGTATTATGCAGTAAGATGAATTTAGGTCAGTCACGCTATTGTGGTATCATAATAACTATTGCAATGGGAACATTAACACAATCAACGTATCATGGCGGATAGTTTAATAGGTTAGGGTTATATTTGAACGTTAAATGTTGAAATGCCATTGCAACATTAGGATAAGGAGCTAGGCATAGATTTTTATTATCTTTATTATGTTAAACGCGGAAAATAGAAATATTTTGTTGACATCACTATTGTTGCGTTAGGCAACGAGTGGAAAGATTGACGATTCTCTTTGTAAGATCAATATGTGCTGCGCAATCATTTAGAGCTCGGCAATAATTAAGATATAATATCCATGCTTTTTACAGCAAAATGAAGGCAATACAAATTCAGTGCTAGCAACGTTTAGGAGGTTCAAGTAACGTTTATAGCGGATCTTATAAGTCAACAGATCTTCATTCTTAAGCTACAGTAATTTACATTGGTGACAGCCCCATTTGCAGCTGATTTGTTATTTTATACTAGTGAATCGCGACAAACAAGTGTTATACAAAACACATCACCTAAGACGTGGGTTTCATAATATTCTGCCTATTCTTTGAGTTACGCACCTGCCCATGAGCATTGTGCTGCTGATTACATCAATCAGATGTATCGTTTAGCATGTGCCTTAGACGTGTGCATTGTCAGAAGAATCCAAGCTTTTGCAACCTTGGTGAATTCATAAGGAAACTGTCTCTGCAAGGAATACTTGTGCATTTGGGTCAGCGCTTTACTAGTGGTTGGGGTAAAAAGAGGTGGGGGTGCAAAATGACAACAATTCGGTCGACAGATTTAGCAACGCGAATCCCCAAATATGCGACCCTTCTTGTAATTTAAGATTATGAAGTGCCGTCCCAAGCTACGTCACTAACTCGCCCTAGGCAACGGGTTTCTTTTGCTAACAGGCTGACAAAAATCAAACAGATGGTCTGTATTGTAATATAAAAGTAATCACGTGCTTTAATTCATAAGTATCGCATTTGTGGTCGGCAGTATATATGATTTTCAGAAACCTGATCTGTACGATAGCATATCAATAATACACATGGCGTCTTTAGTTGTACGGACATAGTCGCCTCAGTGACAAAGGCAACACCATTTGTCAATGAATGAATATCATGCTATACGCTTTGAAGCGCTTTGGTTACCTGCGCATTACTTTGTTCCGACTTTTCAAATCCAACACACACGATGTAGCTATCCTATATACTATGGCTCATGTGACACTTTTACTTAATCATTGTCTTTGTAGGCGCAGGGAATTTTCAATTTCTGCACATGTTGATATATATTGCGTTTGAGCGCCCGTTTGGGACTCATACGCATATAGAAACCGGGTAATTACCATCGTCACGAGAAGGAATTTAATGGACAGGTGCAACACACTATTGTCTCGATTATGCTATTATGTTCGCCTTTAATTAGTTCAATGGCAGTGGCAGTAGATTGTAAAGAGCAATATGTAAAGGAATATCACACTGATCGTATAAGTTCCCGAAACGAACATGTATGCTAAAACTTTACCGTAAATTCCAAGATTATACAATCATCTCATCACCGTAGCTTGGATGTTATGGTACTTCGGGTACCATGTTTACATGGCTATTTATCCTAGATCTAAACGCTTCCAGTTAACAACTAACAGTTGCTCGATACTAACGTAGCACTTGTGATAAATATTTATATATATATATATATATATATATATATATATATATATATATATATATATATATATATATATATATATATATATATATATGTATGTATGTATATATATATATATATATATATATATATATATATATATATATATATATATATATATATATATATATATATATATAGATATATAGATTTAAAACAAAAATACCATCATGTTCATTTACTTGATTTCATCTAATGTCGTTTTCTTCTTGCAGTCTCTCTTCGTACTTTATTCACGTCTTGCAAGCCATTCGCAGTGTTAATGTTGTTGCATCATTTACTCTCATGTAGATATTATTCGAATTGCTCTGACTAAACTGGTTTGAATCTTATTATGTAATAACTCACTGTGACTAGTAACTATATCAATGGAGCCCACTTTAATAGGGAGTTTGAACTGCCAGAGAACCAGGAGAGTTAATTGTAGCGTCTAAATCGTGCAGGCACGAACGGTAAAACACTTACTTATATCTCGCCTACATATACAGATTGAAAATGTAATATTTTATTAACTGATGTTTGGTGTGAGTCATTGAACCGTATTGCTTAATGGCTAGACGGTACATTGTATTTTAAAATATCCGGCGATTCATCATAAGCACTAAAACTCTTTCTGAGGCTCATTTGGCACCAATATGCTCAAATGAGTGTTAGCAATAAATATTGTCAATCAAAGCGCCGCCATTTTCAATGAGCTCAAATCATGAGCTTCGATATTTCAATAGGACACTTATATCCATTAACAATTAAACAACTCCCACATTAATTGAATATTTATGTTAACCATTAATATCTCTTCACCCGAAAGCTTCGCTCTCGAATCGAATAGGCTAGAACGATATGCCAAATGCAACTGATCACTAAGCGCTTGCCAAAGAGCAAAGTATAACAAAGTCCTTAGACATAAGTTAGGCAAAATGGCAGGTTTGGGTTCATGCCTGCTAGGAATAGGATCAATATATATGAATGTGATAAATTTTACAACCAAATTTTTGACATACAACAAATATGGATGATAATTCTATCAATAGCGATTCGTTTACCGTCCGACCGCATTTCAAAATAAGCAAAGGGTGTTATATATTCTATGCCACAAAACTGCAATGAAACCTATGATTCTAGACAATGTCCATTTAGCAAGTTGTAATAGTATAGGTCACATTCACAACAGCATCCCGAAATGAAAGTCAGAGCAATGATATGGCCATTGTCATTCAGGATGTTGATAAGAAATATATAATTCAACCGTACGTATATTGAACAATATGATATTCGTAGAGTATATATGGCAGATGATTCCATGAACATTTCTTATATGATATATATATATATTATTCATATATACTATATATAAATGCAGTAATGCATATAAATACAAATATTGCATATATAACAATATGCACCATGTATATATATATATGTATATATATATATGTATAAATATATATCGATATATCTGCTCCCTATATATATAGCATGTATGTCGCATTGTTATATATGTTATAGTTTTGATATACATATATATATATAAATATAAATATTTTTGATATAGATATATTGATAGATAGATATCGGCACTATGGATATTGTTGTTTTTAGCTGCTATTTGTGGATAAATTAAATGTTAAGGGATTGCAATCATATTTCCATCATTGTCCAAATAACTTCCACTCTAATAGTCAAAGCATATACATATATATATATATATTCCATTAAATGGGCATCATATCATGTGTATAATTCAGATTATGGCACATATATTAATGCTCTACTAATTTCGGCTAAAATCTATCGAAAGTGTTTAAATTATTATTTATGGCTTCCAATGGCAGTCACAGTTCTTGATGCACCGTTCGGCACTAGGGCTACACTTCAGAGCGTAATTACGCCTTCAAAATGATACATTCAGCGAGATTCGTGCTGCAAACAAAGCTGCATAACTATAACGCGCTATGCTTAGATTTGTCACGAATCCAACTTGGATCATTATAGCACAGATTGACCTTTGATTGTATGTGGTAATGCTACGAATGCGCATAACCAATAGGTTTACTGCACTCGTGTATTCCTTCTGCTTGGATCTTAGATTGGTGCTCTAAATTGCCTAACCACTAGGTTTATCGCGACCAAGCACCTAATACTGCAGTCCATGGTTCAACGGCAGACATGTATTTTGAGCGTCAAACCATAATCAAATGGGATAAATAATCAGCTATTTCGTATGTAAACAAAGCAGCATTATAGCTAATTAAGATTTGTCACGAATCGTGGTGATCATATATAGCACAGAAACATTTTGCATTGCATTGGCTAGTATACCTCAGAGTCGCCTGCAGCGGGTATGACCTAATCATTTCCATAGTTCAATATCTCTTGGATTTTGTACATTGCGATATAACAAATTAATATGGTCGCATGCATAAATAAACCACAGTATATTCAGCGTGTACCCGATAACTCGCGTCGCGATTACTTGCGAATCTGCATTTTGGTGCATCGGCTTCATACTCTTTCATGCAGCTTTTTTAGCTCAACATAGCGAGTATATCTCTTGAGATGTTTACATTGCGAAGTGCTTTATGGACATCTGCAAATGGTACTGATAGTCGCGGAAAAACTTTATGGTATCTGCCATCCATAATAGCGTGCTTTCACAGCTAACTTCCTTGGGCGATTAATTGCTCCCCGGGTATTGGTCGCGCTCAAGATGGTAAAACTTTTAGCTCAACATGGTGGTGAATATAAAAACAAACTAGCCACTTAAAACGGTAGTCATTTGGACATTTGCCATTGACCGTAATCTCTTTCACAGCTAATTCTTTGGGCGAAGTGTAGATTCCAGTAATAGATTTTCTGATGTTGCACCTTTGGCTACTGGTGAATATAAATCAGCCCGCACTTAATGAAGCGGCTCATTTTGCATTTCCCATTTAGCGTAATGTCTCTGTTCGCTCAGGGTTATAAACTTGCGACACACATTTTTTGTGTTGCAATTACTGGCATTTTAACCCGCTAAAAAGTCGGATGACGCGATTGGTGCGTATTGTCATGGTCGCTTAGGGTACTACGGCGAACACATTCGCTTTGCGCGCTTTCATTTAATTTGCGGCTGCTATTAATGGATCCGGATTGGTGCGAGTTATCATGGTGACCCTGTATAAGGCGAATATGTCGCTTTACGTATCTCTAAAAAAATTCATGTATATATCATGGTGACCCTGTATAAGGCGAATATGTCGCTTTACGTAGGCACAGTTTCAACTATTTGCCAACCATTGTGCGGGCAATATATACAGACAGTTGCTCAAAACTATCGTTTGGCCATCGTTTAAGGTGCTATGCTGCATATGAAATGTTTTCTATTTGCTAATCATTATATGTGTATAAGCATTTAAAGAGACAAATTAACCTGGTTCTATACCTAGGAAGGCATATCGTAATTCTAAGCGATTAGGTTAGTTTTCAGATATAATGTCTTGCCATTGAATTAAGATTACCATCAAGACATGAAGATCATTTTCATTGAACTTGATTACCTGGTCTCTCTGGTTATTGTCTCGGTAATTTATATATTCACAAAAAACAAAACATCATGTTATCAAATGAAGTATGTTACGGGGATAGTTTGTCTCGGTGACTGGCTTTATGTGTAATGCTACTTTGAGGTGACGGTAAGTGGCTAGATTGTTCTGCCACAAAAGGTGATATATTTTGCAGTAACTGCATCAACGTTTTGCTTCGGATACGTGCTTGTCTGTGATAAGACAAAAGCAGTTAGTGGAAAAGCTAAACAATGATATTATGTAGGCGTAAATTTAACTGTGCTTGAAAGAGTGTTTTTTAACTCATCGAATAGCAATTGAAAATATCAAAGTCGCTTTTTTCGTTTCTGGTCATACTTTTTTTGGGTTTTCTGTTCTATAATAGGAAACCGTAAGCATAATGTTGAACCACGTTGTACATGTGATCGTTGGTTGTATATTTTAAACCATATCTCAACAGGTGCGTAACGTCTTGATAGCTTATTTTTAGGAATAACAGTTTTTGCACGAAATATTTAGCTACGACATTGCAGTAGATGGAGCTGCACATATTCACGGCAAGTTGTTGGCTTAAGTACCCAACTGTATTCAACAGTGAGCAACCCCCAAAATACTTAACATTTAACCCTGAGTTGTAATGTCGTGCTATTCCAAAAGATCGGCTTTTAGCACGTCTACAAATATATTAATGCGCATACTAGCTATCCTTTGCGCGAGGCATCGGTGTAAAACGCCCATCTACTCTCGCCAAATGTATTTAATTCATGTTGTAATCACTGCTATTTTGTAAAATTTACTACGGTTGTGCTTTCCTCATCGGCTTCTGTGAAATTGTGGAGGTAAATTTCTGGTATTTGCAAAGGATGAATATTTCAGATCGCTTCGTGGTGAAGCAGCGTGACCCAAAATACAATGAAGTTACAAAATAAAACAATGTTACTTGGATACGGCTTGGTACAATAGAAATTTGGCTCGTCTGGTTCCATACCTACAAATGTGACGATGAAGCGTGTTTATTATGTTGCCGTTCAGCCTAAATACCATTGAGTTTATCAAAAAAGCATCAGATGTTACCTGCTGATCCTCCGGGCAATTACTGCGCCCTTTTAACACGTAACAACTGCTACAAATCCATTTATGCCGACCCTGAGTGCCCCGAAACGTCGCTTACTTATAATGTTGGCAATAACCGTCAACATCGAAACTGGTATCAACATCCTCATCAACGGATGAGGCTACTCTGTGCTTTCTTTATAATAATTATTACATAAACCAGCATGATCACGTCAATAGCTGATATTGGGATAATCATTCCCCTCATCATTACAATCTGTTATCACTAATAATATTCCAGCCTTACCTATCCTCCAAATAATTATTTGCCTTGTGCATCTAAGCATGGCGCATTTATAAAAAACTTTTTAACATCATTTAATGCATCTAGCTGTCGATCCAAGGCAACTATTTAGCTGGTGCTCGTGAGCCGAGGCTATTGATAACAAAATGGTGATCCTGTCTAACCGACCAATCAGGGTCAAGCTGTTTGTATCTTGTTAACAGTGCCAGTCAATTTATGTGTGCAACACAAGTGATCAGAATTAGCATTTGGTAAGTTAAGAGATGAATCGTTCGTAACATATTAATCATACAGATCTAATGAAAAGAGGAACTACAATGTGCATGTAAAGACATATTGATTCAACGCAACCTATCCACATCATTAACATATGGTCAAGTATCATAACTTTTGCTGCACCATTGCCTTGAATTACATGTACATTCCTTCGTTAATGCTCGTACGCAAATCAGTTTTTTTCTAAGAATAATAATTTTATATCCTGGATACACTATCTCAGCTATTTACCGTGCCTATCAGTTTACTCCATAGGACTGACGTAATTGAAGCTTCTAATTGGCTTCAATCGTCGATATTATCAATGCATAAAACTCACATACATTTTTGTTCACGAAACGCAAGTGTAATACAAGCTTTGACTCTAGCCATCATACACTGAGAACACCCCTTACTAACATGGTTATCACGAATCTATAATAGTACAACACTATCTTACGCCTAGCAATGTACGGAAAGGCAAAACCAAACCTAATGGACTGCAGCTACCGTGGACGTTCTGAGAAACGCTTCAAAGGCTTCCGACCAATTGCAGAGACTCAGGACTAGATCTGCTGGCATTAGTATCGTGTGCGTCATATAACGTGATCTAATTTCGAGAAGTCAGTTAATGATATACAGTGCTTCCCAATGCAGCTGTTAGTTATCACGTCCTTTCGTATGCATTAATACAGCCAATTTCTGTTACGCGTTATTAATAGCCGCAGCAGAGACGTTAGGCGGGGGAACGCTTTTGCATATATTGCTACAATTGTAATCGTGTTCATATAAAACAGTATTAATGACCTGCCGTTAGTAGCGACACGTCGAATACCAGGCAAGAGACAGGTTAGGTACTGGCCATTGTGACGGACTACTGCATATTTGCGTAGAATTTCATCAATTGCGCTGATTATTTCTATTCGCTAATTCAGGCAATTCTTTTAAAAGCTGTTTATGCACTGGCTCATAATTTAAGGTGTTATTTTGCCGTTTTATAAGAAGGTTACAAGCAGCCTTACCTATCGTTTGCTCAATATAGTAATAACCTTCCGTGTTTTTTATGGACGCTTGTGATGCATTATGCTGTTTAATTCTGTGAAAAAACTGTAGTATATAACCTAGGGAAATCAGAAGACTATACCCTTGATGATTTTTATTCATCAATGTCAATTTTATTCATTATCCGTGAGCTTGGATGGATGTTGGGCCTTCATTATAATTAACGCTCCTAATCAGTGTATCGCTAAATTGAAAGCCAATGATGCATGTCCTAATTATAAATGGTAAACTAATGATATGTTTTCGGCAAAAAACAACGATGGCACAACGTTTTGCCGTGTCAACGGACGAACCTTATTCAAAAGCACCACTAATACACGAGTGTAACTGGCAATGCTATTGTCTTGACTCACTAGAGCCAGAAGAAGTGCAAGTATTGTGCGTTAAATTGCCTCACCCAAAATTTAAGTGCATCATCTCCAACCGGTATATACATTTATTCCAGCAATATAATATTTAGATACATGTAATGTGCAGGTGGTCCTCGTATAAATCTTAGGATACGATAGAATATAGGTCTTTGTCGATGCCAATTACATTTTGTCGTTCAGAGGCAATATCATCATCAAATAGTGTAATCATGGTTAGACGCTCATCAATTCAACGGCAGCAAATGTATCCAATAGCCTACAAACGACTGCAGTGAGGAAGAACGATGTCTAATTTCTCAACTCTCTCTAATCACAGCCAACAGCAAATTGTCAGCGTGAATCTTCAACTTTACTGATATATCTGCAGCTCGTCGCGATAGTCGTTTTTTTTCAAGCAAATTATGTAGAAATGATATCCAAATTACCTTTACTAGGGTGAATGGCCAGGTGATAACCACATAAAACGTCTACGTTTTGACAGTGTTAAGGATAGTAATGGGGATGCATCCGCAATAATACGCAGGCTATACACTCGAAGTAACGCGCATTTGCTCTAAAACTCCTGTATTCACTTAGGTGAGTTTAGTATCGGTGTTTAACGGTACACTAACACTGATGTGTTATATGGTGCCTTCTAGGATCAATAAAATGATAAAAATGGCAACGATTATCTTAGGGTAAGTCAACACCAGCCGATCGACTGGGACAAGCCATTCCAGTCTCACGTCTAAGCGAAATCCGGGTTTGATGCAGATATATGCCAAAAAACACCACTACGCTCAATTACCTGGACACCTTGGTCCACCGACACGAATCGCAACCCATAGCCAACAAGTTGCCCCCTTTTAGTCGCCTCTTACGAAATGCAGGATGATACAGTGGGCCTATTCTAACTCCGCTCCCAGAGGGAGGTCCTGCATTAAAGTCGAAACAAGGCCATAAATGATTTCACAAAAACCGGAACCAGTGCATATTGAGTGAGTTATTTCATGGGCCAATAATGTAGATTAACCGTTTAAATACTGTTTATGTGTGGCGCTAAGGTTCCAGAATGTCTTTGCGTTTGTGTCATTCGGAATGTTTTGTTTACTTGACCGGTCAAGCAACGTTATGCTATATATATGGTAATAATCTATTAGGAGTAAAGCAGTCAGTTTTTTTCAAAATGCGGGAGATTGCGCTCCACATTGGTGCTACTTATCAGCTGCACTATTTGCCACAGGATAGTGAGCTACTGTCAGTAGAAGCAGACATTCACAATAAGAACATCTTCTGACCAACAGATTCGCAAATAACTTGCAAATAGCGATTACGACCAAAAGGAACGGGAATAGCTCTAAAGAATGCTGCCATTCTCACAACGTTTGCAAACGCATACATTTAATGCCCCTATGACATATATATGAACTCGCGTATTACTTTTTGAATAACCAGCAGCCGCACTTAAAGTCGTCATACAAGTTTTGGGGTACAGCAGGTCTGTGTAGCTAAGATGCAACGATTGCGCTGAAGTATGTATTGCTGGTGTTTATTGTATTCCGACACACAATGCATTCCAGACACGATGTGCATTGAGCTGTGGTCAGTATCATGAACATAAATGGCTTGCTTTTACGCTGTATGATGATTGGATTGCCTAAGTGTGTATTAGGGAAGGAGGTAAAACTCTCTTTCACGCAGCATATTGTTTGGCATACGTGTATTCAGCATTCAATTGACAACACTAGCCTGAGCGTGTTCGATCACCATGGCTAAATTCTGATAAAAGCAGTAAGCAGCCTATCGTTAATAGCAAAGGCATGCATAATGACGATAGACCTCAAGGACAGGTTTATTAGGTAGAGCGTGAGAATCCTGTATTGGATCACATACTTCTCGTTGTTGTGTAGCTTGGGTACCTGATTTTCAATCTCGGAAGCTCCACTTCCAGTGCTCCATAAATGATTCTTCTGATAGTGTGGCAACCATTCATTCTGCACAGACATTCTCTCTGGCGGAAGTGGATAATCATTGTGATAAACAGTGCCCAAATATTGACTGAATGCTGTCATTAATGAGTTCTACGCCAGACTTTATGAGGCTATCAGACGTGTCCAGTGTGAAGGTACTCCGTGCCTCGTCTGCCTCAGGGCCCTGTCCAAGGCGTAGAACAACACCTATTTGCTTCTGGAAAGATTGTAGGTTGCTCGCTTGGGCAAACACTGGCTTTTTAGCCTTTTCCGCTTCACAGGCTGTCCGTGTCGGGTCATTACGGACGTCCCGGCTAGCAAGAATATCGCACCTCAAGGCCTCCGATGGTAGCTGCTGCCTTCTGGCACCAGTCTGTGGTACACCAGACTCACCAGAATCAATTGGTTATGTTATGTGAGTATATATGGTTAAAGACTACAATTGCCAGACGAATGATGGTCTTTCAAGTTTTACTGTATGTTAATCTGTATCGACAGTCCCGCAATCGGTTCCCTCTCTTCTTTCCAGTCCAAATGGCAAAGTGCCCCATGTAATTGATAGTCAGGGGTCACAGTATAACAGCATCGTGAAATTGAAAACATGACACATGGTTACCAGCCTCTACCAGTACATTAGAATGCTGAGTTCTCGTGAAGTACGTATGTAGTGGGAGTGCAGCATGCTCTGCACTTGGTGTATAAGTCAATTCGGTCACTAGAAATTGCTGTTTCATCATAAAGTTAGTTAAGCATGTAAATAGGAAGCCAACTTTGGCATGCCGGTTTTATGCATCAACCTAGTCCTCCAAGCTATGATGACAGACAGCGTGAGAAAATCACATTCACATAAAGTTTGCCACACCACGCACCTCATTCATCACTTGTTAACAGCTGGCGGTATCTCCGAGTATCTCACACCTTGTCTTGCTGTTATTAACGCATTCGAAGGTTGCCTCCGCTCCGAGTGAATAGTTTTATTTTTCTCCAATTGGGGGTATTTGAGCTGTCAATTTTTGACACCTTGCCACCATTGAAACGACGTTAATAAAGACAGCAAAGGCGACGTTAAAAGCAAAGGCACATTTTGAAGTATTTATTATCACAGTTATGGCTTATTTGGATTAAGCGTGAACAACCACTAATGTAATCGGCGCCAATCGCTATGGTAACTTTTATACTATTATATATTTCCGCTTGGCGGCAGTTATTGTTCTTGATGTGACAGTAACGAGTATACATGTCGTTGAACTAATGCAGGAATAAATACACCACTTCAAGCGCTCAGTGAAATGGCTGCCAAAAGAGGCATTGCAGATATCGCCATATCGTTCACTGCGTATCAAATCAATGTCTCATCTTGTGTAGATCTAACAAATCATATAGCCTCATCGTGGAAAATCCCACCCCGTCCCCATCCGATACTTGACCAACGTAATGTGTATATACAACACTATGTGTTACACCCGGAGAACCAAGTGTGGTATTGGGTTACAAATGGACATTTTTTAATAACTAAAAAGCCGTGACATTGCGCATCAAAATCTTATAGCAGATTATGTTATGCCACAATATGTTATTTAAATCAAGCTTCGTTCGCTGAAGTTAACATTAAAATGCGCGCGTGATGCCTGATGAATGATTAGGATGCAGTTGTCGCTTATGGTAGAATTATCGGCCGATCAGTATAGGTTGACAACACATGGAATTTCCGTCATTGCAACCAGGTGTTTGGACAGTACATTCTCCCTCGTCGGTCATTATATTTACCCAACTACTGCAATCAAGACTCAAGGTGCCATTATAGAATGCTTGATTATGTAACTGATGTAATGCATTGTGCTGCATCGGTTGACAATGCATGGTAGACTGGTACACAGTTTTCAATCACGACCAAAATGTTAGCACGTCCTATTCTTGCACGGCCTAATATTCAGATGTTTGAAGCTCTTCTATTGAGTAGCACCGCGGAATTAATGCACATTCAAATGTATGAATTATAGAAATGTTGTTATTGAGTCGTCATCACGCGATGCCATTTCTAAGCAAGGTTGATTTGATTTCGAGCATATTCCCCCGTAATTCTAAGCAGACACTTTGCCATATGATTAAATAATTGATACTTCATTACATGACGAATCTAGTCTCCCGTGGTATGATTACTGTACTTTTAATTGCGGACGTCTCGCTGCGACCTTCGAGCAAACCGAAATTCACAAATGATCGAAAAGCCAATCCACGACTGTGAATATAAAACCGATTAGCGGAAAACACAGCACCATCATCATCTGTCTTTGGCCCGGTAGAAGACCTAATACACATTAGAAATTAGCTCCTCATTATGGATCTATCGGAGCTTTGTATAGGTGTCGGCGAGGCCTAGCATATTGATTTATCCAGTCAGGTTCCAATGGGCGTATGGGTGAAAACATCACGTGATTATTATAGCCCACGGGTCTTACGTCCATATGCAAGAGATAATTAACGGAAACAATCGCATTCACTGTTATCCAAAGCCTTCCGAGCTAACGTCAGTCTTTGAAGAAATGAACTTTCGACTCAATTTCTTCATAGAAGATTCTGTAAATTATGTTGAGGCAATATCTCCGATTGCATTGAATGAAAGCTTGTATATGCACATATTTCGATTAAAAAGCAAACAAAAAATATAAGCAAGGAATTTAATGTGCTAAATAAGCCAACATAAGCATATATTCGGCATGTCGAAGGGTAATACGGTAATCCTTGAAACTCTTTATAAGAAACTGATATAGTGTTTGAGTGTTACATGGCGAAAGATAATTGCAGTACTTTTATATCATATATAAGTCTTCAGCCAGATGTATGGTCCGCAGACACATGCGCTGCCTATAAAATGACATGCTCAAGAACTGCTGCTTAAACAGACCACGGATGGAGCGAAGTACCAAAGCACGGTGCTTATGGATGGTACAGCCCGGGTACACATGCTTACGGTCCCGATTGCAATTGACATATCCTAGGGAATAGAATATCTACAACAAAACACTTTTGCATTAACTGCTGTTTAATATAGACAGGTGTATAACTTGATATACAAAAGATACATACCCTATGGGGTTGGGTATGTTACGTCGACTGCTAGTAGATCATTTGATTCAGTGATTTTATTGACCGTTGGAAAGTGTTAAAAAGCTGGGAGAAAAACGCAAAATGTGACTGCAATCTGCGAGGCATATTGTAGTGCATATTCATCATGCAGCCTCTCACTACGAGTTGGAAACGCCATGGGTTGGTTACCACTGATTGCCTTCAGAGTAAGCTGAATATTCTGGTTCTAATGAGTAATGTCATACACGTTCAGTTCGCTACTCCCTTTTGCATTAATATTTGTGCAGGTTTCCGAAAGCTGCGATAAAATAATATTTTCGCATTTATATTGCACATTGAAGCCCTCGTAATTTATATTAATTACGTTACCTTTCATCACGCATCAGCCATAAAGAATATAGCACAACAAAAGGTAGGAGAGATATCGCTTCTCATAATCATGGCAGATAATGGATACCGAGGGCATGGCCAAAGCCAACGAGCTATTTGAACAAACTTTCCAGAATCCACCAAGGGCCTATGCCTACTTATAACGTTAGAGTGCCGCAGTATAACTCGCTCCAATATTTATCAATAAACCCGTCTGTTGGTATTAGATTGCCGTAAGTGGGTTATAGAATGTCATCTCGTGTTAAACCAACATTCTGAATTATGTAGAATTAGTGCAACCATCGATATTACGTCAGATTTCTTGCTTATAAACAGACAAAACACACAGGCGCATTTCAATGATAGATCCCTGCAAACCATAAATGGCACGACACTTCTAAGTCATAGATTAAAATAATGAATAAGTTTGACAAGAGCTGGCATATTATACGGCAAAGAAAGCACATCTAATGTAATAGATCCCCTCAATGACGCATTATACCCTTAAAGAAATTGAATTATATGACATTTGATCAGTCTTTTCAACATCAACGTTGCTGCCGATGGAAAACGTGCAAATTATTTGTTTTATTAGACCAAAAATGTAGAAATACCCGATAACATATTTTTTACGAGCACAGCGATAGTTATCAGTTCACTATGGCAAGACCGCAGCAAAATATAATGCCATCATTCCTCTATTGCCATGCAAGAACATTAACCGTTATTTAATTCATTGCCGCTATGTCTACATGAAACATTCATTGCAGTCTTCCAATTGAATAAATGACTGTATTGTAGAGTTTGCTGCCCATTTAGCCAGTTGTCTGCAATGACTTGTTGGTTAAATGGCTTACAATACATCGCTCCCTTGTGCAGTTAGTGTATATTTAAATGGACACATGGCAATACATTCAACGAAAAGAAGAGATTTATCTGGCCTTTAAACGAAGCCAACACAAGATACCAAGCCCTTTGTGGCGGACTGCATAATGTTTGGGTATGCGTTGGCATATACAAGATACCGTATAGCCTTACATAATCATAATTTAATTGTTGTAGCTGACTTCAGGTGAACATCAACCTTCAGTCTGTGTATTGTTTTGCAGGATGCTTTGTGCGAACCGGTTTGCACACGACGCAACCGTACGCATGGAATTCGTTTACCTGACAATTGTTTGACCTTGAATGCATTGTTACTAGCCATAGTTGTTAAATATATTCATTCCAATAATGATATTCTAACAAACAGCATATTTCATAGATAGGATTATTGGCTTAACATATATCAAATATAGGTAACACTCAGCATGTTTGTGAAACATAAGATGTTTCGGAGATACGCCAATGTTGTTAAATATAATAAGATGATAAAGATATGATGCCCTATGTTCCTGTCATTATATGTTACTTTTAATTAAGTTGCAAACCTTTCACATTTGGATGCCAATGCTGTTGCACAGTAAGGTCAAATTATGGCTTAAGGAGCAATTGACTTGTACATCTCGCATAATGTATTCAAATACATTACTCCTTTTGGATGTAACAAGTTATGGTTAACACAGTGACAAAGCAATCATAAACGGCTATTTTTTTTCTTAGGTCGAAGAGTAATATATAATCAAACAAGTTCTTTCCCTAGTGTCACAAGAGGGGAATCTTAGAGTGCTCATTCCATAGTATACCAATACAACATTCGGTGCATGTGAAAATCGGTCGTAATCGTGAACAAGATAGTCTGTATATGCCCCTCGGATGTGACTGCCATCACGAGCTATTCATATCAACCTGGATCGCCTGATATCTGTCATTTGTACTTTCACATAACAAAGCGTCGATGTTCAATATTAGAGCTTAGCATTACAACATTGCTTAATATAAATCAAGACAAAATGATTGTAATTAGCGACAAAGAAACGTTTAATAAAAAAAAGGTAAATCTGGTGATTTTATAATCGGAGAGTTTTTGTTGCGAATATATCCATCAAAACTGATACTTATAAGACCACGAGAGCAATCCAGTTGCAATGCACGGAACAGTTAACAGTTTCTCAAAGCAGGTAGCTGCTTTGGATGATGTTCGCAGTATCAATCACATGATTTACTGGACATGGTGCATTTAAAATAGAAAATCTGGTTCATGATGAATTTAGTTGAGTTTAATGCTGCAACAATCGAGCGTTAAAGATTTGTTTTGGACACTTGTCTGTCTGGGTCCGTTTTAGACGACAGCCTTTTTATTCACTGTCACTAAGACCTAGATCACGCTTTTCGATACCTCAAAAATGCGCCACGTAGAAATTCGTTTTACCACTCTTAGGCTACTTTTGGTTCAATCCATAAAAGAGCATGTGCCGTAATGAAATACGAAAATCAACATTTAATTGATGCCATAAAATATCAGATACAGGTTATTTCTAAGAATATTTAAGTTTTGTTTGTATTTGCTACATGATGTGCTAGCCGTCATTTAAACATCATGCGACAGATATGAATCATAAACATTTGCTCCTGGTCAAACTATCACAAACATAGTTTAAAGAGTTTAGGCATGTGTTAGGCTATGTGACGTTTCTCGAGAAAACCAAATTGGTTTGACCTTTTTCGAAGCACGCAAAACTCATATCAAAGGATAGGAATTCACAAAACCATTGTTTGAAATCCTTTGTCGTGGAACTTGTGTGGGTAGTCTTTTCTTCTAGGGCATAAAACATATGTGCCGCAGAAATGAGCATGAATATACACCAAAATAATCAGAGTAAAAGCTTATAGTGGTAATGAAATCCGTAATTGCTATCATTTCAATCGAATGCGTTTCGACAAATTATTTGAGCTTCATTGCATAAACGGATTACAGTTAGATAGCAAGGCTAGCAAGTCAAATTAGTTCGGCTCCAAATTTCCCGTCAAAAGAAGCTCAAATGAGATCACGTAAAATAGCAATGCGATGTTCCACTCACGCCTTCGTCCGGAATTCTGATTGGAAATCAATATTGATGCGTGCAGTTTACTTATAGAAGAAGCTCGGCTAAGTGGCGGCCATCTAGAAACCAATCTTTGGTATTGGAACGTCGGGTGTGACTGTTTATCTTATGCGATTGGTGATTTGTATCTGTTCTGCTTCAATCGTATTAGCTTAGAATATACAATTTCTCTGCTGACAAAAGAGACAAATGGGTAGCAAACAACTTAGCTAATCTATTTAATGACCAATAACAACAAGTGAATGGATGGTTTATTTGGTTTAAATAATGTGTAATTTGAAAATGTGTGCACGTTCCAAAACTAATCCATAGTGGCCATATCAGAATCGGTATTCTGCGTGAATTATCGTTGTCTGTGGTGTCAAGGGCTGTATGGAGATTTATTAGACCACTTATTTTTGACTCATTGTTGTCAATGGCTTTTGTAATTGTATCAACTAAGTGCATGCAACGGCCACAATGTGCTTCCCTATCCGTTTACCCATTGCAAAGGATATCATTTTTATTTGCAGAGGAAAGAATCGAGATAATGATCAATAGTTAGTGTGATGTTGCTGTGAACATTTTTTCTTAAACAATGCCGTTAGCCGGTTCCATTTCCATGTGGAATTGGCCAATTCAAATGTCAGGGTGCAGATATTAGCCGGCTCTTAGTTGTTTTTACAGATTATCTACGCGCTATTCTATATCAATGGCTGAATCACCCGAAAAGGTACATTACATGCATTGACAGTACGTATAATATTAAATAACTATACAAAATTGAAGCAGTGTATAGTCCATTGTAATTCCCCACATCATCCTGTTATTTCCATGCCGGATATGGCACAAACGATTATTATATACGACCTTTAGCCCAATCAGTTCCTCATTGTTCGATAAGTCAGTTTTTTAGTGACGGATTATACGCCTTGCTGGGTTGGTTTCATAGGTTAAAAGGAAAGTTTAAGCTGCACAATTCATCAAAATATTACCGATAGTAATACAATGAATCTGAAGGTTCATATCTGGTTGCTTATTGGTATTTACAGCAACAGAACATAAACATACTAAGAATGAGAACAATTCTAAAACCGGCAATAATCGATTATTTATTTGCGGATCATTCATTAAATTGACATAATGGGAATATTAAAATACTTCCAAATATGGGCTTGATGTTGACTCTCTTAGGTAAATGTCACTTGACTGGGCTGTATTATATAGCAGGCAAAAACTTTTGCACGGCATATGGAAACTACGAATATGCGTGGTAGCCATGTAATTCCTCTCTAGGTATATGCAAACAAATTGCACATAAATCATTGAATTTTGCAACGAGACCAAGTTGAATTTCATGCCTTCATTCAAATCAGCACTCCCAGTTTTAATGATAGGTCTATTACTTAATTGAATGCTATGAAATGACCGTATAGAGGAAATGACTTAATTTCCGCAAAATAAAATCATGGCGGGTTTTATTTCGTGTCAAATATGGCGATCCACCATGGTATTTATGATGATATCAAAACTACGTCCGGAATTGATTTATGACTCAAACCACGAGTGTAACGATCAACTCATTGTTCTGACTCCTCAGAGCCTTAGCCAGGTGCAGAAGAAGTGCAAGTATTTAAGCCGTCTGACCATCCATACAAATGAACTATTTTGGATGAATGTAACATATTAGATTATGTGTTGTTATGTAAATTAGTGTTAAAATGCTTAAATAAAATATGATAAAGATCTGTCCCGGAACCACTATACATGTAGGTTGTCAGGAAAGGCAATGACATAATTAAATAGTTTCACGGTTATATTGGAAATATACTAAGATGATCACCAAATCAACGGCCGCAACTTTTCAATTAACCTGAGAAAGACCACAGTGGAGAAGAACGTTATCCAATTTCCTCTAATCACGTCCAACAAGAAACGGTTTCATAAATAATTACACAGAAATGATATATTTTCAGTGGTATCTAAATGGCCTTACATGGGATGTGTCGGGTGTTATACATAAATTACATGGTAAACTTATCATGATGCCCATCGATCAAGATATATCTGACATGCACTGCATACATTATATCAACTGATCTGTCACTTAGCCTATCGACACTCTGAGTCAGTTCGTCACCACCAATTGTCAAGTGGCAGTAAATTACCTTAACAATGCGTCCAATAATGCTAGTCTTTGTAAGTCTGAATATGGTCCTGCCTTAGCCGGTCGAGCTCCTGCAGGCAATATAGATGCTAATCTTCCATGATGAGTAATGCAAACACGGCTTAGGCCATATGCGGGAAATTGTTCTAAGGATTGCTGTCATTTATTAGCTGTACTGCTGGCTACAGTCTCGTGAGCATCAATCAGTAGAAGCACAAATGCACCATAGGCTCATCCCCTGACCAACAGATATAATTATTCGCGCATAATTTGCAGGCACCGACTCAGACCGAAGAAGAACTGGATATTGCCTAAATGTTTCGTCGCTTATCGGTTTTTCTGTTGGCTAATGCCTTGTGTGTGAGCTTCCCTCGGTAGTACTAGTCATTCATCATAACTCATCATCTGACCGGCAGATATAAATCGTTGCAAATAATCTTCAATCACCGATTGACCAAGGAATGGTACAGCGGATTTTGTTATAAAGTTAGGCCAATTTTTTTTTTAAGATATTCTATTGGTGTTCTAGAGGAGTCTCTTCACGACGGTTTAAGTCAACATCTGAAACCGTAAATTTGGCTCCCGTTGCGACAAATCGGATATTGTTTGGGTTTTTTGATTTGCTGGCTTACTGGTATACCGCTCCATGTATGCAAGCGTTGTAAGGCCGATGTATGATCAGCATGTTTTTAATTAACTATACATAAAACATTGGTAGAATGGGTAAACTGTGGTCAGTTGCCAAGTTATGATTTTATTGCTCCCTTTCTATGCTTATCGAATAACTTACTGTGGAACTGATAATCGTAATATAGGCCATGGGGTTGGTTTGGCCTGGTTGGTAAACTAAAATACAGCCATTGCGCTGCGGTATGTATATAAGGTGGTCAGCAGCTGCTTAATGCATTCCAGACACGGATAAGATATGAGCTGTGGTCGGTAACGTGGACATGACTAGCTTGGTTTTGCGATGTATGCTGATTGGAATGCCATGGGGTGTAATTAGACAAGAAGGAAAGCTCAAAATCAAGCACGCCGCCTGACCCTTCGCCAACTTAATAAGTCAATGCAACCCCCTGCGTTAGAGCCTACAGAACCTAGAAAGTGAGGTTTAATATTACAAACTGACATTTAGTAATTATAAAAAGCCGTGACATAGCGTATAAAAACTTAAAAACCGATTGAGTTATGCCAAAATATGTTTCTTAAAATTAAACTAACGTTCGAGGAAATTACCAATAAATGCGCTCGTGATACCTGACGCATGATTTTGATGAAGTTTTCCCTCCTGGTGCAATTATCGACGGAATACTGTATTCATGACACAAGGTACAATTATGCAACTGATGATATGCATTGTGTGGTGTCGGACGGAATAGCAATTAGTAAATACCTTTTGCATGGTAAACATGCTTTTCAATCACGTGCAGATATATCTCATCAAATGAATGTATGCGCTATTCTGGCACGAAGCTCTTCCATCATGCGGCACCGCGCGAATAATGCATATTCAAATGATGAATAAGGGAAAAAATGAGTCGTCATTTCATAAGCTATCAACTTCCCATATGATTGAATAATTGATGCATCATTATATGACTAGTCTAGTCTCCAGTGGTATGATTACTGTCATTTGAATGGATGGCTTCTTAATGCAACCTTCGGGAAAACCGACGTTCTGATGTTTTATAAAAGCAAAACCACGACTGTGAATAAAAAACCGATATTCAGTAAACACATCATCATTATGCTCTATCATTGACCAGACAGAAGACAGATTCGGTTCACATCTTTACATGATCTTATTGATCAAGCTGGTCAATTTCATATGAGCGTGCAAGTTGCAATATTCCGGAATAAATATAGTCCATACGCGGGCGATTGGTAACCAAAATAATCGAATTCATCGGCTTCACTCTAAGCTAATGCCTTACGTGCTAGCATCAGTCTTTAAGGCCCAGCCACCTTGGACTTAATGACCTTATACAGAATCCTGTAAATAATGTAATATTTTGCTTTCATTATTGAGTTAATTAAAATTATAGTCGACGCTTTTCATATAAGCTTCTAGGTGCACATATTTTGATTAAAAAGCAAATGAAAAATATACGCAAGGGATATAATGTTCTCAAAAAGCTACCGTAAGCATATATTTGGCCTGTTTAGAGGAAATATGGTTATCCTTGACGCTCAACCCATTTCATAATTAATTGATATATTTCTTGAGTGTTCCTGGGCAAAAGACAACTGCAGAATTGTTATGTAATATGTTCCTAGAATTAGGTATATTACGCAGACACATGTGTTGCCTATTTCGTGACATGCTCTACATGCGCTGACGGCATAGATCACGTTTACTGCTAATAGATTATTTGATTTAGTGAAACGGTTGACCGTTGGAACGTACTAATACGCTGGGAGGAAAACGCAAAATAAAACGGCAAATTTTACAGCCTTTTGCATTGCACATTCATCATGCAGCCTGTCACTGTTGGTAACGCTTTTGCTTGATTACCGATGAACTGCCAACAGTAGTATGATAATGTATAATCGAGATTTGCAGATAGCTGACAACCCCTATGTGGCAGATTTGTGGCCCTAATGAGTATAGCCATACATGTTCGGATCGCTACTTACAATTGCAGCAACATCTCAGCGTTACGCTTGTTTCCGCAGGTTGTGATAAAATAATATTTTCTCATTTATATTGCGCCTGGAAGTTGCTATTATTTGCACTAATTGCGCTACCTTTTATTACGCTTAAGTGATAAAGAAAACAGCTCAACAAACGGCGCCTGCAAGTGCTAATAACTTGCAGAGTATATCTACTTGGTTGAGGCTTAGAGGATATTTATCAACATACCTGTTTGTCGGTATACGAATGCCGCAAATGGGTTAATCTTGTGTTGAACATACGTCCTGGATTCCGTGGAATTAACGCAACGATTGCCAACGATGTTGCTTCATAACTGCCCATATGGTCAGTCGCCTGCAATGCCTTGTTGTTAACATTGCATCGCTCGCTAGTGCAGTATTCAAATATTACATTAGACACCACGGCAATACATTCCACGATAGGAGGGTAATATCTGCTGTTTCAAACCAGCCAATACAAGATACCGAGCCTTTTGGGACAGACATACCACGTCCATAATGTATGGATTTGAACTAATATATTCCAGATACTATACCCTTAACAGATTAAAATTAAATGGTTCTATGTTACTTCAGGTGTACATTAGCTTTCAGCCTATGTTTTGCTTTGCAAGATGTTGTGAGTGAGCCTGTTGGAACGCGACGCAATCGTACGCCGAACTTTTCCATCAACACATATTCATTGCTGTGCTTTCCTTAAACGAATGAGGTCATACAATGAATGGCAATTCCTTTCTAGACAGTTGCTTGACCATGAATGTGTTGTCATCAAGCAATTACAGCGTGAGTTTGCTAACAAACAGCATATTTCTTAAATAGGATTATAGGCTCAATAAATATCCAATATGGGTAACAGCCATCATGTTTGTGCATCCAAAAAAATTCGGCGATGCGTCAATATTGTTCTTTCTAATAAAATCAGGATATAATACTCCTGATACTATCTGTCTTTTTAATTAGGTCAAATTTTGTTGCCAACGTTGCCGCACATTTATGTGAAAGTATGGCCCACGGAGCAAACTGCTTGAAATATCGCAAAATGTATGTAAATGTGTTTGCTGCCACTCTACTCGGGTCAGATGTAACACGTTATGGTAACCCCGACGATTAAACATGCTTTATCGGCTATTGCATCTTTTCTAAGCCCCACGAGTAATATATAATCTAACATGTTCTTTACCTAGAGTCACAAGAGGGGAATCTTAGAATGCTCATTTACATAATGTACCATAATATATGCACGTTATAATCGGTAGTGAGTGTTAGATATCAATAATGACGCCAAGATGGTGCGTTAATTCTCAGATAACACGTATATACCCAGCAATATATGACTGTCACAAATAATAAATGAAACAACAGAAGAAGCCAAAATACTATGGCCTGAGGTCAAAATGTTGCACGGCTTAAAAGGATAATAAGCTATTCAGTATCAAACATAGAATCATCGTAAAATTAAACTGCCGCATATGAATTTGTTCCCTACAGTTTGCTCCGTATCGCATGCATGCCACTATTAATATGTACAGTTGAATACGTCAAGTAAGTCAAAAACCTAGTGAATTTAAATGTCAACTAGGTTTGCTCCATCGATCATATCATGATTGTTTCCGGAATTATAAACAAAAGATAATCTTAGGTAATGATATGATTACACTTTAGGTTTAGAAGCATTTGTCAACAGTATATGTAGAAAAAACACAGCAATCATCGTCGTTATTGAGGTACGATGCAATATCATCGTACCAAAATATGCAGAAATGTTCTGAATATATTACTACTGTCTTCTTCATGTGACTCAAACGTGATTACTGATAATATGTATTGCTTTATAATATAACACACTTGGCAAGATCGCACATTCGTTACCACGCGTCTCTAGATTAGATGTGTCGCTAACTATCTTAGGTTATTAATTGTATCTTATTTGGTGACGATATTCTAGGAACCTATCTATGCATAAGGACTCAACCGTAGAGCTCAGCTGCGGCCATTTAGAGGTCGTAACTGGAATTGGCTGTATTACCACCGGTACAGAGTGTTGATAACCAGCGGCCGCTTTAGAGGCCTAATATGTCGGTGGTTCACGCGTCGTAATCGGATCACGTTGCAAGGCAATCAGGATATTGATGGCAGCAGCTTTTACCATCAAATGTTGCATTTTGTCGCTAGCATTCGGACGTTATTTCCGAACAGGCCCCAGGCTTTTGTTTCATTATTTACAGCCGAAATAGTCATATATTAAGCAAATTTAGCAAATTTACTGTTAAAAAAATACAGTGACATGTTTCTAAGCAATGGCTGCTATTTTAGTTCATAGTAAGTTATATTGCCCAGAGCCACAGTTTGAAGGATTAAATTCTTGCGTCATGTATTTTTTACATGCGGAAAGGCAGAAACTGGATGTGTAGAGGTATTTATCGTTTTGAAAGCAATGGCAACGGTATATACCAAATTCACGTCAAATTGCAAATGAACGGCAATCTTATGCTGGCGATCATGACAAATATGCTATGAGATAAATAGGATACGTGGTGTGATATATGATATATGAATATATATATATATATATATATATATATATATATATATATATATATATATATATATATATATATATATATATATATATATATATATATATATATATATATATATATATATATATATATATATATATATATAAATAAGCATATATTTATGTATATATATATTTATATATATCTACATATATATACATATATATATTTATATATATCTACATATATATACATATACGACTAATTGCGTTTGGGAACTTTAGTTTAGCTGTGAGTCGAGCGTTAAGAGGAATGTACTTCCTAATTTGACACAGCTGTGTTGTAAATATACCAAACATTTTTGCAATATCCTTTTCCTTTTCAGGAAGGGCACCACCTGCGGAGTGTCACCTGCAAGGCGCTGGAGTGGAAAGACCGTAGCAGAGATCTTCCCTACGCTGTTGCATACAACGGCTCATTGTTGCGTGCAAGTTGTATTTGGTGGCAACGATTGTTCTAGGCCTGCAGCGCCATACGTTCTTTTTCATTTGTGTAGTGGTCCGCTCTGCCTTAATTTTGCAATGCAGCCTGTTACGTATTTTTTGAGCCACTGTGTTCTACCCGGCGATCTATTTACCTTGCATAAAAGTGGCCGTAGGTTGGCACCTCTTTCTCAGTGGCACCTCTTCGTCTATCAGGATTTGGCGAAGGCTTGGGCCTCTAAGAGTTTGTACTCCGATCTTATCCGATGCAATGGGTCTTCTTAGCCCCAACTCGACTCGCTCTGTTGGCGGAAGGAAGTCTGCAGGAGTCGGGTCATTGTCGGACTTGGTCAGTGTCACAAGCTCAACACCCTTTCGTCGGATGCAAAATTAATTTTCCCTACACTGATTAAAGGCACAAGGCTTTCAGAAGACACCTGTTAACCAAGTTAAGGGCCAGTCGCAAGTATTCATGGTACGTTTCGGTCGCTCCTTTGAGTATACTAAAACAAACAAATATCTTAATTGATTCTGCTATAACATACACATGTCGAGCTTCAGGGCATTTGATATGCCGCAAATGGTTAGCGACAGCCTATAGAAGGTCTTTCATAGTGAAATGCTCGTTGCAGTTAGTAACCCCAGGGTCTGACAACTCGTACAGAAGGGGCTTCGCGCTTCGATTGAGCTTCTGGGTGTTTGCCCACATATGTACAAATATATATATATATATATGTGTGTGTGTATATATATGTATATATATATATATATATATATATATATATATATATATATATATATATATATATATATATATATATATATATATATATATATATATATATATATATATATATATATATATATATATATATATATATATATATATATATATATATATATATATATATATCTTATATATCTCTATATATATATATATATATATATATCTATATATATATATCTATATATATATATATATATATATATATATATGTATATGCATATACGTGTTTTTTATGTATACTTTGGCAAAAGCTTAGTAGGAGCTTTTTCTGGGGTGAATTGCTGCAGCGTTATTTCAAATAGCCTTCAGGGCTAATTTTTGGGTCGCTGTATAAAGTGGTTTTCAGCAATGGTTTGTTAGCACCTGGAAATATTTCAGCCTAACTTATACTTGATGTGCCAGGGGTTTCTGTACTGGTTCTAGGATCAATACTGCGATTGTGAGCAGCATTTGATTGCCGTGTGGCCTGAGATTCATAGCGTGTTGTGTCTGGAATGATTCTCGAGGCACAGTTCTCATGGTCAGCTTGTCAGCTTAAGCAAACAAAGAATTTTGATGCTGATTCCTTTTCATCCTGTAGGCATCGATGTCGGTTGTGGTACTCGATCCAACTAGGACCCTAGTGTTGTGTCTAATCTCAGCTCCTGAACTATTTCACCATTTTACAGTGCGATAATGTTGAATAATAAATGAAATGCTGTGTTAATGTTGAGGCTAAGAAAGGTAGCTTTATTGCAAGTATTTTCAAAGAATCGAAGTAAGTCTGTTCCCGTGTTTAATTTTGCTTCCGTAGCAAATATGATTTATGATATTTGGTGACATAACTGAACGTAAGTAATAACTTGTACAAACACCCTAGAGTCTCGATGTGCTTCTAATGGGGAGTCAATCGCCTCGGTAATTAGCTGTCACAATATTAAAACAACTAAGGCCATTATGCAGTGATGAATTAACCGGGCAAGGCAATCGATGATTTACGTCTTTGATCATTGACCATCATCTTTCTGTTTATGTTTTAAATGTATTCTGGTGGTAATGATAAAGTAACTGAAACTGTGATGTATCAATTGGCATTTGAAAATTAATTGCCATAGGGATAAAATGTCCGATTAGCTTAATGTTAAATGGGTACTGTCCTCAGCTGCGTATTTTACATTGCCTCCTCAGCCGTTATTATAACAATTGTGAAAGAGATCTTGAAATCTAGTGCCGATATAGACCACCGGTTCCCCATATCCGTAGCAATAAACAATAGGTCGTTAATGCATCAATAAAACGACCGAAAGCCACCTTTGCAGCGATTGAGCAACTGTCATATTGCGCCCTTGCATCGTTACCTGTCATGTACGTGCAAATAAAAAAATAAACTCGCGGGGATATGACGCTGTCAAACGAAGGACAACAGCAACATATGTTTTTAGCATTAACACAAGACATAAGACAAACATTAAAACCCTAACAGAATTGTCCGATCGTTTTTAAATCACAGCCAAGGGTACAACCAAAATGGCGCAGAAAAGTAGGATAGTTTCCAACTTGATGAATATGGCAATTTGAGCGATAACTAGAAATATATGTGCATATGATGTCATGTTTGGCAGCCAATTACCAGGAATATGCGAAATGTCAGATTTCCCTTGGCTTTATAATGAAGTTGCAGGCGTCAGAATAGAGTCCAGTCCATGGCTCCTCGAGTGTTTTGATCGTAGGCGTACGATCACAATAACGTTATAGATAGTACAATAGTTCAGTAGGTGGTATCATAAAACACTCGTTGGTATGCTAGTCACGTAGTAGCCTCTCTATTTAGTAGTTCCTAGATAGATCAATGCAACTAATCTCATCAATTAGGTATGTGTTCCCAAGGAACGCTTGTTTTCGACACATGCCAAACCTTGCTCAGTCAATTAACAATTAAGGCAGGAATACTACATCAGATGTCAAACACCAGATAGTACGTCTATGATACATCATTATATCTGCATTACTCAGTAAGAAGCAACACCGTTGCCCCAATGTGAGTGTAAGGCCAACATTTGCATTTTCAAACAATCGATTTAAGAGAGCTCTCTTACATCGCATAGTCTCTCTTTTCTCGTGCTCGTCACTTTTTACCATGCTCATAAACCAGTACAACTCCGTGACCGTATTATGAAGCAGTATTTGTTTGCAAATGTTGTAGAAGCATACATGTCATTGAACTAATGCAGGAATAAATACACCACTTAAAGCGCTCAGTAAAATGGCTGCCAAAACAATGAATTGCAGATATCGCCACATCTTTCACACCGTATCAAATCAATGTCTCATCGTGTTTAGATCTATCATTATTCTATAAAATGAGCATGTTGTTGCTATTCAGTATCCGACGTTACAAATTATTTTTATTTTCTTAAACGTTGGTCAAATCGACCCGTTCTCATGTCACTTCCAGAACTGCGTACGGTTGGCATGCTTGCACATAAAAACCTATACGGTCACACATATGTCATAATCGCCAAATCATTTAATACAACAGAGATTTCGTAATAGGCAACTCCTTAGTTGGATTACTTAACAAAACATATGATATACGTTAAGCTTTGAGAAGCTTGGCAAGCTTTAATTACATTGTTCCCGATGTATGACAATTTTGCTAACGGAATTTAAGCAGGACCTATGAGCTTCTAGCGTCTCCGTCTAACAAACCATTTGATAAACCTGATTGCTTGACCGATTGAGTAAACCAAATGGATCAGCAAAATCCATCCTGCTAACTAAGTGACAGCGCATGGTAGTTGTGGCACTTTTTGATAGGTAACGTCATTTTGCTTGTCAAAGATGGCATTTATAAGATTTACGAAATCGCGCATTGCTGATTGAATTACTAACTGTAGAGCTGATAATCGTCAGATAGGCCATGGGGTAGCGTGGTTGTAAAGCTATGCAACCACTGCGCTGAGGTTTGCACATAACGTGGTCCGACGCTAAATGCATCCAAGACACTTGCTTTTGCGACGCATGCTGATTGGTTTGCCATGGTGAGTAATTAGGGAGGAAAGGAAAACTCAAAATCAAGCAAAATGTAGATATGCGTGCATGGATTTAGCATTCAACCAGCAAGCCGTAACTGAGCGTGTTCTATTGCCATGACTAATTTATGCAGTAAGAAATGGGCAGCCGATTGGAAGTAGCAAATTCATGCCTTACGATGATTAGCTTCGAGGAGACCTTGAATGACTCGCGTGATGTGGCTTTTGTGAGAAAGGTCACCAAGATTGTAATTGGTGATATTAATGCCATCAAATAATTCAGACAAAGGCCTGCATCCGCCATTGGTGTCAAATTACTGTAATCTTGGTTGTATTGAGCACCGCTGGTTCTGTTGACTGCTATGGGTTATGTACCATACATAAGGAACAATGCCATATACTACGATATCTTCAGATAGTATACTGTTCGTGAGCAAATGTTGAATCCGACAGATCACTTAAAAGGCATAAAACTTTAATACTGGCGTATAAATGGGATTTAATATTGGTCAGAGTTTAGAGATAATACAAGAAATTGTATTTGTGAGTAATGTTGAGCTGTTCAATGGCTGCAGAAGCATACACGCTAGCAGTCACTATGTTTGATAAAAGTGCTAGAATTATGCTGCTTTGTTTGACAGTATGTCACAACTATGTATACCAGCAGGTGTAAAATCGTTTGCTATGGCGGCGTATTGAATGACCACATATATCGTTGCTAGCTCTGTCAACAAGATTACAATATGAGTGTGCGTATCGTGCATTTATTGTTTCTGCTCGGCAGTTTATTACAACACATTATTATATATAAGGATATGTAACAACCTACAAAGTCAAACAGTGAAATATGTTAAAGGGTTATTCATTCATATACAGACACCGACTCGGCGTTGACGTGAATGGGATGTGAATATTGGTTTGATATCATAGTTACAGAAAACAAGGAATCGTTACTTTACTTTTGATATTACACCGATTGTTGAAGAAAACCCTAACAGAGTGACAAACACCATTATAAATGACCTTCAACAAGAAATATCCCGTTGCCATCGGTCAACCGTCCCCACCCGACACTTGGCTAACGTAATGTGTCAGTACAGCACTATGTGTTACACCCGCAGAACCAAGTGTGGTATTGCGTTACAAATTGACATTTTTTAATAACTAAAAAGCCGTGACATTGCGCATCTAAATCTTAAAACCGATTGAGTTATGCCACAATATGTTTGTTAAATTAAGCTTTGTTCGCTGAAGTTAACAGTAAATGTGCGTGTGATGCCTGATGCCTGCTAATGATGCAGTTGACGGTTCTGGTAGAATTATCGACGGGAGACTTTAGATCAGTATGAGTTGACAACACATTGACGTCATTGCAACCAGGTGTTTGGACAATACATTCTCCCTCGTCGGTCATTATATTTTCCCAACTACTGCAATCAAGACCCAAGCTGCCATTAAATAATGCTTTATTATTTAACTGATGTAATTCATTGTGTTGCATTGTTCGTCGTTGCATGGTAAACTGGAACGCGCTTTCAATTACGACCAATATATAAGCACGTCCTATTCTTGCACGGCCTAATATACTGAGGTTTTTAAAGCTCTTCTATTAAGTAGCACCACGCAGTTAATGAACATTCAAATGTATGAATTACAGAAATATTGTAATTGAGTCGTCATCGCGCGGTGCCATTTCTCAGCAAGATTTATTTGATTTTGAGCATATTCCACTGTAATTCTAAGCAGAAATTCGGCCATATGATTAAATAATTGGTACATCATAACATGACAAATCTAGTCTCCGGTGGTATGATTACTGTACTCTGGATTGCTGGCATCTCGCTGCGACCTTCGAGCAAACCAAAATTCACAAATTATAGAAAAGCCAATCCACGACTGCGAATATAAAACCAATGTGCGGTAAACACAGCACCATTATAATCTGTCCTTGACCCGGTAGAAGACCTAATGCACACTGGAAATTTGCCCCTCATTATGGACCTATCGGACAGGATAGCTTTGCATAAGTGTCGGCAAGGACTAGCATATTGATTAAGCTAGTCAGGTTCCGGGGGGCGTATGGGGGAAAACATCACGTGATTAATATAGCCCACGGGTCTTACGTCCACATGCGAGAGATTATTAAGGGAAATAATCGCATTCACTGTTACCAAATGCCTTCCGACCTAACGGCAGTCTTTGAAGCCATAAACTTTCGACTCAATTTCTTAATAGAAGATTCTGTAAAAAATGTTGAGGGAATATATCCGAATGCATTTAATCAATGCTTGTATACGCACATATTTCGATTAAAAGGCAAACAGGAAATATAAGCAGGGAATGTAATGTTCAAAGTAAACCACCATTAGCATATATTCGGCATGTCGAAGGAAAATATGGTAATCCTTGAAACTCTACCCATTTTATAAGAAATTGATATAATGTTTGAGTGTGACATGGTTTATGCAAAAGTGTTGTGTTGTCGATATTCTATTCCAAAGGATATGTGATGTGAATGGTGGTCGGGACCCTAAGCTTGTGTACCCAGCCTGTCTCATCCATAAGCACCGCGCTTTGGTGCTTCATATGTAAATCTCTAGCCGGATGTATGTTCTGCAGACACATGCGTTGCCTATAACATGACATGCTCAAGAACCGCTGCTTAAATAGACCATGAAGTAGAGTGAAGCGTGTTATGGGTAACACAACGACAAAACATTCATAAACGGCTATTCAACCTTTCTTAGGTAGACGAGTAATATATAATCTAACAAGTTCTTTTCCTAGTGTCACAAGAGAGGAATCTTAGAATGTTCATTTCTATAGTATACCAATTCTGCACGTGAAAATCGGCAGAGTGTGTGGCATATGGACACCAGGCTATTAGGATAGATATTATTTTCGGTATTGGTCGCAATCGTGAACAACATAGTCGTATATGCCCCTCGGACGTTGCTGCCATCTCGAGCTATTCATATCTACCTGACTCGCCTGATCTTTCTCATGTGTACTTTCACATAACTAAGCGTCGATGTTCAATATAAGAGCTTGGCATTGCAATATTGCTTGATATGAATCAAGACAAGATGATTTTGATTTGCGACAAAAAAGTACGTCTAGTGATTGTATAATCGGAGAGTTTTTGTGACGAATATATTCATCAAACTTGATAGTTACAAGACCAGACATAACCACGAGAGCAATCTAATTGCAATGTACGAAACAGTTAGCATTTCTCAAAGCAGGTTCGCTACTTTGGATGTTGCTCGCATTATCAATCACTTGATTTACTGGTCATGGTGCATTTAAAATAGAAAAACTGGTTATTTGATGAATTTAGTTTAGCTGCAGCAGTCGAGCGTTAATATTTGTTAGGGACAGTTGTCTTTCTTGGACAGTTTTAAACGACAGCCCTATTAATCACTGTCGCTATAACCTTGATCACGCTACCTCAGAAATGCGCCACGTAGAAACTGTCTTACCACTCTTAGTTTAATCTTGTAACAATCCATAAACACGTTATTTAGAGCATGTGTCGGTAAGAAATACGAAAATCAACATTTAATCGATGCAATAAGATATCAGATACAGGTTATTTCTAAGAATATCCAAGTTTTGTTTGTGTTTGCAGCATAACAAGCTAGCCGTCGTTTAAACAACATGCGACATGTATGAACAAAAAAATTTTGCTCTATCACACATTTAGTTTAAAATTTACGGCACGTGTGAGGCAGAGTGCTATGAGACGTTTCCGGAAAAAAAATTGGTTTGATCCTTTTGGAAGCACGCAAAACTCATATCAAAGGATAGGAATTCACAAAACCATTGTTTGAAATCCTTCGTCGGGGAATTTGTGAGGGGAGTCTTTTCTTCTAGGGCCTAAATCGTATGGGCCGCTGAAATGAGCATGAATGTACACCAAAATCAACAGAGTAAAAGCTTATGCGTGTAATGAAATCCGTAATTGCTATCATTTCAACCGAAGGCGTCTAGACAATTCATTTGAGCTTCACTGCATAAACGGTTTATAGTTACATAGCAAGGCCATGAATACCAAGTCAAATAAGTTCGGCTCCAAATTGCCCGTCAGAAGAAGCTAAAACTAGATCTTCGCGTAAAATAGCGAGGCGATGTTCCACTCACGCCTTCGTCCGGAATTCTGATTGGAAATCAATATTAATGCGTGCAGTTTACTTTAGAAGAAGCTCGGCTAAGTGGCGGCCATCTAGAAACCAATCTTCGGTATTGGACCGTCGGGCGTGACTGGTTATCTTATGCGATTGGTAATTTGTATTTGTTCTGCTTAAAAAGTATTTGCTTAGAATATACAATTCCTCTGCTGTCAAAACAGAACAATGAGTGGCAATCAACTTAGCTTATTTATTAATACTACCAATAAAAGCAAGTTTATGAATGGTTTATTTTATTTAAATAATGTAATTTGAAAATATGTGCCCGTTCCAAAACCAAACCATAGATGCCATATAAGAATCGGTATTCTGCATAAATTATCGTTGTCTGTGGTGTCAAGGGCTGTATGGAGATTTATTGTCTCATCGTTCGATAAGTCAGGTTTTTAGTGACGGATTATACGCCTTGTCGGGTTGGCTCAAAGGTTAAAAGGAAAGTTTAAGCTGCACAATTCATTAAAATATTACCGATAGTAATACAATGAATCCGAAGGTTCATATCTGGTTGCTTATTGGTATTTACAACACCAGAAGATAAACATACTAAGAAAGAGAACAATTCAAAAACCGGCAATAATCGATTATTTATTTGCGGACTGTTCATCAAACTGACATAATGGGAATATTAGCATACTTCCAAATATGGGCTTGATGTTGACTCTCTTAGGTATATGTCACATGCGTTTACAGCAGCCCGCATGTGACTATGTGTCGTCATCAAATCGCAAGTGGGCTGTATTATATAGCAGGCAACAACTTTTTTTTTTTTTTTTTTTTTTTTTTTTTTTTTTTTTTTTTTTTTTTTTTTTTTTTTTTTTTTTTTTTTTTTTTTTTTTTTTTTTTTTTTTTTTTTTTTTTTTTTTTTTTTTTTTTTTTTTTTTTTTTTTTTTTTTTTTTTTTTTTTTTTTTTTTTTTTTTTTTTTTTTTTTTTTTTTTTTTTTTTTTTTTTTTTTTTTTTTTTTTTTTTTTTTTTTTTTTTTTTTTTTTTTTTTTTTTTTTTTTTTTTTTTTTTTTTTTTTTTTTTTTTTTTTTTTTTTTTTTTTTTTTTTTTTTTTTTTTTTTTTTTTTTTTTTTTTTTTTTTTTTTTTTTTTTTTTTTTTTTTTTTTTTTTTTTTTTTTTTTTTTTTTTTTTTTTTTTTTTTTTTTTTTTTTTTTTTTTTTTTTTTTTTTTTTTTTTTTTTTTTTTTTTTTTTTTTTTTTTTTTTTTTTTTTTTTTTTTTTTTTTTTTTTTTTTTTTTTTTTTTTTTTTTTTTTTTTTTTTTTTTTTTTTTTTTTTTTTTTTTTTTTTTTTTTTTTTTTTTTTTTTTTTTTTTTTTTTTTTTTTTTTTTTTTTTTTTTTTTTTTTTTTTTTTTTTTTTTTTTTTTTTTTTTTTTTTTTTTTTTTTTTTTTTTTTTTTTTTTTTTTTTTTTTTTTTTTTTTTTTTTTTTTTTTTTTTTTTTTTTTTTTTTTTTTTTTTTTTTTTTTTTTTTTTTTTTTTTTTTTTTTTTTTTTTTTTTTTTTTTTTTTTTTTTTTTTTTTTTTTTTTTTTTTTTTTTTTTTTTTTTTTTTTTTTTTTTTTTTTTTTTTTTTTTTTTTTTTTTTTTTTTTTTTTTTTTTTTTTTTTTTTTTTTTTTTTTTTTTTTTTTTTTTTTTTTTTTTTTTTTTTTTTTTTTTTTTTTTTTTTTTTTTTTTTTTTTTTTTTTTTTTTTTTTTTTTTTTTTTTTTTTTTTTTTTTTTTTTTTTTTTTTTTTTTTTTTTTTTTTTTTTTTTTTTTTTTTTTTTTTTTTTTTTTTTTTTTTTTTTTTTTTTTTTTTTTTTTTTTTTTTTTTTTTTTTTTTTTTTTTTTTTTTTTTTTTTTTTTTTTTTTTTTTTTTTTTTTTTTTTTTTTTTTTTTTT
>CM067358.1:49445612-49463112 GCA_034190875.2 Urechis unicinctus | reverse complement strand
TTCCGTATTAAAATTAAAAATTAAAACATTTAAGCTTAGTATGTTACCAAAACATATTTTGTATTAAGCCTGTATACTGTCAATACTTGTGAAGGAAGAGGTCTCTGATCTTCCTTACACAACCAGAGTTATCCTCCTGTTGCACTCCTCCAAAAATACATGACTCCACAGAACCAATTGCTGATAGACGCCGTGTCTACGCATCTTTTTTTTGGTCCTCGACAACCGCATCCCATACCAAGTCCACCCGGTAACTGTTAATAACCTCAATGACCATCGGGTCAAGCACAACTCCTTCCATCTGAGGTAGTGCATATGTGCAAAAGTCTGGGCTTTTAGTGCAACATTGCCGCTCCACAGGGGGAGGCATTTCCCTACATTGAAGGCAGAAGCAACAGTCTGGGGAAGTGGTAGTTGATGGAGGGTGGAATCCTTCTTTCGGCGGTGTGGGTTGTCGGGTTATTGTAATAAAAAAATTGGGGCTGTCTTTCTAAGCAGCAACTGACCCGCTCAATCCAAATCCAGCCACAGCACTAAATTCTAAAAATATGAGTAATCAAAAGTCTTCATTTTGATGGATTGAATATCTCCAATACAAATCTCTCTCTGTGACACTAAATTCTGAAAATATGAGTAGTCAAAAGTCTTCATTTTGATGGATTGAATATCTCCAATACAAATCTCTCTCTGTGACCAAAATTGCATGAAGGTTTTTGGAGCAGCTGAAGAGTGCTAATTGCTGAGTTGTACAATACCTCAATTTCTCCTTCTGTGACAGCTCTAAAGATTTAGCAGTCACTCTACTCTGCTGTAGGGTATGGTTAGTTATTGGTGTGTTGCAAAGGTAGCCTCTGCGAACAAGATTGACTCGCTTTCGGCCTGTCGAGGTCTACAAACAAATGAGAACCAATGGAAATTTATGGTTCGATAGTTCAACGTTGGACCTATTTATTGACAAAGTGATTCAATTAGGTAAGGCAAGCCCAAAAGTACCATGTTTAAAGAAGGTGGGGCTCCTCTGCCACCTCTTCAGGCTTGTCTGTAACCTCCACCAACTTGGACACCTGTGTCATGGTGAACAATTTCAAACCATTAAACACATCCTTCCCAGTCATAATGGGTGTATTGAGTTCAATAAAATGCCCTTGATAAGAATCAAATAAAAAAGGAACCAACCTCAGCTCCACACACGTTGTCAGAATCTCTACCATGACCCCTTCCACTGCCTCTTCTTGTACGCGATCCCCTCCTTGGCGTTTTGATTTCCTTTAAATTTGATAGTGGGTTGGTTCAATTTAATCAATGAATGAACATGACAAGAATAATTCAATCAATAATGTTACAGTGTTTGAGCCAAAAGCCTGCAAAAGTTAGCCAAACCCATACGATGATACATACCACCCCAAACTCCTAGTGTGGACGTTTCAGTACACAGGGATTTGCATTGGCTGGCCGCTATTTTCTCTGTAGGGTTTATGTATGCATAGAAGATAGCGACCCGCCAGCCAATTCAAATCCCTGTTTCAGTTCACTATAACCAGATAACGTAACCGTCCTGAGGGAGACCCCAGTCCCTTGATTTATAATACAATTTATGAGTTCATTCAGGAATATTCCAATAGTTTGCTATGAAAAAGCACCAATAATTGCATATAAAATAATCAAACTTCGAACAAGTGTCATGGCTTTACACTCCAAAACGTGGAAGACTAGTCAGGAATATCGTTTTTATTACGCTTGAACATGCGCAGCCTCAGTATAAATATAATCAGATAATATTCTAAGTCTAAGGGCTACCTCAGGGTTCGTTCGCAGGTGTAACGCTATCTGTTGTTAAATTTACGGTAATCTATGGTATCGATAGTGTTCACTTTATTGAGGCGGGTTCTTTTTTATATATAACATTCGAAAACTCCAATCAAAGAAGAACAAAGAAGAGAAATGAAGGAATCAAAACACTCACCATTTCGGCTGCATGCGTTTCCACCTTCTGTCGAATCTGCGCTGCGCGTGACGTCACGACTATGTGTTGTCAACAAATGACCCTTCAATACGCATGCGTCATTTTCCCATCGACATGTGCCCATGTTTGTAAATATGGGTGTGGCCGACAGATTTCGATACGGTGTAACCGACGATATAGCGTTGAACTAGTCCGCAAAATGGTTTATATTGGTCCCAAAAGAGTTGTTCTATTAAATGGAGCAAAAAAACCGCATGTAATTTTTTTGAAAAAATGCATCTTTAACGTCTGAATACCAACGTGATTGTGAATTAACGCGAATAATCGGCCGACAGCAGTCTTTGTTAGTCGTAATATGGTCCTGCCTTAGCCGGTCAAGCTCCTGCAGGCAATATAGATGCTAATCTTCCATGTTGAGTAATGCAGACACGGCTTAGGCCATATGCGGGAAATTGTTCTAAGGATTGCTGTCATTTATTAGCTGTACTGCTGGCTACAGTCTCGTGAGCATCAATCAGTAGAAGCACAAATGCACCATAGGCTCATCCCCTGACCAACAGATATAATTATTCGCGCATAATTTGCAGTCAACGACTCGGACTGAAAAAGAACGGGATATTGCCTAAAATTTTCGTCGTTCATAGCTTTTCTGTTGGCTAATGCCTAGTGTGTGAGCTTCCCTCGGTAGTACTAGTCACTCATCATAATTCATCATCTGACAGGCAGATATAAATCGTTGCAAATAATCTCCAATCACCGATTGAAAAGAGAATGGTACAGCGGCTTTTGTCATAAATTTAGGCCAAGTTGGCTTTTTTAAGATATTCTATTGTTGTACTAGAGAAGTCTCTTCATGACCATTTAGTCAACATCTGTAACCGTAAATTTGGCTCCCGTTGCGACAAATCGGATATTGGTTTGGTTTTTCGATTTCCTATTTTTCTTCTGCTTACTTGTATACCGCTCAATGTATGCAAGCGTTGCGAGGCCGATGTATGATCAGCATGTTTTTAATTAACTTTTCGGTTTGTGTGACTTTCTATGCCCACTTTATCAATATATTTCAATGTCCAGTGTCATAATTGCCATATCATTTAATACAAAGAAAATTTCGTACTAGACAGCTACATATGTGGATTACTTATCAACACATATGATATACATTAAACATTGGTAGAAAGGGTTAGCTGTGGTCAGTTGCCAGGTTATGATTTTATTGCTCCCTCTGTATGCTTATCGAATTACTTACTGTAGAACTGATAATCGTAATATTGGCCATGGGGTTGGTTTGGTCTGGTTCGCAAGCTAAAATACAGCCATTACGCTGCGGTATGTATATAAGGTGGTCAGCTGCTTAATGCATTCCAGACACGGATAGGATATGAGCTGTGGTTTGTAACGTGGACATGACTAGCTTGGTTTTGCGATGTATGCTGATTGGATTGCCATGGTGTGTAACTAGAAAAGAGGGAAAGCTCAAATTTAGGCACGCCGCATGACCCTTCGCCAACTTAATAAGTCAGTGCAACCCCCTGTGTTATAAACTGCAGAACCTAGAAAGTGCGGTTTTATATTACAAATTGACATTAAGTAATTATAAAAAGCCGTGACATAGCGTATCAAAACTTAAAAACTGATTGAGTTATGCCAAAATATGCTTCTTAAAGTTAAACTTACGTTCGATAAAATTAATGATAAATGCGAGCGTGATACCTGACGCATGATTTTGACGCAGTTGTCGCGCCTGGTGCGATTATCAACGGAATACTCCCGATCAGAACGATTTCGCAACACGAAGAATTTGCGTTAATGCAATCAAGTGCTTGGACAAACAATAAAGTCTCCATCCTAGGTCCTTAATAAACCCAACTACTGCATTCAAGACACCAGGTACCACTATGCAACTGATGAAATGCATTGTGTGGTATCTGTCGGAAAAGCAATTAGTAAATACTTTTGCCTGGTAAACGTGCTTTTCAATCACGTGCAGATATTTAGGTCCTATTCTTGCACGAAGCTCTTCCATTAAGCGGCACCGCGCGAATAATGCATATTCAAATAATGCATAAGGAAAACAATGAGTGGTCACTCCAGAAGCTATCACCTTCCCATATGATTGAAAAATTGATACATCCTTACATGACCACTAATTACTGTAATTTGAATAGATGGCGTCTCGCTGCAACCTTCGGGCCAACCGACATTCCGATATTTTATAAAAGCAAAACCACGACTTTGAATACAAAACCGATATTCAGTAAACACATCATCATTATGCTCCATCATTGACCAGACAGAAGACCGATGCGGTTCACATCTTTACAAGATCTTATTGATCAAGCTGGTCAATTTCATATGAGAGTGCAAGTTGCAATATTTCGGGATAAATATAGCCCACAGGTCTTACATCCATATGCCGGCGATTGGTAACCAAAATAATCGAATTCATCGGCTTCACTCTAAGCTAATGCCTTACGTGCTGGCTTCAGTCTTTAAAGCCAGCAACCTTGGACTTAATGACCTTATACAGAATCCTGTAAATAATGTAATATTTTGCTTTTCATTATTGAGTTAATTAAAATTATAGTCGACGCTTTTCATATAAGCTTCTAGATGCACATATTTTGATTAAAAAGCAAATGAAAAATATATAATGCTCTCAAAAAGCCACCGTTAGCATATATTTGGCATGTTTAAAGGAAATATGGTAATTCCTGAAGCTCTTCCCATTTCATAATTAATTGATATATTGCTTGAGTGTCCCTTGGCAAAAGATAACTGCAGAAATGTTGTATAATATGTTCCTAGAACTAGGCATATTACGCAGACACATGTGTTGCCTATTTCATGACATGCCTTAGATACGCTGCTGGCACAGAACACGTTGACTTATAGTAGATTATTTGATTTAGTGAAATGATCGACCATTGGAAAGTTCAAATACGCTTGGAGGAAAACGCAAAATGTAACTGCAAATTTCAAAGCATATTGCATGGCACATTCATTATGCGGCCTGTCACTGTTGGTAACGTCTTTGCTTGATTACCGATGACTGCAAACAATAGTATGATAATGTATAATGGGGATTTGCAGATAGTTGACAAACCCTATGTGGCAGATTTGTGGCCCTAATGAGTATAGCCAAACTTCTTCGGGTTGCTACTCACAATTGCAGCAACATCTCAGCTTTGTGCTTGTTTCTGCAGGTTGTGATAATATAATGTTTTCTCATTTTAGTTGTTGTCATTTGCATTAATTGCGCTACCTTTTTATTACACATAAGCGTTAATGAAAACAGCTAAGCAAACGGCGCCTGCAAGTGCAAATAGTTTGCAGAGTATATCTATTTGTTTGAGGCTTAGAGCGTATCTGTCAACAGATCCGTTTGTTGGTATACAAATGCCGCAGATGGATTCATCTTGTGTTGAACATACGTCCTGGATTCTGTAGAATTAACGCAACGATTGTCAAAGATATTGCTTCATAACTGTCTATATGGCTAGTCGCCTGCCGAGGATAAAAACGCTGTTCAGTATCAAATATAGAATCAGCGTAAAATCAAGCGGCAGCATATGGATTTGTTTCCTACAGTTTGCTCCGTATCGCATGTATGTCACTGTTTATATGTACAGTTGATAACGTCATGTAAGTCCATTGGGTTTGCTCCTTCGGTCATATTCATAATTGTTTCCGGGATTATAAACAAAAGATAACATTAGGTAATGACATGATTAGACTTTAGGTTTAGGAGCATTTGTCAAAAGTTCTTGTGGAAAAAACACAGCAATCATCGTCGTTATTGAAGTAAGATGCAATATCATCATACCAAAATATGCAGAAATGTTCTGAAAATATTACTATTGTCTTCTTCATGTGACTCAAACGTGATTACTGATAATATGATAATTGTCTTTTATAAGCCCTGCACGTGCCTCATATATGACGGAGCCACACTGCTTTATTGCACATGGTATGTTTGTGCGATATTCTTAATTAACAGCAGCTTAATTCTCATTATTCTTCTCAATAACTGAGTTGTGATTACGTACTGGTATGGGGATTCCAATCAAATCTCAATGAGGCTACCTAGCCAATCTAAGTCAAATATATGTTAGTAAGCTGACAGCAATATCAGTTTTGTGCATTACTTTATAATATGACACACTCGGCAAGATCGCCCATTCGTTACCACGCGTCTCTAGATTAGATGTGTCGCTAACTATCTTAGGTTATTAATTGTATCTTATGTGGTGACGGTATTCTTGGAGCCTATCTATGCATAAGGAACCAACCGTAGAGCTCTGCTGCGGCTATTTAGAGGTCGTAACTGGAATTGGCTGTATTACCACCGGTACAGAGTGCTGATAACCGGCGGCCACTTTAGAGGCATAATATACCGGTGGTTCACGCGTCGTAATCGGATCACGTTGCAAGGCAATCAATATATTGATGGCAGCAGCTTTTACCATCAAATGTTGCATTTTGTCGCTGGCATTCGGACGTTATTTCCGAACAGACCCCTAAAATGCTTTCCGTCTATAGTGCGTAATATTTTCGTTCATGTATCACTAAGTAAGCCTGCCTGTATTCATGTCCCCAACATCCTCAAACCTTTAACGCCATCATGATTCTGACAGCTTCCTTCCATATAAAATAACGGCTAACACGTGATCAATACGACACGATTTTTGTCAATCCATTATTTGTAGCCGATATCGTAAAATGGAAGTAAGAGAAATATAATTCATTTTTTCATTTAGCAAATAAACAGTGACATGACCTTTTTATTAGAAGCAATGCGTTGCTATAAGAGTTGGCTCATAGTAAGTTACTCATTCTGCAAAAGAGCCACAATTGGATTGATTAAATCGTGCGGCATGTATTTTTTACAGCCGACGCAAAGGAAAGGCAAAAAGCAACTCAAAGCATGGATTATATAAAGGTATTTATCGTGGAATATAAAGGTATTTATCGTGATTTGAAAGCAATGGCAATGGTAAATACCAATTTAACACGCAACTAATCAAATTGCAAATGAACGGCAATCTTATGCTGGCGATCATAACAAATATGCCATGACTCATTTAGCAAATATATAGGATACTGTGTGGTGATTTTGGCTCATAGTAAGTTATATGCCCAGAGCCAAATGGATTGATTAAAATATGCGGCATGTATTTTTTTACATGCGGAAATATACTGGATATAAAGGTATTTATATATGAAATATATACAAATTCACGTCAATATGAACGGCAATCTTATGCTGGCGATCATAACAAATATATAATATATATATAGATATATATATTATATATATATATATATATATATATATATATATATATATATATATATATATATATATATATATATATATATAGATATATATATATATATATATATATATATATATCTCTCTATCTATATATATATATATCTATATATATATATATATATATATATATATATATATATGTAGCTCCCTACGGATAGCAGACAGTAACTGTATGCACGTGGAATCTGCAGGTCTTTGAGTGACCCAAGAGAGTCTTTCCAATGCTCCCACTTAGTGAGCATCTCCTCAGGCATTGGTGTGTCCCAGTCTGTCGTCATGGACACCAGATCTCCGAGGAGCCACTTTCCTTGAATGGTCACTGGGGCTAGGAAACCCATCGGGTTATACAGGCGGTTGACCGTAGAGAGAACACCCCTGCGTGTATTTTGCTTGTCCCTGCTACTGACATAGTAGGTGAATGTGTCAGTCTTAATGTCCCAGCTAACTCCGAGGGATCTATGCACAGGTGCGCAGTTCTTGGTGAAGTCCAGACCACAGAGATCTTTGGCAAAATCCTCCGCGGGAAATGAGCTCAACACTTTTTCACTGTTTGAAGCTATCTTGTGGAGCCGATGATTGCCTCCTTTGAGTAAGGCTTCTTGGGTTGTCTTGATCAACTCAATGGCCTGCTGAATACTGAGGAGGAAGTCGAGACCATCATCTACATAGAGGTCCTCTTGGACGAACCGTTTCATGTCTGGGCCGAATATCTCCTTTTCGATCTGAGCCGTCTTCCTCAAGCCATAGGTGGCGACGGCCGGGGAGCAGCTATTTCCAAACACGTGTACACACATACGATACTCTATTTGTTCTTTGTCCGGATCATTGTCCTTGTACCACAGAAATCTGAGAAAATTCCTGTGGGGTTCATAAACCTTAAGACAGTAAAACATGTGTTTGATGTCCCCCATGACGGCCACAGCTTCCCGGCGGAATCTCAGCAGGATGCCCAACAGATTGTTGGTCAGATCTGGCCCTGCCAGGAGGATGTCGCTGAGGGATACCCTGTTGAACTTCGCTGATGAGTCGAACACACCTCTGATCTGATCAGGTTGCTTGGGGTGATATACCTCAAAGACTGGAAGGTACCAGAACTCCTCATTCTCCTGAAGAGGAGGGGCTACGTCCGCATGACTACGACACTATCTGGCTGAGCTGCTGGCCATATGGTGTACGGTCTGGACCTATGCGGTGGTCAAGCACATGGTAAGCTTCAATGAGATCTCTACCTATCAGCAGCAATATCTCAGATTTGCGGTCCGCAGGGGGATATGAGCTTCAATGTCGAGCAGGTGAGTGTAGTGAAGTGCTACCTCAGTGGCAGGTGTCTCTTCTCTAGTGTTATGTATCTGGTCACACTCGATGAGGACCGAAAGCTTGTGTTGGGTGTTTCCGTCCTCAAATTCCACGATCAAGCCGCTAGCCTTTCTACCAGATGTCTTGATGCATCCGTTGCATGATGAGAGTGTGTACTCTATATCATCCCCGTGGATGTCGAGCAAATCGAACAGTTCAGACTTGGTGAGTGATCGATCTGTTGCTTTGATCGTCAATTATGGCATTAGCCTTCACAGCTTTAATGGGTTCACCTCAAGGAAGACTGTAACCAGTAACATCTTGGCCCGTCAACGGAGTCAGGAGCAGGCTTGCTTCGGCTCTCCTCGCTATGAACGTGCAAGGTCTGATAGTCGCTGCCGCAGTCACCGTTGCCAGTTGCCATACAATCTTTAACCATATGTCCGAGTTCACAACACTTAAAGCAGCCACCGTTCTTCTTCAGAATATGCCTTCTTTCCATGATAGGTTTAGATCAGTGCAGTCAGTGAGGGCGTGTCTGGTGTTGTGTATTGGGCACCGGGGCTTACCTGTGTTCTTGGACGAGGTAGACTGTTTGTCGAACACATCAGTCTTGCGGGAAAAGATGAGTTCTCGAGATGAAACGATCTTCTCGTTCTTCAAAGCAGAGGGTGGTGTAGACAAGTCATATGCGAAGCATGGGTAATTTCGTATTCTGCTTACATTTCTGGTGAACTGCGTGAATTCGAAAAGGGTGGGAAATGTTCACTGCTTTCCAAGTCCACTTCTCTTGAAGTCCTCTCGGAAGTTTGTTCACAATGGGGTTTAATCCTGTCGATGTGTCGAAATAGGACAATAGAAGGCCATATTGTGGATCCTCCTTGGCAGATTCGATCTCTGACAAGATGTCTGCTAACTCGTACAGTTTGCTCGTGTCCTTATTCGTCAGCTTTGGGAGGGATGATTTCACCATCTCAGGTGCGCCATAGCGTTCAAGTCGCTCCCAAATTCGCTGAAGGGCTTTCTGTGGTTTCTCGGGTTTGAAATTTTGATGCTATTGGCTTGTCTTTTGCTTTTGGGCCCAGCCATTTGAGCATGAGGTCGAGCTCCTCGGTGGAAGACAGGGCCAACTCATCTATCGTGTTGCGGAATATCTCTTTCCAAGCGATGTAGGATTCTGGCCTGTCATTAAAGCTAGACATCCTGTTCAGGATGAGTTCTTTCCTCAGGAGAAGACTAGTCCAGTCTGGTATGAAAGCAGGAGTTCTGGGATTCAGATCTGAGTTGGGAACCTCCCGCTTGACATGGTCATTCACGTAAGCAGCAGTTCTCTCGGCTCTACTTTCTGTAGAGGTGTTTTTTCGGTGTGACATTCCGTGCTGACTGTCTTGAGCATGCTGACCAATCCATCTCCATAGTTTCAATTTCTGCTTATGTAGCTGCCACTTCCTTTTCATGAGTGAGGACCTCTAATTCCGCTTCTAGGGCAGCCTGTCTTTTCTTTATCTCTACCTCCTTCTTGACGCACTCGAGCCTCATTTGCTGCTTCCGTTTTAGCCCTTCTCTTATAGGCTGTGGAAGACACACTGGAAGCTGTAGAAGGTACACCCTGCTCTAGTAACCCAGATGTGAGTTCGTGCAGCTGAACAAACGCGAGGTCAATGTGTGATCTCTGTTCTTTGACAAGGGTCACAAATTCGTCTTTTTCCTCAACGCTTTCAGCTGTGTTAGTACGACTAAGGAAATCAAGGCATGACGTCACGAGCGTCTCATGCTGCAATGAGATATTTGATTCTTGATCTCTTGTAAGGAAGCCAGATCATCGCGATAGTCTTCTATCCTATTAATATCAGTGCGTAATTTGCTGAAGGCAGATTTCACGTTGCTGACGTGTTGGTCTCTGAGGGTGACGTAGCCCTCTTCTGTCATGGTTCCCCGACGCTTGTTTTTCCTGTCGTTAGCTATTGAGAAGGTTGGCTCTACTGTGGGGTTTGATGAATGTTCAGATGGTCAGCTTGTTGTGGTTCTTTTACTGCACTGCCTTTCACATGCCCTGGGGCACCGTAGAATTACAGTTAGCGAACCCGATCCCGATTCGATAGAAATACACTCGTAAATGTGGAAAACACCTTGTTTATTTCCCGCTCTCGCGGACCAAAGGGTGAAAGAACCGTAGTTAGCTGCGTTTTCCGAAAACGTTTTATGACGAATTTGACAACGAACTTCGTTCCCACACAAAACAGAGCGGCAGCGCGCCCCAGCAAAACAGCTATAAACCAAATATGGTAACCGGTGAACGCAGAGGGCAGCATATATATATATATATATATATATATATATATATATATATATATATATATATATATATATATATAGATATATATATATATATATATATATATATATATATAGAGATATATATATATATATATATATCTATATATACTATATATATATATATCTATCTATATATATTATACTCTATATATATCTATATATATATCTCTCTATATATATCTATATCTCTATCTATCTCTCTCTATCTCTCTCTCTCTATATATATATATATCTCTCTATATTATATCTCTCTAAATATCTATAATTATATCTCTATCTCTATATTATATATATATATATATATATATATATATCGTGTATATATATATATATTTGTGCGTGTGTGTTTATGTGCGTGTATGTGTGTGTATATGTGTGTGTGCGTGTGTGTGTGTGTGTGTGTGTGTGTGTGTGTGTGTGTGTGTGTGTGTGTGTGTGTGTGTGTGTGTGTGTGTGTGTGTGTGTGTGTGTGTGTGTGTGTGTGTGTGTGTGTGTGTGTATTGGATCGTCTAATGGACACAGTTTATCAATAATTATAATCATAGGGTCATGGTACTGCGCGGAAAATGCATCGGCAGCCCATTATGATTACCGCTTTGTTTCATGGACGAAATGCAGGTTGTCCAGGGCTACCGTAGTGCCAATCTTCTTTGTAATCACACCCATCTGTTCATTGATAAGAATGGCAAACATGCATGCCAGTGTTGATTCCATAATATCGTGAACCATGCAAGACACCTAGAATAAACCAATAAGGCGAGGTTGATTTCAACCATGCGACATTATGCGGAACGCTATTGCGCTTATATTTAACAAACAGAGATTATCAGCGCTAACCTGCAAGCAGAAGTCTCATGGATTTGAAGGATACGTTCTCATCGACTGTGCTGTCATTCAATCGGCTCATTACGTGTACCCATTATGGTAGTTACGTTATGATATGCTGCCGCTTTCCATGGATTTGTTAATGTGATTTTCTATTGTAAGTTGTTGAAAACACTCACTCTAGAGTAATTACTACGAAAGGCCGATACAAATTAATAGATAAATAAGTTTGACTTGTGCGATGTGACTCTCCCGGTGCTATAAGGTATAGGTCACGACGGAGTGAATGCAGAGCATATCGGTCTTAACATGTACTTAGAAAGACTTTATTACTAATCATAAGGCAACACTGCGTCAATCCTATTGGTTCATGGGGGTACTATCAATATTGTACGATAGCCTACTCCTGAGCTAAATACAACAACATGTTATTTTCTTATCAATAGTTTGTTAAGCATCAGCTCAATTATGTTGCAAAATGTGGTACATAACGTGAATATACGATATCACTAGACAAAACAGCAATAGCTGCCCATGAGTGTTAATCTTGTTAGGTTTCGGCTCGGTCACTTTTTGTGCAGCAGACTCTGGTGAGCAATGAATTGTTAAGCAGCCTAGCAAAAGTAATAGCCGAGCTCAGAGGCCATATGTGAAATGGTTACTCCCAGAAATGCGACAATTACTAGATGGTTACTCCGTTTTTATCTCTGTGAATGGAAAATAGACGGCCCGAGTTTAATTTTTGATGATAACCCTAACGCTATAAGTTATACTCGAGAGAACCGTAAAGAGGAAATCGACCTATCCCAAATGGATATAGGTAAACACATATATAAATAAAACATATATATATATATATATACATATATATATATATATATATATATATATATATATATATATATATATATATATTTATATATATATATACATATATATATATATATATATATATACCATAAATATATATATATATATATGTATATATATATACACCACACATATATATATACATATATATATATATATTTATATATATATATATGTATATGTGTGTGTATATATCTATCTATATATATATATATATATCTCCTCTATATATCTCTATATGCCTCTATATATCTATAGGTCCCCTATGTCTCTCTCTCTGTATTTATTTAAATATATATATCTCTATATATTTATATATCTCTATCTATATATATATTTCTCTCTCTCTCTCTATCTCTATATCTATCTCTGTGTGTGTCTATATATTAATCTCTCTCTATATCTGAATATATAGGTACCTCTGTCTCTCTCTGTATTTCTATATTCTCTATCTCTATCTCTCTATATATTTATATCTATACGAATCTATCCATCTGTCTGTATATCTCTTTATATATATCTTTAGATATATAGCTATAAATATATATATTGATTTATACATATATATCTCTATCCCCTATATACATTTATACCCCCACACATAAATATATATATATATATATATAAATATATATATATATATATTTATGTATATTATAGATATTTATATATATATTCACATAGATATATGTGTGTATATACATAGGCATTATTGTTTAATGCTTTCACATTTGTTATGCGAAGTGGTAACAATGAAGTAACTTTCACACCCAAAATGAGCAAATGAGCAATGTACTTGTAGCAATGTGGTAGTGCAAAATAGAGAGCGTTTATACCTCGCGACTTCACACATATGATATGAATGACACAAAGCGTATGATATATAATTTTCTCGATGAATTTGTATCACAGTCAGTGAGGTTATATGGTGGAAACAACGGAATTGGGCGCACTATTCGAATTTTGTATCCGTTACACTGCCGTAGTATTATCGATATTTATAAGAAAGACCAAATGTTTCGTGTATCTATAGACTCAAGCAAACGATTGGGAAAAAACCCGTCAGACCCATTATGGATGACACATGGACAGGAATATGCGTGACTGATTACTGGTAATTATGTCATAAGCAGGTGTTAGCAAACGAAAATAATCTTGATGTGATCCGAATTTCCATTTTACTGGACAAAACGTATGCATCTGAATTATATCGGCTATTTGACAAAGTGCACATTCATTAAAAACATTGAGCAAATTAACGAATGTGACTATACCTGCCGCGTGCAACTGGACTGTCGTATAAGATGGGTTCCTGATTATGTAGGCGTTCAAAATGCACGCATCGTTGACAGGAGTTGGACTCTCCGGACCCATTGTGACGTTTGTTGTATCTTCTGTCATATTTAAAAATCATTTTATAGGCGACCATTAGATCGTGAGTTAATGGCATAAAATTATCCATCTTAACCCATTGTGGTGATATGAGTTGGTATATCAGGAAGAATTAAGTACGCAACATAATTATTATCCCGATAGTCCGGACGCATTGATCATGTAAGGGTAAGAGTGATATAACTGCGAATATACGGTAAAAATTTACGTTGAATTATGCATACTTGTGTCGAATCCCAAAACGTTATGTAATCGAGCCATTATCATTCTTAGTGAGTCAAAACATCTCAGTGTCAGACAATCGGGTGGGAAATTCATCGTATGTTGAATATATATTACCCGCTCGGTCACCACTAGATTGTCACTTTTTCGATTTGTTCGAATTAGATGCGTAGATGAGAAAACACCTATCCAGGACACGTTTCGACAAATGCTTCGAGGGCTTAATACAAATTGCTTAGATTAAGTAATAGAGCCACTGGCGTTTGCAACATAGTATGTTGACGGGCTGAAAACGTGTACAAACTACGCATATATATATGCGTGTGTGTTTATGTGCGTGCATGTGTGTATATGTGTGTGTGCGCGTGTGTGTGCGTGTGTGTGTGCGTGTGTGTGTGTGTGTGTGTGTGTGTGTGTGTGTGTGTGTGTGTGTGTGTGTGTGTGTGTGTGTGTGTGTGTGTGTGTGTGTGTGTGTGTGTGTGTGTGTGTGTGTGTGTGTGTGTGTATTGGATCGTCTAATGGACACAGTTTATCAATAATTATAATCATATGGTCATGGTACTGCGCGGAAAATGCATCGGCAGCCCATTATGATTACCGCTTAGTTTCATGGACGATATGCAGGTTGTCCAGGGCTACCGTAGTGCCAATCTTATTCGTAATCACACCCATCTGTTGTTGATAAGAATGGCAAACATGCATGGCAGTGTTGATTCCATAATATCGTGAACCATGCAAGACACCTAGAATAAACCAATAAGGTGAGGTTGATTTCAACCATGCGACATTATGCGGAACGCTATTGTGCTTATATTTAACAAACAGAGATTATCAGCGCTAACCTGCAAGCAGAAGGCTCATGGATTTGAAGGATACGTTCTCATCGACTGTGCTGTCATTCAATCGGCTCATTACGTGTACCCATTATGGTAGTTACGTTATGATATGCTGCCGCTTTCCATGGATTTGTTAATGTGATTCTTTATTGTTAGTTGTTGAAAACACTAACTCTAGAGTAATTACTACGAAAGGCCGATACAAATTAATAGATAAATAAGTTTGACTTGTGCGATGTGACTCTCCCGGTGCTATAAGGTATAGATCACGACGGAGTGAATGCATAGCATATCGGTCTAAACATGTTCTTAGAAAGACTTTATTACTAATCATAAGGCAACACTGCGTCAATCCTATTGGTTAATGGGGGTACTATCAATATTGTACGATAGCCTACTCCTGAGCTAAATACAACAACATGTTATTTTCTTATCAATAGTTTGTTAAGCATCAGCTCAATTATGTTGCAAAATGTGGTACATAACGTGAATATACGATATCACTAGACAAAACAGCAATAGCTGCCCATGAGTGTTAATCTTGTTAGGTTTCGGCTCGGTCACTTTTTGTGCAGCAGACTCTGGTGAGCAATGAATTGTTAAGCAGCCTAGCAAAAGAAATAGCCGAGCTCAGAGGCCATATGTGAAATGGTTACTCCCAGAAATGCGACAATTACTAGATTGTTACTCCGTTTTTATCTCTGTGAATGGAAAATAGATGGCCCGAGTTGAATTTTTGATGATAACCCTAACGCTATAAGCTATACTCGAGAGAACCGTGAAGAGGAAATCGACCTATCCCAAATGACATGTATATAGGTAAACACATATATATAATATATATATATATATATATATATATATATATATATATATATATATATATATATATATATATATATATATATATATATATATATATATATTTATATATATACACATATATATATACATAATATATATATATATATATATTATATACCACTTTGTTTCACACATATATATATATACATATATATATATTTAATATATATATATGCATGTATATGTGTGTATATATATACCTATAAACCAATATATATTTCTACCATGCGATATATATATATTGCGCTATATTTATTATATAACCTGCAAGCAGAATATATATTTGAAGGATACGTTATATCGACTGTGCTATATATATTACGTGTATATATATATATATATATATATATTTATATTTTATATGATTTTCTATATGCATGACTCAATAGATATATATATATGCACATATACATATATATATATATATTTATATATATACGACGGAGTGAATGCAGAGCATATGTCTTAATATGTATTAGAAATACTTTATTATATATAAGGCAATACTGCGTATCCTATTGGTTCATGGGGGGTACTATCAATATTGTATATATATATATGAGCTAAATATATATGTTTTTATATATATATTTATATAAGCATATATATGTTGCAAAATGTGGGTACATATATATACAAAACACATATAGCTGCCCATATAATATGTTAGGTTTATCGGTCACTTTATATATATACTCTGGTATATATAAGCATATAAATAGCCGATATATACTAGATGATTTATACACGGCCCATTGATATATATATAAAATATATATATTTATACACACACATAAATATATGTATATATATATATAAATGTATATATATGTATATTATAGATATTTATATATATATTCACATAGATATATGTGTGTATATACATAGGCATTATTGTTTAATGCTTTCACATTTGTTAATGCGAAGTGGTAACAATGAAGTAACTTCACACACAAAATGAGCAAACTGGGGATATTGAGCTATGTACTTGTAGCAATGTGGTAGTGCAAAATAGAGCGCGACTTCACACACATGACATGAATGACACAAAGCGTATGATATATAATTTTCTCGATGAATTTGTATCACAGTCAGTGAGGTTATATGGTCGAAACAACGGAATTGGGCGGCACTATTCGATTTTTTTCCCGTTACACTGCCGTAGTATTATCGATATTTATAAGAAAGACCAAATGTTTCGTGTATCTATGGACTCGAGCAAACGATTGGGAAAATACCCGTCAGACCCATTATGGATGACACATGGACAGGAATATGCGTGACTGATTACTGGTAATTATGTCATAAGCAGGTGTTAGCAAACGAAAATAATCTTGATGTGATCCAAATTTCCATTTTACTGGACAAAACGTATGCATCTGAATTAGATCGGCTATTTGACAAAGTGCACATTCATTAAAAACATTGAGCAAATTAACGAATGTGACTATACCTGCCGCGTGCAACTGGACTGTCGTATAAGATGGGTTCCTTATTATGTAGGCGTTCAAAATGCACGCATCGTTGACAGGAGTTGGACTCTCCGGACCCATTGTG
>CM067358.1:49420612-49440612 GCA_034190875.2 Urechis unicinctus | reverse complement strand
GAATCTACACAGACACTACACTCGAGGTAATGCGCATTTGCTCTAATACTCCTTTATTCAGTAAGGTAAGGTAAGTATCGGGCTTTACGGTGTACCAATACTCCTGTCTTATGTGGTGACAAAAAGAGTTAATAGATAGGATTGACCTGATTGAGCAGCTGCTTTCTAGGATGAATAACAATGATAAAAATGGCAACGATTATCCTAGAGTACGTCACCACCAGCCGATTGACTGGGACAAGCCTTTCTAGCCTCTCGTCCGGGCTAGTAGGGTGACGCTCAACTATTTGGATACCGTGGTACACCGAAACGAATCCCAACCCATGGCCAACAAGTTGCTCCCTATTAGTCGCCTCTTACGACATGCAGGAGGATACAGTGGGCCTATTCTACCCCCGCACCCAGAGGGAGGTCGTGCATTCAAATCAAAACAAGGCCATAAAAGATTTTACAAAAACCGTAACCAGTGCATTCTGAGTGAGTGATTTCATGGACCAATCACATTGAATATAACCGTTTCAATACTGTTTGTGAAGCTAAGGCTCCAGAATTTTTTTGTGTTTGTGTCATCCGGAACATCTTGTTTACTTGACCAGTGAAGCATCGTTATGCTATATTTATGCTAATATTCCATTATGAGTAATGCAGTCACGTTTTTGGAAAATGCGGGAGATTGCGCTAATGGATGCTCCCACTTATCAGCTGCACTGCTGGCCACAGGATAGTGAGCTACTGTCGGTAGTAGCAGACATTCACAATAAGCACATCTTTTGACCAACCGATTCGCAAGTAAATTGCAATTAGCAATTAAGACCAAACAAGAACGGGGATAGCTCCAAAGAATGCTGCCATTCTCACAAAGCTTGCAAAAGCAGACATTTAATAACTCTATAATATATATAAACTAGCGTATTGCTTATTGTCGTCAGATAGGTTTGAGTACAGCAGGTCTGCCAAGCTAAAATGCAACGATTGCGCTGAGGTATGTATTGCTGGTGTATATTGTGGTCCGACACCAAATGCATTCCAGACACGGGTGTGCATTGAGCTGTGGTCAGTATCATGAACATAAATGGCTTGCTTTTACGCTGTATGATGATTGGATTGCCTTAGTGTGTATTCAGGAAGGAGGGAAAACTCTAATTTACGCAGCATATTGCTTGGCATACGTGTATTTAGCATTCAATGGGCAACACTATCCTGAGCGTGTTCGATCACCATGGCTTAATTCTAAAATAAGCAGTAAGCAGTTTATTGTTAATAGCAAAGACATGCCTAATGACGAAAGACTCCAAGGACAGGCTTATTCACAGGCGCATTATGATTTTACGAATACGGTCACTCGTAATGTAATTGGCGATCTCAAAGCAATCAACGAATTAAGACGGAGGCCTGTTGGTGCAACAGCACTATAAAAGTGATTGTATTGCGAGCTGATTTTGTTGTCAGCTGCAGTGGGTAATATCTAATATATAACAAACAATGGTAAAGATATTCTGAATACTGGTGGATTGAATAAGGTATATAGATCTAGTAGTATTCCTAAGCAGAATAAGAACCCGACAGAGCAGTTGAACTAATGAACTGCCACAGTAGCATACACACTGGCTCAGAGTATGCTGTCGCGTAGTTATTTCTTTAGCATACTAGACCTATGCTCTTACGCCATTTCGTCAAAACTAACATAAACCAATAGGAATTACATCGATTGTTGCTGAGGCGTATTACGAGACCCCATAGATCCATACTAGCTCCGTCAACATAATTAACAAATTGGCGCGAAGTAGCCAAATTATACTCGCATGTATAGCTTCTAGCCGGGTTTATTGGTCGGCAGATGTATTGAATAAAAAGCAAACATTGCGTTACAGAGATAGGTAGAGCGCAAGATTTCTGTAGTGGATCACATGCTTCTCTTAGTTGTGTAGGTTGTGTACCTGATTCTCAACCTCGGAAGCTCTGATTCCAGTGCTCCCTAATGCACCTAAGAGATTCATCTGATAGTGTGGCAACCATTCATTCTGCACAGACATTCGCTCTGGCGGTAGCGGATAATCATTGTGATCAACAGTGCCCAGATATTGGACAGAATGCTGTCATTAATGCGCTCTCCGCCGGGCTTTATGAAGCCCTCAGACGTGTCTAGTGTGAAGGTACTCCATGCCTCGTCTGCCTCAGAGCCCTGCCTAGGCATAGAACAAACCCATTTGCTTCTGGAAGGATTGTAGGTTGCTCGCGTGGGCAAACAATGGCTTTTATGTCTTTTCCGCTTCAAGGGCTGCCCGTGTCGGGTCATTACGGACGTCTCGGCCAGCAAGAATATAGCACCTCAAGGCGTGAGATGGTAGCTGCTGCCTTCTGGCACCAGTCTGTGGTACACCAGACTCACCAGAATCAAGTGGTGTAACATAGACTTTGGATGATGTCTCATGTAAAATTGCACAACCGTCATAAAGTCTACCGACTTCCATTTCCGATTAGTACATATCAGATGTACCAACGACAGACACATTACAAATATTACGTTCAAACTGTGTAAATTCAAATAATTTGTGCTCCTGGATAAAAAGAACATCTCATTCCCTCATTATAGGACTTATGTACACTATAGTATCGTTACCATGTCCTCAACAATTATATGTACCAATAGTAAAGATTTGACTTAACATAGAGGAGAAAAAATCAGAGCATAAAATACAAATATATGTAAGAACCAATGAAGTGCATACAACCAACATTAGTGACGAGCATGCTTGTGGAAAAATGTCTGCATGCATATACAAGAGGGCCAGAATTCATTATTCATCAATGTGTTCATATCGGAGACTTGTATCTCAACTCTATAGCTCTTGAATATGGCTTCACTAAGGGGCCCATGGTTAAAGTTTTTCAAATCAATCTCCGATTCTGCAATAAAAGATTTTACGTCGTCTGCGGTTCGCCTCTAATTGTTCGCAGGGTAGAACAAATTCCCTTCACGGGCTGTTTGTTTTCTGTTCCCTAGACGGTCAATGCTGAGCCACCTGGAAGCACGTCCGCTGGCAATGGAGCCTCACTCAGACACGACTGAGTCGATGAGTCAGCTGCGGATGCAGAGGTAGTGGGCACCTGAAGGGGCTTCTTGAGTAGTCATCACTGACACTGCTTTCTAAGTACCTTAACGTTCTCCAAAAAACTGCATCACAATCTCACAGAGGCTTAATGGTCATAATTCGGAAGGAGTAGCTTTGGGTATCCATGCAAACTTTGTGGACTGATAGCAAATTTCTGAACCCTTCAAACTACATCCAGTTTCATTGGCCCCTGGGGACATCTTCCAGCACTGCGTCAACCTTAGCTCGTATGTGCGAATATCGCCGTCGTACTATGGGTGGGAGGATATCATCATCCCTACACCCCACACTGTTTTCTTTGCTTGTTGGATTTCCTCCAACGAGTGAAAATCACGACACGCCTGGTATATTACAAAGGCGGATGTGGTGTATATACTGTACACAATGTTGGTGATAACTGGGTTCAGTGTCACCACCCCGATCCACTCGCTTACCATAACTATGCAGACCAAAGGAAGCAACAGTCAATTAAGTCATTAACACAGCTTTGCGTTAGTCACCTCTGACACTGTTCAGAAAACCTAACACAAAAAGCTGTACAAATCCAGAAACATACGTCAAATTACTAATCAATGCGCTGTGTAATTGTCCGTTACAATAAATCATGCTGGTGATCCGAACGCCATTTGTATCAGTTATTTAGCAGATTTTACGTCAAGTTGGAGAGCAGCCAATGGGAGGTTCGATACGTACTTTAAGTATAGTATTGCATTACAATGAACATGCAAGATATCTTACACGATTAGAAATCTATATATACTGTCAAAAAGTGTACCAAGAGAACTTACAAATGTACGCTTAAACTTGATTTACAGGAATAAGTAAAATGGTCCATTCAGATATCCATTTGTCAGGATTTATAAGGGCGTTTGTTTGTCTGAAATATGCCTCACATTGAGTTTGCTGCTTTGAATACAACATATGCAAACATGGTTTGGTTGGTATTTGATACTAGTACCATACTTTACAAACCCCTGATATGCACAACGCATACATCTGTTTCATTCGTAGCATACTCTTAGAATAATCCTTAGCCAAATCCACAAATACATTATATAGAGCGTGTGATGTCAGAAATATACAAATTAATACTTTATTAATGCACGTAATTATTGAAGAAAATTTATGTGATTAATTGCCATCAACTGGGTTTGCTATCATGTAAACACAATGCGACAGATATGGATCGTAAACATTGTCGCGCGGTCAAACTATCATGTGCTTATATTAAGGAGTTATGGCACGTCTAAGTGCTATGTGTCGTTTTGCCAGAAAAACAAAATGGATTGTTCTTTTCGGAAGTACGCGATACGCATATCAAACGATATTCTTTCACAACACTATTGTTTTAAATCCTTTGTCGGGGGAATGGTGTGGGTTGTCGTTGTTTCTAAAGCCTAAAAATATTTGCCGCTGAGACAGCTTCACATATGATAAGAAACTAAACGATATAGCAGTGTCGTTTTATCTCTTTGGTCTATTCACAGTGATACCAAACATTATGGCTAGCTGTCCACTTACTGATAACATTGCAATCTTCCGCACGCATGCTATGACGCGAACTACATGCCATACAAACTGAAGCAAGTGGACACCCTGAACCAAACATACCGGCACCTAACGGAACAGCTTTATTTATTAACACGGCTGGAAAAAAAACCGATAACGAGCTTATACCTTCGCGGACGTCATATAAATTTACGGATGATTATTCCTATCCAAAAAGCCCAGAACGATGGCATATGCGATATCAACAAACAGACAATCATCACCAAGCATGTTTTGGGCAAATACGGTAAAAATCATACTTCATATATATAGAGAGAGTATAGAGATATAGAGAGATATATATATATATATAGATATATATATATATATATATATATATATATATATATATATATATATAGAGAGAGATATATATATATAGGAGAGATATATAGATATATCTATATAGAGAGAGATATATATAGAGATATCTCTATATATATATATATATCTCTATCTCTATATATATATATATATCTATATATATATATAAATTTATATATATATATGTTCACATATATATATATATTTACACACACTATATATATATATGTATATACATATATATGCAAACATATATGGCCATATATGTATATATATATATATATATATATATATATATATATATATATATATATATATATATATATATATATAGATGTATAAATATTTATAATATATATATATATTCATATATTCATATAAATATATGATATATATATATATATATATATATATATATATATATATATATATATATATATATATATATATATATATATAGATATATATATATATATATATATATCTATATATATATCTATATATATATATATATATATATATATATATATATATATAATACAGGCATATGGCCGTTTCCGTCGACGTCGGTTGTAAAATTCAATATGTTGAACTTGAGCTGCGCTGGCCAGCAGCACATTAACCATATTGTACAAAAGCGCACGCAGTGCTATATGTATTATTAATAGAATATATCTTTTGCATTGAAAATAGTTACTTATTAATCGCCTTACATCTATATTTGTCAAACGGCAAACGCAATACTGATGTGACAAATATTCAGACAGTGTGCTAGCGAGAAGTTACGTAATTTCTCGTGCTCAAAGCACAGATTAGACGATTGATAGAGGAATATCTGCGCTGTTAAAAGAACGTTTGACACAAATGTTCAAGCGCTGTCCAGGCTATTCCCCTGAATAATTCATTGAAGCTTAAAACAACATGCTCGAGTAATGATGCACGTCTCTTTATGATAGCTTGTGAATGACACATGGCATTGTTTTGTAAAATTCGCGTTTAAACAATGAAACAATAATATATTAACGTCATTTACTTGTTTCATGCCTGCATTGCGTCCTGACCTAAGATTTACCTGCACATTGAACCATGGAACCGTGCGCAGCAAAGCCTCAGTGTTTAATGGATAGCACACTTGGGTGACCAGAGTAAATCACACGATGGTTGTTACAAGGTGATGTAGCGCGGCACAAATTATAATTAAGTCATCTTAGCGTATAATCGATGCAGGAGAAGTTCGACGCTAAAAATAGTTGATGAGGCTGAGCACTAATTTGGGCTCTGGGGTTGATAATATAAGTTGATAGATAACACGTGCCACACATTTAACTGCTATCGACGTTCGTCAACTGTATACCATGGACCATTTCCGTAAGTTTTGCCCTTTTTTACGCGTAATTCCGTGACCTCGAACCATCAATTATTATCGTTGAAGTGTGCATTCATGTTGTTTTGAGTCAACGTACCTTCAAATTATCCGGCCAAAGTCCATGCGGAATTGTATTTCTTGAACATAATTTAACAAAGCAACGTCTTGCTTCTAACGTTCGAAAACAAGACTGGAGGTTGATAAGATATTTTGCCAAACCGGATCAACATGCAATGTGTCAATCTCTGCCACATCATCTTTACATATCCCCTTTGAAATACATTGGCACCGCCAATGCTCACTATTATACATATGTGGGTTTTTTTCATATGTGCAAGCTTTCATATAGCGATTCCCTTATATATTTACTCTGATTATTATTATAATAATAACGCAACACATGTTCATACACAATCGCGCTATCTATACTGTCCATACTGGGGTGCAACACGCCAGCCAAAACCCCAATGACTGTAAACCCTAATTACAGCATATTAGTGTCAGTTTACATCAAAAGAAGATGTTATCATTACCTAAAATCAGTGCCTTGTTATATCTGATTCACACAAGTAACTTGACTTGTTAAGCGTTATTTAACATCTACGATATGATAACTCTTTGATAAACATTATAAATATGCATTGAAATGAGGTCAAATTTAAATGATATCTAATAACTTTATTTTCGATAATACCTTACCATCAATTTATCGGGTGATTGGTCAAAAGCCACTTTTCAAACAGCATTAGTAAGCAAAGCAGCTCCCGCAACACGAAGCAGTATATAGTTCATACTATTTCGCCACATCATCCTGTTATTTTCATGGCAGATATGGCACAAACGATGATTTATATGGGACCTTCAGCCCAATCATTGCCCCTTTGTTCGATAAGTGAGGTTTTTAGGGACGGTTAGTACGCTCTGCTGTTTCGGCTCAAAGATTAATAGGAAAGTTTAAGCCAAACAATTTATCAAAGTATTACCGATAGTATTACAATGAAGCCGAAGGTTCATTTCAGTTTGCTTATTGGTATTTCCACAAACGGAACAAAAGCATGCTAAAAATGGATACAATTGAGTATCAAAATCCAGCAATAATCTATAATGTATTTGCGGATCATTCATTAATTAGTAATGCTTTACATGCGCAACATAATGGAAATATTAGCACCATTCGACTCTATTAGATAAATGGATGGTAGCCAAGTCATACTCGTCTATGTTTACGCTTACAATTTGCATAAACAGCGTTGCAGTCTGCAGCGAGACATAAAGGAAATGACCGAAAGAGCTTATAATTGGCGACCGTTGAATTATATTATATTCTATCGGTAACATAACGTGCCCTATGTATGACACAGATGACTCAGCATGCAAGATATTGGATGACAACCCTCCTCTAAGACAAGAGATGTCCAGGTCATCAATGGAATGTCAACCTGTAATTCCGAAAGCTATGTGATAGTTTGATTAATCTTTTTGTTGTGTTTATCGATGCCTGTAAATAATTTGATCATCGTGTGCGTGATAATGCTACATCGGTCTATTGGCAAATCTAACGCCAGGATGTCCTCTAAATTACCCCCGCGTAGTTTAACAAACGTTCATTCCTACACTTACAGCGTCAGTAACGGCATCAATATGTATATTATATCACTTGGATGTAATGTTGGGCGGATGGAATAGGGTTGTATAAAAATGGAAGCTGGAGTCACACTATTGTGAAGAAGTTGTTGTGCGTTCATGATCTAAGGTTAAGCATACCTGTTATGTAAGTATATATGGTTAAAGACTACAATTGCCAGACGAATAATGGTTTTTAAAGTTTCACTGCATGTTAATCTGTTTCGACAGTCTTGCAAATGGTCCCCTCGCTTCTTTGCAGTCCACAAGGCAAGGCGCCCCATGTAGCTAATCGTCAGGGGTCACATTAAAACAGCATCGTGAAATTGAAAATATGACACATGGTTACCAGCTACTAGGAGTAGATTAGTGTGATTCTAGAATGCTGAGGTCTAGTGAAGTAGATATGTAGTGGGAGTGCAGCATGCTCTTCACTTTGTGTATAAGTCGATTTGGTCGCTAGAAATCTTCTTTTAATCTAATTCGGTCTGGTAGGAAAATAACCGGAGATCCAAAGTTTTGGATAAATTATTCTCAGTTAGCATGATTTATCAGAAATTTTAAAGTGCAACCGACGACCTTCTTCATAAGTGTGATAGATCCTGAGGCTACCAAGCAGATTGCCTGCGATCCCATTGTTGCTCACCTAATTATCTGACATTCAGATAACAGGAGCCATAAAGAAATGGTACTGTCAGAATGGCGATGACAAATGGAAATGAAATGCTGTAACGTCACACATGGGAATCGAACTGTCAGAGTTAAAATATGAAATTTAGCTAGAAAGATTCTTACTCAGTGATTTGTCAGTATTTGTGAGTGTTTAACCAAAAACCGGGCACTAGACATCGTCTTTCTTGTCATGAAGTCCGCTATTTTTGTCCTCTCAACCATCCACTATGCTTAAACATCCAGTCCACACGCCAAGAGTTTCATTAACGGATACGCAGACTTGTCTTGCTGTTATTAACGCAATGCATTCGAAGATTGCCTCAACTCAGAGTGAATATTTTATTTTTCTGCTCTTCGGGGGTATTCAAGCTGTTAATTTTTGACGCCTTGCCACCATTGAAACGACGTTAATATAGACAGCAAAGGCGACTTTAAAAGCAAAGGCACATTTTGACGTATTCATTATCACAGTTAAGGCTTATCTAGGCTAAGCCTCATCTTCAATCGTGATTAACCTCTAATGTAATCAGCGCCCATCGCAATAATAACTTTTATACTCTTGTATATTTCTGCTTGGTGGCAGTTATTGTTTCTGATGTGACAGTTACGACACTATAAGCACACATGCCATGGAACTAATGGAATAATAAATTCACCACTTAAAGCGCTCAGTGAAATGGCTGCCAAAACAAGACATTGCAGATATCGCCACATCTTTCACACCGTATCAAATCAATGTCTCATCTTGTTCAGATCTATCATTATACTATTAAATGAGCATGTTGTTGCTATTAGGTTTTTGATGTTACAAATTATTTTTTAAAAGTTGATCAAATCGACCCGTTCTCACGTCACTTCCAGTACTACGTACGGTTGGCATGCTTGCACTTAAACACATATACGGTCACACGAATGTCATAAGCGCCAAATCATTTAATACAACAGAGATTTCGTATTAGACAGCTCCTTAGTTGGATTACTTAGCAAAACATATGATATACGTTAAGCTTTGTGAAAATTCTGCAAACGGAATTTAAGCAGAGCATATCAGCTTGTAGCGTCTCTGTCAAACAAACCATTTGGCCTCATCTTGGAAAATATGATAAACCTGATAAATGCATTCCAGACACTTGCTTATGCGACGCATGCTGATTAGGTTTGCCATGGTGTGTCAAAGATGGCATTTACGAGGGAAAACGAACTCGCGCATTGCTGAAAATACTAACACGCTGAAAATGTAGCTTTGCATGCATGGATTTAGCATTCAACCAGCAAGCCGTGTAACTGCGCGTGTTCTATTGCTTATGCTTGACTAATTTCTGCAGTAAGAAATGGGGCAGCCGATTGGAAGTAGCAAATTCATGCCTTACGATGATTAGCTTCGCCGGAGCGACCTTGAATGATTTCTCGCGTGATGTGGATTTTACGAGCAAATTCATGCCTCACGATGATTAGCTTCGAGGACCTTGAATGCCTCGCGTGTGGCTTTTACGAGAAATGGCGATATTAATGCCATCAAATAATTCAGACGAAGGCCTGCATCCGCCAATGGTGTACAAATACTATAATATAAGTTGTATTGAGCACCGCTGTTTCTGTTGACTGCTATGGGTAATGTACCATACATAGGGAACAATGGCTGATACTACGATATCTGCAGATAGTATGCTGTTCCTGAGCAAATATTGAATCCGACAGATCATTTATAAGGCATACAACTTTAATACTGGCGTATAAATGGGATTTAATATCGGTCAGAGTTTCGAGATTATACCAGGAATTGTATTCGAGTGTAATTTTGAGCTGTTCAATGTCTGCAGAAGCATACACGCTAGCAGTTATTATAGAATATCACTATGTTTGATCAAAATGCTAGGATTATGCTGCTTTGTTTGACAGTATTTCGCAACTATGTATACCAGCAGGTGTAAAATCGTTTGTTGTGGCGGCGTATTGGACGACCACATAGATCTGTGCTACCTCTGTCAACAAGATTACAATATTTGCGTACGTATCGTGCATGTATTGTTTCTACTCGGCAGTTTATAACATTATATACAAGGATATGAAACAACCTATCAAGTCAAACATTGAAATATGTAAGAGGGTTACTCATTCATATACAGACACCGACTCGGCGTTAACGTGAATGGGGTGTGAATATTGTTTTGCCATCACAGTTACAGCAAACAAGGAATCGTTACTTTACTTTTGATATTACACCGATTGTTGAAGAAAACCCTAACAGAGTGACAAACACCATTATAAATGGCCTTCATCAAGAAATATCCCGTTGCCATCGGTCAACCGTCCCCACCCGACACTTGACCAACGTAATGTGTCAGTACAACACTATGTGTTACACCCGCAGAACCAAGTGTGGTATTGCGTTAAAAATTGACATTTTTTAATATCTAAAAAGCCGTGACATTGCGCATCTAAATATTAGAACCGATTGAGTTATGCCACAATATGTTTGTTAAATTAAGCTTCGTACGCTGAAGTTAACAGTTAATGTGCGTGTGACACCTGATGCATGATAATGATGCAGTTGTCGGTTCTGGTAGAATTATCGGCGGGAGACTTTAGATCAGTATGAGTTGACAACACATAGACGTCATTGCAACCGGGTGTTTGGACAATACATTCTCCCTCGTCGGTCATTATAATTTCCCAACTACTGCAATCAAGACCCGAGCTGCCATTAAATAATGCTTTATTATGTAACTGATGTAATTCATTGTGTTGCATTGTTCGTCGTTGCATGGTAAACTGGAACGCGCTTTCAATCACGACCAAACTATAAGCACGTCCTATTCTTGCACGGCCTAATATTCAGAGATTTAAAGCTCTTCTATTAAGTAGCACCACGCAATTAATGCACATTCAAATGTATGAATAATGGAAATATTGTAATTGAGTCGTCATCACGCGATGCCATTTCTCTGCGAGAACTATTTGATTTCGAGCATATTCCCCGTAATTCTAAGCAGACACTTTGCCAAATGAATAAATAATTGAAACATCATTACATGACGAATCTAGTTTCCGGTTGTATGATTACTGTACTTTGGATTGCTGGCGTTTCGCTGCGACCTTCGAGCAAAACGAAATGTGAATATAAAACTGATTTGCGGAAAACACAGCACCATTATCATCTGTCCTTTACCCGGTAGAAGACCTAATACACACTGAAAATTTGCCCCTCATTGTGGATCTATCGGACAGGGTAGCTTTGCATAAGTGTCGGCGAGGCGTAGCATATTGATTAAGCTAGTCAAGTTCCGATGGGCGTATAGGTGAAAACATCACGTGGTTAATATATCCAACGGGTCTTACGTCCATATGCAAGAGATTATTAACGGAAATGATCGCATTCACTGTTAGCCAATGCCTTCCGACCTAACGTCAGTCTTTAAAGCAACGAACTTTAGATTCAATTTCTTCATAGAAGATTCTGTAATTAATGTTGGGGCAATATCTCCGAATGCATTTAATGAATTCCTGTTTATGCACATATTTTGATTAAAACGCAAACAAGAAATATAAGCAGGGAATGTAATGTTCTAAATGAGCCACCATAAGCATATATCTGGAGTGTCGAAGGGAAATAGGTAATTATGAAAAACTCTACCCATTTTATAAGAAATTGATATATTGTGTTAGTGTCCCATGGCGAAAGATAATTGCAGTACTTTTATATCATATGGAAGTCTTCAGCCGGATGTATGATCCGCAGACAAATGCTTAAATAGACCACCGTGTGGAGTGAAGCACGGTGCTTGTGGATGGGACAGCCTGGGTACACACGCTTACGGTCCCCATCGCCATTGACATAGTCTCGGGAATAGAATATCTACAACACAACACTTTTGTATTAACTGCTGGTTAACATAGACAGGTGTATCAACTGATATTAAAAAGCACACATACCCTATGAGTTTGGGTATGTTACGTTGACTGCTAGTAGATCATTTGATTCAGAGATTTGATTGACCGTTGGAAAGTGTTAATAAGCGGGGAAGAACATGCAAAATGTAAAGGCAATCAGTAAGGCATATTGTATTGCATATTCATCATGCAGCCTCTAACTACGAATTGGAAACGCCATGGGTTGGTTACCACTGATTGCCTTCAGAGTTACCTGACTATTCTGGTTCTAATGAGTAATGCCATACACGTTCAGTTCGCTACTCCCTATTGCATTATTGGTTTCCGAAGGCTGCGATAAAATAATATTTTCTCATTTATGTTGCACATTGAAGCCCTCGTAATTTATTCATCACGAATCAGCAGTAAAGATAAGAGCACAACAAAAGGTAGGAGAGATATCGCTTTTCATAATCCTGGCAGATAATTGATTCCGATGGCACGGCCAAAGCCAACGAACTTGAAAAAACTTTCCAGAATCCACCAAGGGCATATGCTTACTCATAACTTTAGAGTGCCGCAGTATAACTCGCTCCTATTTTTATCAACAAACCCGTCTGTTGGTATTAGATTGCCGAAAGGGGGTTATAGAATGTCATCTCGTGTTAAACCAACATCCTGGATTATATGGAATAAACGCGACCATCGATATTACGCCAGATATCTTTCTTATAAACAGACCAAACACACCGGCGCATTTCAATGATAGATCCGTGCAAACCATAAATGGCACGACACTTCTAAGTCATAGATTAAAATAATTAATAAGTTTGACAAGAGCTGGCATATTCTACGGCAAAGAAAGCACATCTAATGTAATAGATCCCCTCCATGACGCATTATAACTTTAAAGAAATAAAATTATATGGCATTTGATCAGTCTTTTCAGCATCAACGTTGGTGCCGATGGGAAACGCCTGATTTATTTGTTTTATTAGACCAAACAAAGGTTGAAATACCCGATTACATAATTTGTTACGAACAAAACGATAGTTATCAGTTCACTATGGCAAGACCGCAGTAAAATATAAGACCATCATTCCTCTATTGCCATGCAAGAACAATAACGGTTATTTAATTAATTGCCGCTATGCCTACATGAAACATTCATTGCAGTCGTCCAATTGAGTAAATGACTGCATTTGAGAGTTTGCTGCCCATATAGCCAGTTGTCCGCAATGCCTTGTTGGTTTAATGGCTAACAATACATTGCTCACTTGTGCAGTTAGCGAATATTTAAATGAATACCATGACAATACATTCTACGATGGGAGAGATTTTCATGGCGTTTAGACGCAGCCAACACAAGATACCGAGCCCTTTGTGACAGACATAAACTCCTTAATGTTTGGGTTTAAGTTGGCATATACAAGATACCGCAGAGCCTTACTTGATTATAATCTATTTTTTTTCTTATCTGACTTCTGGTGAACATCAATCTGCAGTATGTGTATTCTTTTGCAGGATGCTGTGTGCGGGCCGGTTGGAACACGACGCGACCGTACGCATGGAATTAGTTCACCTGACAATTGTTTGACCTTGAATGCATTGTTACTAACCATTTCCTACATAGCTGTTAAATGTATTTATTCCAATAATGATATGCTAACAAACAGCATATTTCATGAATAGGTTTATTGGCTTAACATATATCAACTATGAGTAACAGTCAGCATGTTTGTGTAACACAATATGTTTCGGAGATACGTCAATGTTGTCAAACATTGTAAGATGATAAAAATATAATGCCCTATGTTCAAGTCACTATCTGTTGTTTTTAATTTAATGTGCACAGCTTTCGCATTTGGATGCCAACGTTGTTGCACATTTAGGTCGAAGTATGGCTTAAGAACTAATTAACTTGCATATCTTGCATAATGTATTCAAATACATTACTCATGTTTGATGTAAGAAGCTATGGTTAACACAGCGACAAAGCATTTATAAACGGCTATTGAACCTTTCTTAGGTCGACGAGCAATATATAATCTAACAAGTTCTTTCCCTAGTGTCAAAAGAGGGGAATCTTCGAATGCTCATTTCCAAAGTATACCAATACAACATTCTGTGCACGTGAAAATCGGTCGTAATCGTGAACAAAATAGTCTGTATATACCCCTCGGACGTGACTGCCACCACGAGCTATTCATATCAACCTGACTCGCCTGATCTTTCTTATTTGTACTTTTACATAACTAATCATCGATGTTCAATATTAGAGCTTAGCATTGCAATAAAAATCAAGACAAAATGATTGTGATTTGTGACAACGAGACGTTTAATAATAAAAAGTACATCTGGTGATTTTATAATCGGAGAGTTTTTGTGGCGAGTGTATCCATCAAAACTGATACTTATAACACCAGACATAACCACGAGAGTAATCCAATTGCAATGAACGAAACAGTTAACATTTCGTAAGGCAGGTTCGCTACTGTGGATGTTGTTCGCAGTATCAATCACTTGATTTACTGGACATGGTGCATTTGAAATAGAAAAAAAATGGTTCTTTGATGAATTTGGTTGAGTTTAATGCTTCAGCAGTCGAGCGTTAAAGATTTGTTAGGGACACTTGTCTGTCTTGGACAGTTTTAAACGACAGCCCTATTAATCACTGTCACTATGACCTAGATCACGCTACCTCAGAAATGCGCCACGTAGAAATTCGTGTTACCACTCTAAGGCTACTCTTGTGACAATCCACAAACACGTTATGTACAGTATGTGCCGTAAAGAAATACGAATATAAACATTTAATTGATGCAATAAAATATCAGATACAGGTTATTTCAAACAATATCTTAGTTTTGTTTGTATTTGCTACATATTAAGGTAGCCGTCATTTAAACATCATGCGACATATTGGAACCATAAACATTTGCTCCTGGTCAAACTATTACATACTTAGTTCAAAATTTACGGCACGTGTGAGGCAGAGTGCTATGTGACGTTTGATCTTTTTGGAAGCACGCAAAACTCACATCAAAGGATAGGAATACACAAAACCATTGTTTGAAACTCTTTGTTGGGCAATTTGTTTGTGTAGTATTTTCTTCTAGGGCCTAAAACGTATGTGCTGCTGCAATGAGCATTGATGTACACCAAAATCAACAGAGTAACAGCTTATGCGTGTAATGAAATCTGTAATTGCTATCATTTCAACCGAAGGCGTATCGACAATTCATTTGAGCTTCACTGCATAAACGGATTATAGTTAGATGGCAAGGCTAGGAATACCAAGTCAAATAAGTTTTGCTCCAAATTGCCCGTCAGAAGAAGCTAAAATGAGATCTTTGCGTAAAATAGCAAGGCGATGTTCCACTCACGCCTTCGTCCAGAATTCTGATTTGAAATCAATATTAATGCGTGCAGTTTACTTATAGAAGAAGCTCGGCTAAGTGGCGGCCATCTAGAAACCAATCTTCGGTATTGGACCGTTGGGCGTGACTGTTTATCTTATGCGATTGGTAATTTGTATCTGTTCTGCTTAAAAATCATTTCCTTGGAATATACAATTTCTCTGCGGTCAAAACAGAACAATAGGTCGCAATAAACGTAGCTTATTAATTAATACTACCAATAACAGCAAGTGTATGAATGGTTTATTTTATTTAAATAATGTGTAATTTGAAAATGTGTGGCTGTTCCAAAACCAATCCATAGTTGCCATATAAGAATCAGTATTCTGCATAAATTATCGTTGTCCTTGGTGTCAAGGGCTGTATGGAGATTTATTAGACCATTTATGTTTGACTCATTTTTGTCGTGAAATCAAAAGTGGCACTGACTGGGCTGTATTATATAGCAGGCACGGCATATGGAAACTACGAATATCCATGGTAGCCAGATAATTTCCCTCTAGGTATATGCAAACAAATTGCACATTAATCGTTGAATTTTGCAACGAGACCAATTTGAATTTCATTATTTTATTCAAATCAGCACTGCCAGTTTTAGTTATTGGTCTATTACCTAATTGAAAGCTATGAAATTACTAGATAGAGGCGATAACTTAATTCCCGCAAAATACAATCATAGCGGGTTTATTTCGTGTCAAATATGGCGTTCCACCATGGTATTCATGATGATATCGAAACTACGTCCGGAATTGATCTACGACTCAAACCACGAGGGTAACGATCAACACATTGTCCTGACTCCTCAGAGCCTTAGCCAGGTTCAGAAGAATTTAAGCCGTCTGACCACCCATACAAATAAACTAGTTATGGGTGAAAGATACATATCTTCCATGAATGTAACATATTAGAGCATGTGTTGTTATGTAAATTGGTGTTGAAATGCTTAAATAATATAGAATAAAGATCTGTACAGGAACAACTATATATGTAGGTTGTTAGGAAAGGCAATAACATAATCAAATAGTTTCACGGTTATATTTGAAACATATAAGATGATCACCAAATCAAAGGCAGCAATTTTTGCATTTAACCTGAGAAAGAACACAGTGGAGAAGAACGTTATCCCTTAATCACGTCCAACACGAAACGGTTTCAAAAATAATTACACAGAAATGATATAATGTCAGTGGTATCTAAATGGCCTTACATGGGATGCGTCGTGTTATACATTAATGACATAGCCTATCGATCAAGATATATCTGACATGCACTGCGTCCAATATATCAATTGATCCGTCACTTAGCCTATCGATACTCTGAGTCAGTCTGTCACCACCAATTGTCAAGTGGCAGTAAATTATCGTAAAAATGCGTCCAATAATGCGCGAGCAATCAAAGATTACGTCGCTATCAAAGTGCGTAAATAGGTCAAACAAACGCATTGCATTCACTAGCTATATTCCGTGGAGCATTGACACGTTTCATAGATGCGTTTTCTTTTTCTTTACCGGCCACACACCAGCCATCGCGTATAATCACTGCTCTGAGAACGCACGAAAGATGTAGGTACATTAATGAGCCATAAAACAACAATATACTAGCAATCGCCGGCTAGATGTTGTTCGCTTATCGTGTATGTATTTATATTAAGAAGGAAGAGGCCCATTATAACCTTATTTTTGTAGATGTAACAGTGCATAAACAAAAATAATTTTGCTTTAGTTGAAGTTTGAAGGCACTTTGCAATCTAAAAACATCGCATGGGAAAAGCCCGAACAACTTGTTTATGATAGGTGCAGTAAAAGATCATTCCTATACCTCTTTGAAGCATGCATGAATATGAGGATGGCCGCATGGTACGCATGCAATATACAGGATGTAACACATTTTTGCACGGCAACTGTTGCAATATTACCCATAACCGGCCACGTTAGCGTCTGAAAACCAACGTGATTGTGAATTAACGCGAATAATCGACCAACTTCAGTCTTGAGTCTTTGTTAGTCTAAATATCGTCCTGCTTTAGCCGGTCAAGCTCCTCAGCTTTGTGCTTGTTTCCGCAGGTTGTGGTAATGTAATATTCTCTCGTTTTAGTTGCTGTTATTTACATTAATTGCGCTACCTTTTTATTACGCATAAGCGGTAATGAAAACAGCTCAACACACGGCGCCTGCAAGTGCAAATAGCTTGCAGAGTATATCTATTTGGTTGAGGCTTAGAGCATATTTATCAACATTCCCGTTTGTTGGTATACGAATGCCGCAAATGGGTTCATCTTGTGTGGAACATACGTCCTGCATTCTGTAGAATTAACGCAACGACTGTCAAAGATGTTGCTTCATAACTGCCCATATGGCTAGTCGCCTGCAATACCTTATTGTTTACAGCGGCAATACATTCCACGATAGGAGGGTAATATCTGCTGTTTCAAATACAAGATACCGAGCCCTTTGGGACAGACATAACACTTCCACGATGTATGGATTTGAAAAAATATATACCAGATCGTCTACCCTTAACAGATTAATATTTAATAGTTCTATGATACATCAGCTTTCAGCCTATGTATTGCTTTACAAGATATTGTGGGTGGACCTGTTGGAACGCGACGCCATCGTACGCCGAACTTTCCCATCAACACATATTCATTGCTGTTCTTTCCCTTAACGAATGAGGTCATATAATGAATGGCCATTCCTTTCCTGACAGCCGTTTGGCCTTGAATGTATTGTTGTAAAGCAAATCCTGCGTGAGTTTGCTAACAAACAGCGTATTTCATAAATAGGACTATAGGCTCAATAAATATACAATATGGGTAACACTCATCATGTTTGTGCCTCAAAAAACGATTCGGCGAAGCGTCATTTTAGTTCTTTCAAATAAAATCAGGATATAATACTCCTGATACCATCTGTCATTTTAATTAGGTGCACCACATTCAAAGTTTGATGCCAACGTTGCCGCACATTTATGTGAAAGTATGGCCCACGGAGCAAACGGCTTGAAATATCGCACAATGTATGTAAATGTGTTTGCTGCCACTCTGCTCGGGTCAGATGTAACACGTTATGGTAACCCCGACGATTAAACATGCATTTTCGTCTATTGCACATTTTCTAAGCTCCACAAGTAATAATCTAACATGTTCTTTCCCTAGTGTCACAAGAGTGGAATCTTAGAATGTTCATTTCCATAATATACCAATATAACATTATAATCGGTAGAGAGTGTCAGATATCAATTATGACGCCAAGATATTACGTATATATATTTTTTCGTTATTGGTCGTAATTGTGAGAAAATATATCCGTATATCTCCCTCAAACGTGACAGCCATCACACTTTTTTAAATAAAGCTTTTGCATTTGGTAATAATAAAAATTATATATATATATACATATGCATATAAATATATATATATATATATATATATATATATATATATATATATATATATAAATATATATATATATATGGAGATGCATATGTATATATATATATATATATATATATATAGATATGTATATATATATATATGCTCTCTATATATATATATATATATATATATCCCCTATATATATATATATATATATATATATATCTATATATCTATATATATATATACATATTCATGGATACATATTTATGTATGTATACATATACCCATCTAGATAGGTAAGTACAATGCTTAATATATCCATGCTGTAAAATTCGATTTCAAAACGGTTAACATGTTCTAAAAGTGTAATCTAATTGTTAGCATTTTCTGAGTTGAAATAATGCATCGTTAATTTCACTAGGTTGAACATTTCTGGTAGCCAGAATCTCTGTTTCATTTTGCAATTAATTAACTAATTACAGTCCGATCGGAAACATAAAGAACATATTGTGAGAGCCAATTTAATTACCAAATTTCGATAATTGACATAAGCTATCGAAATTTTAGTCCTATTCAAAGCGTGCTGAGTTGGATAAGCAATTTAGTCATGTACATTACGGCCAAATTTTCGAAGGTTTATGCTATGGTAAATTGCAGTCCCAAAGTCGCAAAAATGGGACCAGTTG
>CM067358.1:49390612-49415612 GCA_034190875.2 Urechis unicinctus | reverse complement strand
TAGCGAGGCACTATATAGCAATATTCAAATTAATATCATCCCCAATATTATCCATCCTCCTTCTTATTAAATATTAGAAAAAATGTGAACTAAGCCTAGTTGCTGAACGTTATATTTGGGTTAATTTTATCAACAATTATAATCATAGGGTCATGGTACTGCGCGGCAAATGCATCGGCAGCCCATTATGATTACCGCTTTGTTTCATGGACGATATGTAGGTTGGCCAGGGCTACCGTAGTGCAAAACTTCCTCGTAATCACACCCATCTGTTCATCGATAAGAATAGCAAACATGGATACCAATGTTGATTCCATAATATCGTGAACCATGCAAGACACCTAGAATAAACCAATAAGGGGAGGTTGATTCCAACCATGCGACATTATGCGGAACGCTATTTCGCTTATATTTAACAAACGAGACGGTAGAAGGTATACTAGCACCCGGAGAGTGCGTTTCTCTAACTGCTGAGGTACTCATTTTGTCATACATAAGGTGATGCCAATTTGTCCGTCATTTAGTAGTATATTCACTAAAACCCTCTTACCTGGGACTCTCTGTACTTACTTTTGGGCAACTACTACACGCATGAAAATAAGCTCTTACATGGTAATCGGTTAGGTAATTGTACATAGTGTCAACCACTTAAGACATTAAGAAACATAAGAGTTTATTACATGGTTATAAGCGTTTCAAACTGAAATAAATCCGATTCTGGTTCTGTTGATAATATCCCGTTCGATATTTGACAGAACCACGCCTGGCAAATAGATTAGATGACAGCTTGGCTGAGGTACGCGCATGTTTTGACGGTATTGCACTCTTGGGACATAAGCAACGAAGATAATAAAGTGTATAAGCAATTGTAAGATGCGAACAAATTAGATGCACATAAGTTTGAAATTTAATGAGAGGTCGTGACCACAAGCTACATTTAATGTTTATATGTTAACAATCTATTTCCCCTCCCTTTTGTGACGTGTCTTGGCCATGTAATCACAGAGTCTAATAACCTTGATGGAAGTCAAGACGACATTGCGGCACGCAAACTTATTTTCATTAAAAGTCAAGGGCATTGACTTAGTAATCATATTTTTCTGACACTTGGTAATTTGTCGACGCTAGGTAACCGAGAAAAGCTAGAGTTCCCAAAAGGCCTGACCTGTCGTCCCGATATATATGCAATCTGTTTTGCGCGATTCGATATTTCTTTGATTCCTTTGTAGACATATGCAATGGCATATTTATGAGCGCCTACAACACTGTCAATCACATGCTCAAATGATCAAAAATTACAAGCACATGCACAAGCACAAACAAACTCACCTGCTGCTCAGCTGCATGCATAACTTAGTTTGGCGTAGACGTATCAACGACATCGCTTGTTTTCCAGCCCGCCTGGTTTTGTCGAGAAATGGATGCCCACTAAGAGTGATGGTTCCATTTATAAAAAGGGATGGGCCTGACAAAATATTCTTAGATGACCAAAACAGTTTCAGCGGTGTTGCAATCAAGTAATAGGGCCTGGAATGTCGGCATTGCAATTACATAATTTCCTCCTTCTATCAGAGCTTCCTATTTTCAATAAAATTATCACACTCACTAACAGTAGCGTTATATTCAGGCACACGGATAATGACAGTGTAAATTCTGAATAATTACTATAGTTCAGGATATAACTTTCCACATTTGGCCTTAAAGTGTGACTTGTGCCTTCTCAATGATTAGGTGCTTACCGGATTTGGCTCCATAAAGCCAAGTAATGTAAATACCAAGTTACCATAAACGCCGCTGGCGGTGACTGCTTTACCACTCAACAATGGTGTTGCAATATTAAATACCATGTAGCAAATATACGAAATATGGCGTCTAACGTAAACAACCAGCGTTTAAACCTCATTCAAATTTGCCATCCATTGCTACGTTTTGTGTCCAATTAAAACGCAACGAGTGATTATGTCATAATGTGGTTGTTTCCATTTAGCTTTCTCATTGATAACCATTGATTATAGGTTTATCTGTTAACAATTGTAAGAGGGCGGGATGGAGTTTCGAATCATTTGATGCGGATTGACATTCACGTGTTTTGACGTCCAGAAAAGTCGTTAAGCTTGCATTACCGCTAACTAAAATGCGCATTCGTAGAAGTGATAATCTATTGAGGAAACAATTGAAGCCGCATTGATGTATAAATTGTTCCTGAAGGTTTCTTTTGTAAATGTAACATAATAACCGAAAACATAGCACTATAACACGACAAAGGTTTGTGCTCATGACGTATGTTCCTGTTTCCTTCTAGAAGAGGGTTATTGCAATGGAACATTTGCATCAGCGTCTCCACTAGCAAATGTGTACGCTGCAATGGCTCAGACTGAAAGATCTTATTCACTTACATACTCCCCCACTCATAGCGAAATCATTCTCGAAAGAATATCTGTGTAACTAGACTCTGATATTGAATCGGTCAAACAAAAATATTTTGGAATATTTTGAAAGAAAATTTAGATTGACTTTGTGTAGACAGTGTGCGATAAATAATGAAAATAACTCGTCAGCCTTAAGGCTCTACTGTTGCTAATCAAAGCTCGTAACTTCAATTGGCTATAATTACATTGATGTGGAAGCTTGATAATCACAACCTGCTCAGGGAACACAATACGTCAGTGGCTCACACTTTGTAATTGGATCACGTTGGAAGGTCTTTACTTTACTTATACTAGCAGTTCTGGTCATTTCTCTCTGCAAGCTGCCGTAAGGCCCTCGGAATATTTAACTCGAACGATCATATTTTTGCCACCAACAGAAAAATATATACGCTTACCAATGTAAGGATACAACGATCTATAATAGGCACAGGTTTAAGACGCCGGTCCCATGCTGTCATGGATATCGATTAGATATGCTGGTTTATGTATATGTTTCTATGATGGGGATCGATATGTTTTCTGAAGTCGATGTGTAGGCTCGTCTCAACACTGCAATGGTGGTATAATAGTGTTAACAGCCGAAATCGATCCGCAAACTAAGTGTAGATGACAATAATGATAAGTTATAACAACAATATTTTCCCAAGAGGCCATGTGACTTGTTCGAATACTGTGACCCAGCTTACAAATACATATCGACATTTAGTTATCCCGTACTACTTGTGCTGCCGTTGTTGCTATGCTATGTGCTTAGCAAGCCAAACAAAAAACATATGCATATATATTTATATGTATATATGTCTATTTATATATAAATATATAAATATATACATATGTATATCTATATATACATATGTATATATGTATATATATATATTTATATACATATATATATATATATATATATAGTAAATATATTTATATATACATATAAATATATATATTCATACATATATATATATGTCTATATATATATACATATTTATATGCATATTAACAAACAGCAGATGCTTCAATGTTGGTTACCACTTTACTCTCTTATCTGTGTTACGCTTAACCGCTGTTCATAGCATTATGACTCTGTTAGCAACATAGATCGAAGGGTCATGACGGTTCGGTTATAAGGCATCGGCTGCACCTAATTACAAGTCGTTATTTGGCAAGCGCAAGGACGATATTAAAACCGTATGACCAGTGTACGGAGTTGCTAGAGCTATTCCACTTCTAGTCAGCACCGTAATTACAGTAATATATCAATGTCACTTCGTCACCTTTGATGATGCCAGCACAATCACAACTCATCACTACCCGATTCTATTATCGTTAATAAAGCCCTAGTTGACGGGGTGAGATGAGCCACGGCGTCATACTCGGCCTGCAAAAGCCGCGGATTGTTCATCATTATAGTAGGTGGCTGATGATTGCTTACTTGCTCATATGCCAACTGATAACTCATTCTCCGAGTTATATAAAAACCCTCTGTACATAGTTGAACTCCTGTAATTGTGACTGGGTTGTCTTAGGTTTTTACTGGGATTGTTCCTGATATACTGGGTTGTAACGGAATGGCGTTTGTGCGTCTTTGTATGTGTGAGCGGAATATCGGTATTCGTAACGGAATGAATGTAAGGCAATGTAGGCAAAATCGTGCGGTGTGGTCACTTATTGGATTATGGGACGTAAGACGTATGCGTTGACGAACATTGTAGATTGGAGTGAGGCATATTGACAAGGTGACGTGTTAATTTGGAATAAGGGGCAGCGAACCTGCGGGTCTCAATGAGGTAATTTTTTCTTGTCCCGACGTGCCGACAATAAAGGATGTAATTAAGGCATCTGAATTGTGACGTGGCTCGTGTTGAAGTGCTTGTGAGCGTGGATGCCAGTCGGTGGTGTGCATATGATTATACACGTGCATGGGCGTGTCTGTTGGTGATTGTTGCTTGCCAATATGTAGGTACTTATCACTTAATCACTATGCATCCAAGCGGTAAAGCTGTCGACAAAATAAAACAAAGGTGCTATTCGGGAAACAACATCAAATTTTTTACGTGAAAAAACTTATCTATCTAGCTGATTGAATACCTCATTTAGTATTGATGTCGGCTTGCACCCTGATAGATAAATCAATGAAAGCTTCGTGTTCCAAAAAACACGAAAGGATTTCCATCGTGTAACGTTACTATCTTAACAAACAAGAGAGCAACATCAACGTTGCCCTCGATTTTCAAGCAATAAATCAGTGATAATGACCGCACTCTAACAAACCAATATGGAGCTTATTGACTTGTTAATTTCAATATAATTAGAGAAGATATTGATCATAACTGCGGCAGACTGGCTGTGAAAATTGGCTTAAATTAGCATGTCAAGACAGCTGATGTATCTAGATCTCTTATGTCTTGCGCTACCCGATCTATCATAACCAGAACATATGAGAGAGTAATGAATACGGCACAGAATACCACAGATACGACATCAACATCAATATTCCCAGAACAAAAGCACAGTAAACTATGGGTTTGTCGCTGCCCGCATAGGAGGTTAAAAAAGGGGTCAAGAACACCTATGCATGACATACACGCGTGCGTTTGCCGAGAGTTCTGATCAGTAACCGTTGGAATATTAATCACGTAATGCAGTGGGCATGTGAAAATCAATTTACAATTGAGACAAAAGCAATGGGAACGAATGGTTGTTATGTCATTGGTATGCATGTCATTTATTCAATATATAGGCGCCGAATGTCTACTTGTTCTATGTGTGTTGTCTTCGCAGTCAACTACATGCGCCACTGCATGTTTTTTGCCAGAGACACCTCTTCACTGAGAATATTAATAAAAATATCTGGTTGTTTTTAGTAGGTCAGTTACTGGTTTGTATTATACCGTGAGCTTTGATCGGGCTGTTAAATCGAATTATGGACCATGTTCAGTGCTAGGCGCAATTATTTGTGGTACGTCTTTGTCCCTCCTTTGAGTATATTATGAAAAACCCAATATCGTAATTGATTCTACTATAAAATACACATGTCGAGCTTCAGGGCATTTGAAATGCCGCAAATGGACAATGACAGCCTATTGAAGGTCTTTCCTAGTGAAATGCTCGTTGCAGTTAGTAACCCTGGGTCTGAAGACTCGTACCGAAGGGGCTTAGAGCTTCGATTGAGCTTTCGGGTGTCTTCTTAGCAGCGCTACCGTGTGGCCCCATGGGTCACCGTCCCGAATCACATTACCACCACAGATCAACATACTGAATTTGATAAGCGAGCCGAACTAGGCACATAACCTTTACGGCCTGTGCCGTCTGCCAAAAAAAATAAACTCGCGGAAATATGTCAAACGAAGGACAACTGCAACATATGTTTTTGGCAATAACACAAGACATTCGGCAACTAACAAAACCTGGACAGAATTGCCTGACCGTGTTTTAAATCTCAGCTAAGGGTGCAACCAAAATGCCCGACAAACGTAGGAAAGTTTCTAACTAGATAAATATGGCAATTTGAGTGATAACTAAAAATATATGTGCATATGACGTCATGTTTGGCGCCATCTACCAAGAATATGTGATATGTTAGTTTTCCCTTCGCTTTATAGTTAATTAGCAGGCGTCAAAATACAGTCTATATTAAGTTGGCTCCACGAGTGTTTTGATCGTAGGCATAGGTACACAATAACGTTATACATTGTACAATAGTTGAGTATGTTTTCCCAAAGAACGCTTCTTTTCGACACTAATTCCAAACCTTGCTTAAAACAGTCAGTTAACAATTAAGGCAGCAAAACTACATTAGATGTCACACGCCAGATAGTACGTCTATCATACATCATTATAGCTGAATTAGTCAGTAAGAAGCAACACCGTTGCCCAAATGTGAGTGTTAGTACTGCACAACAGTTGCATTTTCAAACAATCGATTTAAGAGAGCTGTCTTAAATCGAATAACGAATAGTCTCTCTTTTCTCGTGCACGTCACTTTTTACCATGCTCATACACCATTACAATTCCGTGACCGCGTTATCAAGCAGTAAAAACTAGCTATATTTAATTCATTTGCAAATGTTGTAGTAAAACATGCCAATTTTACTGTCAGCCGCATGTCACGAAGACGATGTCTTCCTTCTTGTTCATGCGATTATCCACTCGCCTGGATATGAGAGCATTAACTATCCCTTTATTTTGGATAGCGCATTATTTGTGGTGTTGTTGTAAACTTGACGCAAGTGGAAACTGCAGACAGGAAAAAGTTCAAAATGAAGAATATCTTTCATTTGTAAAAAGGACATTGGCCTACGCGGGATAAACACATACAGGATTCCAAACTTATTCTTGGTGTGCCCTGTGAGCTCGGACGCGCGAAAATTCGATGATTGAACTATAAGAAGTAATAGTCACGTGTAAAGGCCGTCTGCTGGAGATTACTCTCATTACTGCTGTCATTTATTTCTATTTACTATGTCATTAACCGTTACCTTAGCAATTATACTTATTGAGTGCTGTGATAAACACTATAGCATAGACAAATACGGTCCTCATAGATAAATACTTGGCGCCAAATGGTTATTACGGAGAGACAAAAAGGCGGAGATCGTTCTATTTCCGTGCCCTCATAACATGTTTTACTGATAGATATAGCATCTGTCGCGATACATTTAGATATTTGTTGATTTGTTGAATACACCATCCCGCATACGCTAGATAAAAGTTTCAATGTTAATAAATAGGCATTTGATGATGGTGCGTTTATGGCACTGGAAAGCGACAGATGCGTATGTCGTATCATGGCACATGGTTCTCTGCAGAGTCAGATCAACAATGCCACCGTCATTGTACAGAGTTAAAATGCATCTCATTCAATGCTGACCAAGTGCATCTCAACATCGAACATGGAGGGTGGTGCTAAAGACATTTGATCGATGATCGGTATATATGGCCATATCAGCAACAAACTATTTAAGAAATAATAGATGGCTGATTTGAAAACACATTTGAACTAGATGGATCTTTAAGGGAATGGGTCCGTGATCTACTGCACACACTTCCTGCACATGTTTTACAGCGCGTGTTTTGATATTTCTAGCCGTTGTAACAACTGACAGCCGCGCCAACAACCTGTCAAAACACACTGTCAATATCGAAATGTATGGAAAAACTCGTGATTCTCGGTGCAAATACTGCTCTTAAGGCAAAAAAAGAAAACTAGAACCGTTTTTGAAGATTCAAAGGCATAATTGCAGTAAAAAATAAGACGAGGTGAGTTTCGAAGAGGTATGGCGATACTCGAGGATGACAGTCTACATGAACAGGACGAATGCCATGATCAGTTTCACGCGACGTCTTGCATGTTTGTGGTTGACCCAGATTCCGATCGCTTAATTGTAAACAGGAGTACCGGCCTGCCTCCTCCCCCGATCTCTGCTAGTAGGATAGTACAGATACTTGTGTAGCCGTCAAAACACACTCACAGACGGCAGCTGAAGAATGGCTGTGTTGTGTGTGGATACTTTCTACAGCTCAGTGACATTGAGTCGGAGAGGCTAATTGGATATGCAAGTGTGTTTACTATGAACTGTTCGATATGTGGTGGTGGGACCCCAGTGCACACATCAAAGCGTCACATTCCTGATCCAAGCCCTGGTGAACAATTCGGCCCAACAAGCTTACGTATATGACGTCAATACAAAAGCCGGCTTTGGTATGTGTGAGTAGATATTGCGTTTGTATTGGGGCATTATATAATATATTCATTTCTTTTTTATTTCAAAATATTACATCAATAAATGCTTATATTGACAATGGCGGATCAAGGATTTGGAAAATAGGGGAAGGGGGGCCGTGGGGGGTTTGGTCTCATGATTTTAACGTATGGTCATCTAAAATGTCTGTATAATAGAAGTGGACAAGAGGGCATTGATGTTGTCTTCAAGGCAAACATTAAAGGCAAACAACGAGTAAAAATATTATAGAGGGCATCAGCAGGCATTTTGAAGGTATTTCCAGGTAAATCCGTATATATTATATAATTACTGGGGATCTATACGTTTTATTGAATTAACATGTCATTTACCCAGAACTCTTGTTTGTTTGTGTCATGTGGACTGTGTCCAGACCAAAAACCTATAAATAAACAATTACATTTTGGAGGGGGCTCGAAATGACCGAAAATGAAGCGAAAATACAAAAATAAGCAAACAATCCATATTGGATGTCAGAAATTCTCGGAAATCGATGAGATTTCAGATCTTATGTACCCTGAAGCTCATCCCAAATTTCGAAATAACTTTGGGTTGTAGCACGAAAGCAAATTCTGCAAGCCTTCCGTCCGCGGCAGCACAACAAACTCAAAAACATAGTATTCCTGGACGAAAGTCGGGGATACAAAAATAATGAAGATAAATATTTTGTTGATACTAAGGGAATGCCATGTTATTATTTGTCTTATAATGCTTACATAACCTGTTACTACTGTAATGTATACAGACATTTATACTTTATTGAAATCTGGAGCGAAAACATGTTATTTTTCGCCTGCAGACAAATTATAAAACTGCAATTTTCGACAAAATTAGTTTTGGAAAAAAAAAAACTTTGGGTACCCAAACCCAAAGTTCATATTTTCTACAGATGCAGCTTATACATTAAATTACAAAATAGCACAAAATAGGAATTTTCTATCGGTTCTTTTTTTAGTTGGACCTATTTAGGGTAACAAAATATGTTTTTTAGCAAAGAATTAATTATACAGTTAATTAATTTTAATTTCACTCTGATTATATTTACTAACTTAGCATGATTTGTACTTAAAGTCACATATCTGTCATTACATACACACATAAAGTATATTTAGCAATATATATATTGAAATTACTACTAATTATCATATGTATTGTGTAATTAGTGTTACTCTCAAAAAGTTATCTCGCGGCCGATATTGGCGTGACAGGGGTATCAATCAAGTTGTCATAGCAATCAAACCAGTTTGGGTACCCAAAGTTTTTTTCCTGGAAATCTGATAATGGGGCTTCAAAGATCATATTTGCAAAATTGTACAAAATTCTATCTGATATAAATAGCACGGACCCATTCCCATAAGACGGTACTCAAAGCGTCATTAAGATGATTAGGAAATAAGAGTTCATGTGTACCCGAAGCTTTACTTTATATACAACAATTGAACTCAAATAATTGTTCTGTCAAAACCTATTGGTATTTAACTTTATAAACATACGTGCAATTTCGTCTCGAGATATAATTGACTGACTCTGGCTAACAAATGATAAAGGACAAAAAAGTTGTTTAATGTTTAATCCGGCGTAGTAGTATAAATTGTGTGCCTCCTCTTTGTGTATGCATGCCTGCAAGTAGGATGTTCCGAAATTTATTTGACTAATCACCATTGCTTGCCAACACTTATATACAAAACCGGTTCGGTTAATCAATACTTTACAAAAGGCAATAATGTAATTCAAGGTAATGTTGTATTGCTACGGTGCTGATAATGGTACTATGTACATGATCTATAAGACTACAGAACTTCTTTCATAGCAATCATATCTACAGACCCCATTGAGGTTCCTCACAGATCATCTTGAACTTATATGGGCATCTTGTACTTGACGCAACAAGTTAAGCTTTATGGAGAAACACACCTAGTCGTGTTTAGCCGTTTTGTACTTTTGTAAACTGCATTGCTCGTTTAGCTGATATGGGGTGTCATGCAGCATGACATCCATCAGGCACTTTCCATCTCACCACGCATAGCTATGCGAAAAACTTGCCAATCGAGGCACATTTGGCACGCACTTGTTATGAGTTTTGACGTGTAACGCTGACATGAAAAGTGTTGTGTTGTGATGTATGCAAATAGGATCATTGGGAGTTGAAATCAGGGAAGATAGCAAGCGCCCGAGTGCACATTGCTAGACATTCAAGACAATCATCGGTCATTCTATTAATGAGAGCACTGGTAGTCCGTTTGAACGTAATTCGGCTATATTTGCAAGTATATCTTACTCATCAATCTGCAAAATATTATCTATGTTCCTAATTATTATTAGGAGCATCTTAGTATCTGCCGTCAACAATCATATTGATCGTGGTCATGGATAAACCTATAGATTGTTTGCGGCAAAGTGATTGCTGCTGTACATTTCAAGTTTTTCAGCGACGTCATGATTACACATGACAACATGTTTAGCAACCTAGTATTATCATAGGTCTCTTCAAGATGTCTTTCAAATAATGCTTTATCTTAGCGAGAGGTCGTCTATAACTCCGGCCAAATATTGTGTGCCGACAACAGCCCGTAGACGATGATTGAAGTAAAGCAGAAAAGTATTATCATACATAGACCGTTATAGAGTGAAGCCAGAGTGATGAATGCAACAATATTTACTATTCAATTAATATATATGAGTGCATAGCTAAGAATATTTACATGATACACCGCTTAATATACCACATTCCTTCGATAAACAAGCATCCCATTCAACGGATAAAGTTTGTGTGGTATAATTGTCTAGAAGAAGATTACTTATTAGCGGAGGCATATTATACTGCAGTAGCAATTACATCTGATTTACTGATATACAATTTGCTGATATCCAATTACAAACTTTGTTATTTCTTGTGTGTAATAGCTGATTATTAATTTGCAAACGTATATCAGTAGCCGTTAGTACAATGCGTATTAGTAATAACAACACTACGCCCCGAACACGGACCTGTGCATTGATTTGCATGCCCCGATATTTTGCGTCATATACGATATGGCGGGTGAAATGAGTTGGAAGCAAAGTGACGGCAAAAACAGTCCGACTGTTTTACACTGTCACCAGGCCATTTCGTATTCCATGTATAACATGTCCATGACAAACATAGCAAAATGATTCAAACTTCAGAATACCTCCAAAAATGACCCTTTATGTTGCATTAACGGCGGCAAAATGAGGTCGAACATTGCCCAAATTACAAACTGAAGAAGCACTGGTATTCGCAAGCCATCTCAATCCTATCGAAAGGTTTAGTAAATTTCAGAAACGTCTGTTATCTGCTTTGTGCAAACCTACCATCGACGTATGCAGGCCACCGGAAGCAATAACAACTCGGTAGCATCATGGATATTGCTGTAAATGTTTATTGAGATTATCAAATGTCTGATCCCAATACATTGAGCTAAAAGCAATACAAACGCATTTCGGTTGGTGCAAGTTTGCACAAGTAAACGATCTATTTGTCTGCATTCTTTTCCATTCAGGGTGGTCGAGTTTGTATGGAATTGGATCGTAACGCCTGAATAAAAGCTTGTATAAATTAAGGATAAAGTTAAACTTCTTTTTGCAAGCAGCGGCTAAGAGTATTTATTTGAGCCCGGAGAATCAATCATGCGGTCTATTTGTCTGGAGTCCCTTCTATTCAGGTTAGTCGATTGTGTATGGAATCGGATCGTAAAGCATGTATATAGCTTGTATAAATTAAGGATAAATTTACACTGCTTTTTGCAAGCTGAGGCTAGGAGTATTATATTAAGCTTAGCCAATCATATATACACATACAAATGAACATGTTTAAGAATTTTAACTGTAGACTGAACGTTTTCCTGTTCACTTGTTGACTTGGGTTGATGAACTGGTAATATTATTACGGACGGAGCACAACGTTCTATATTTTTTGGGATATCCCATTCAAATCAGTTGGTCACCATCATTAAATCGCCTTTCAACGAACAACAATCTGGTCATACGTCCACAGTTCACGACAAACTAACCATTGCTGGTAGACTTGCCAGTCCCATACAGCAAGTCTACGGACTCATTGCGACCGTAGATAAGTTGGCATAAGTACTTGCTGGTGAAAATGATCCTAACAGACCATTCATGAGGAGCAGTATAGCTATTTATGGTTGCTAGTCAGTTCGCCCCTCGGGATGGTTCGCCCCCGGGTGAGTTCGCCATCGCTGGGACGATACGCCCCCGAGTCAGTTCGCCCCTGGGACGATACGCCCCCGCAATGATACGCCCTCGTTTTACAGAAAGAAATTAACTGAATGCTACATATTTAATTTAATAAAGGAATGTATTAATTAATTTATATCTCCTGATATGAAATAAATTTAAAGCATAATGTCTAACGTCCAGCGAAATCATACATCGCATCATCGTCCCCTTATCGAGTGCTGTAAGGGCGTTTGGACTCAGCGGCCAGGGCATTTGGTCGATACGTCTTCTCGGGGCGATTTGCCCCTTGAACAAAACGCGTACAGATACAGAAAACGAGCACCAGAAGAATGGGTGGAATATATTATTTGCGGCAGTAGCATATGACTGTGGCTATTCATCCGGGGGATGCTAAATAATAAATGTCATCCATCTCTTTAGGCCTCAAAATGCTCACCGCCCTGTCTCTTTATCTGGTATCGCTATCGCTAAAGAAGATGTTTAAGGTGCTTTTTTTCAAAAAAAAAACATGCGGTTTTTTTGCTCTATTTAATAGAACAACTCTTTTGGAACCCATATAAACCATTTTGCGGATTAGTTCAACGGTATATCGTCGATTACACAGTATCGAAATCTGTCGGCCACACCCATGTCGATGGGAAAATGACGCATGCGTATTGAAGGGTCATTTGTTTACAACACATAGTCGTGACAGCGCAGATTCTACAGAAGGTGGAAACGAATGCAGTCGAAATGATGAATGTTTTGATTCCTACATTTATTGTATGACTCTTCTTTGATTGGATTTTTTGAATGTTATATTTAAAAAAGAACCCGCCTCAATTAAGTGAACACTATTGGTACAATAGATTACCGAAAATTTAACAATGGATAGCGTTACACCTGCGAAACGATCCCTGAGGTAGCCCTTAGACTTAGTATATTATATTTATACTGAGACTGCGCATGTTCAAGCGTAATAAAAACGATATTCTTGACTAGTCATTCACGTTTTGGAGTGTAAAGCCATGACAGTTGATCGAAGTTTGATTATTTCATATGCAATTATCGGTGCTTTTTCATAGCAAACTATTGGAATATTCCTGAATGAACTCATAAATTGTAGTATAAAACAAGGGACTGGGGTCTTCATCAGGACGTCTACGTTATCTGGTTATAGTGAACTGAAACAGGGATTTGAATTGGCTGGCCGGTCGCTATCTTCTATGCATACATGAAACCCTACAGAGAAGATAGCGGCCAGCCAATGCAAATCCCTGTGTACTGAAACATCCGCGCCAGGAGTTTGGGGTGGTATGTATCATCGTATGGGTTTGGCTGACTTTTGCAGGCTTTTGGCTCAAACACTGTAACATTATTGATTGAATTATTCTTGTCGTGTTCATTCATTAATTAAATTGAACCAACCCACTTTCAAATTTAAAGGAAATCAAAACGCCAAGGAAGGGATCATGTACAAGAAGAGGCAGTAGAAGGGGTCATGGTACAGATTCTGACAACGTGTATGGAACTTATGTTGGTTCCTTTTTTATTTGATTCTTATCAAGGGTATTTTATTGAACTCAATACACCCATTATGACTGGGAAGGATGTGTTTAATGGTTTGAAATTGTTCACCATGACACAGGTGTACAAGTTGGTGGAGGTTGCAGACAAGCCTAAAGAGGTGGCAGAGGAGCCCCACCTTCTTCAAACAAGGTACTTTTGGGCTTGCCTTACCTAATTGAATCACTTTGTCAGTAAATAGGTCCAATGTTGAACTATCGAACCATAAAGTTCCGTTGGTTCTCATTTGTTTGTAGACTTGGATAGGCCGAAAGCTAGTCAATCTTGTTTGCAGAGGCTACCTTTGCAACACACCAATAACTAACCAGACCCTACAGCAGAGTAGAGTGACTGCTAAATCTTTAGAGCTGTCACAGAAGGAGAAATTGAAGATATTGTACAGCTCAGCAGTTACCACTCTTCAGCTTCTCCAAAAACCTTCATGCAATTTTGGTCACAGAGAGAGATTTGTATTGGAGATATTCAATCCATCAAAATAAAGGCTTTTGATTACTCATATTTTCAGAATTTAGTGTGGTGGCTGGATTTGGATGGGGTGTGTCAGTTGCTGGTTAGAAAGACAGCCACATTTTGCGCTTACAATAACCCGACAACCCACACCGCCGAAAGAACCTCCATCAACTACCACTTCACCAGACTGTTGCATCTGCCTTCAATGTAGGGAAATGCCTACCCCTGTGGAGCGGCAATGTTGTACTAACAGCCCAGACATTTTTTACAAATGCACTACCTCAGATGGAAGGAGTTGTGCTTGACCCGATGGTCATTGAGGTTATTAACAGGTACCGGGTGGACTTGCTATGGGATGCGGTTGTCGAGGACCAAAAAAAAGATGCTTAGACACGGCGCCAATCAGCACTTGGTTCTGTGGATTCATGTATTTTTGGAGGAGTGCAACAGGAGGGTATCTCTCTCCGGTTGTGTAAGGAAGATCAGAGACCTCTTCCTAAACAAGTATTCACAGTAAAAAGGCTTAATACAAAATAAGTTTTGGTAATATACTAAGCTTAAATGTTTTAATTTTTAATTTTAATCAGGAAATATCACATTGTTCTGATTGGTATTTTTGTGTGGATAATAAATTGCCTAGTCTTACAAAACATGTGGTATTATTTGTTCTGAACATTTTTGCTTCAACAATCTAATAACTTATTGTCTATTTGTTTTATGGAATGAGCATTCTATATTAGTAAATTTGTCGTCTCTCAAACACAGAAGAAAAGAATTATGCACACATTATTTTGTCAATTAGTCATGACACTTATCTTCAGATTTGACTTTTTATGTTCATAATTCTAGCACTGATAAAAAAAGAAGTGACATTTAAATGAGTTCATGTATTATTTATTTGCCAATTACACGAGTTCTTCTATTACAGTTCGGATTTACAGACAAAAGAATGTGACTAATAAAAGATTTGTACATTTCAACAAAAACAAATTTCTAAATCATATTTTTAATCAAAATGAGACTCCTGCAACTGTTTCTTGGGTAGATGGCTAGGCACATGAGCAATGTTCAAATTGATTTTGTGGGGTCATCAGCAGAGCGTTGTGGTTGTTGTTGTGATTGCTGTCGCATTGCTTGGGCCTAAAGATTTCTGTCATCATATCTGGTATATGGGCGTAAGTCTTGGCCTCTAAACCGATGACCACGTCTTTGACTGCTTGTTGAAGCGAGTGCTGTACCTGTAAACATAACAAATGGCATTATATGGCCAAATAACTAAAACACATTACATGTGCAGCATCAGTATTTTATTTTCTGATAGGACATTGGCTGACCAACCCTACTTGAGTGCATATGTCCTATCCGTATGCCACTTGTGGTCCATTGTCACAACTTGACTGCAGGCAAGGTATGACGAACACCTGATAACCAGCCATTGAATTAGGGTCAAGAGGATGCAATAATTTCTCTACCTGAAATTTTACAAAGTAAGTAAGGTATGTTTGCAACAACAATTTACAAATCTAAATGGTGCAATGAACTCACAATAGGCCCTTAGATTTTATTTAATCGGTGACATTTACACAAGTCGATTCAATCGAGACCAATTCGATGGCAGGGTATTTATAACAGCATAATACAACGAAATAACTAGCATGTCCAGCAAAAGTTTTGCAGCTTCTTCGTTGGTCACACTGTTCACTTCCCTGAATGCCTATCTTAAGACACCCTCGTGTAAGACCACAGCTGGTCTAGCTCCCGCTTCCTTCTCTTAGTTGTTGAATCTATTAACAGCTTCTTACTCCCTCGACCTTTTCTTCGTTTCTTGGTTTGATCGTCTATTATCGCAACGAAAATAGCGCAAACTAAACACCCGCCGGCGGCGATCGGCACAGAGTGATGACGTTTCTGCGCTTCCGGAATTAATAATACATGAGCTTCCAAATATGGTCTATTTTTGGCTGGAAGTGAAAAATAAAGAATTGAAAGTTTATTTAAGAAGAACAAGAAATATATACGGCCATTCCAACTTTGGAATCAGGATATCAGCACCATTAAGGGTACTCTTGCAATTAGCAGCTTTTTTTTTCGATTCGATTTTTTGATGAAATGCACCATTAAATGGATGTAAATTGGTCACTTGATCAAATCGCTTGTTATAGGTTAGCATACGCACTGTGCATGCAGTTTAACATTCATTACACGTAAGTATTGCTTCCATGTTTAACACATAGATGTCAGAGATGTACCGGGAATTAAATTTGCTATAATTACATATCTGAAGCACATTATTGCATTTGAAATACCCATATATCCTGTTTCGGCGCACACTTCTTGACGACCGGCAGTTTTATTCCATACCAAATGGTCAATTATTGAATAATATATTATTACTGTATTCTCGTTAACTTATATCTCTCGAATAAAGCCACACGGAACTGCATATTAATGAATCACTTTAACCTTGTAGTTGGCTGTCAAATTTATAATTATTTGCACAGCCACTCAGAGCTTTGTTTTGATCAGCCAAATAACCTTATCTATCAATCTGGTAACGGCCATGCTTTGGCCAAGCTGTTCTTCATCAGGTTCGGGGTTCAATTTAAACACAATCCAATGATTCAGAATTGGCTGCAACCTCAGTTAATGCATTGTTTGATAGCCCAAAGTCTGCAACTAGCTTTTCACGCCTGTTGTTCTTGTTCTTTGGATTATAGCATTATCTTTATGCGATTTATGTTTTGTTTTGTATTTTTGAAAAGAATGTAATCATTGTTGCGCAATCGATACAAGGGCTATGGTGGGCGCCTGCTACTAAAGGGTAAATGTTGTTGATGCCATTAGCCATTAAACTACATGTTTACCGGACACTCATTCTCTATGGTACTGCTCAAATAGAAGATTTTCAAACGCAGTTACAGATACCGAATATTTGCTAACCGAAAACGTTCGACAAATTTAGCTAACGCTGTTGACCAAAAGTGGACATCACAAATCCTCGGCCCACTGTTATTTCTATCGTACATATGATCTTCCAAATGTTTTAAACACTTTAAACACAATCATGTTCACGTAGGATGAATACATATTTATTAACCATAAAAACATAGCAGACCGAGAGACGGTCGAAAACCATGAAATGGCAAAGATCTGAATAGTTGAGAATAAACAAATTCTCACTGAACACATACAAATAACTCATGCAATGTTATTTGGAACAAATGCATATACTCACACCAGTTCAGGCCTATCCATCAACAGCGCTATAAAAGCATTTGTTGAACAAACAAAGTTGTAATGGGTTATTATCGACAAAATGTTACAGTGTAAGCATCATGTATGGCATCTAGCATTAAAAATTGCCAAGGGAATTGAGATCATAAATCAAACTAAATATATAGTAAATAAACATAATTCTGATACATATGTATTACACATTTATATATCCGTATTTATTATATTGTAATATGATATGGGGAAATGTTGCAAAAATACAATTGAACGAATTGCTTATCTTACAAAAACGCATCATACGAATAATTAGTCATTCAGGGCATAGAGATCATACCCAATCTTTCTTTAACGAACAGAACATATATCAGCTTCACCTTTATTGTGTGGCAATATTCATGTACAAATATGATTGAGGCTTCTTACAAGAAGATTCAATGATATTTTAACAAAATATAGAAATGACTATGGTTATTTCACACGAAATAGGCTTATATTTTTACCCCCTAGGTGTAGATCACATGTCCGTCAGAAAAGCGTTCATTATGTTGGTGCCTGTTTATTCAACTCTATTCTAGACAATTTACTGCTTGTCACATTAAAATTACTGCAGTGCCATCTTTGAAGAATATTGTACGGAATTTAATTAATGACAGAAAGTTAAAGTCCATATAGCGTAAATGATGCTTTATTCCAGATACATGATTAGATATGCAATAGTCAGAAGCAGGTATATCAGTGTAATTAGGCTGCCAAGCCGTTAATGTAATGTAAGTGTAGTTTAGCAGACCGATTACGCTCTCAACACAATCAGCTAGTTACGATGTCAGTGTGGGAAGTCATCCAGCATTCATGCACTCTATTGCCTGTGTGTTTCGACTGAAATGTTTCACCCACATTATCTGCATAATCAGGCAGTCTTCACTTTCGCTAGCTATACTGATTTTATTTTTATTACTTATCTGATTTCTTAACACGATCTATATGGCTCCAGAACTGCTTACATCGTGGTCCCGTGTATTAATGAATGCAAGATGTGCCCTGGGCACATGTGAGTCATTGATTCAACATCGACATAAGTTGATGATCATGAGGGTGATATTAATGATGATAGATGACGACGATGATTGTGATGAGAATAGCAATGAGCACATGATCATTTTGATGGTCCTTAAAAAATATAACAAATGCGAAGGAAACCAACTTTGATTGAATGATGAACATCATCGGATTACAAAATGACATTAATCTTTATTATTTTGTACCTTCGCGCGTTGTTTGGTGTGTTCGTGGGGGTAAATAATTTTTCTCTTTAAGCTGGGTGGGTTGCTGGAGGTTATATTCATGCCCATCGTCTAAGTTAGGCTGCGCAGCAATGTTGCACTTAAGCATTGCACTTAAGGCATTGTACATAATCATGTAATTGTCCAACTTCTGTTAGGCAATGCATTTCATTATCGCAAAACCGAGATAATTCCAAGATATTTTGCCCTAGTAATGGTTGAATTACTTTCAACAATTATCTTCGCGCAAAGTAGTATGTACAGTATTCTTGTTGCAAGCAAGTGGTCATTCTTTACCTACTCAGCAAACACTAAACAGCACTTGTTTCGATAAACTATATTTTTTGTTTCATCGCTTGTGCGTTATATGTGGCTACTTTTGCCTTGTTGGGACGCACAGCGTGACTATTGCAGATATATGCTTAAATTGAACGATTTTGAATGAATATCATGGCGGGGTACAGGGATTCTTTCAAAAAAGCACTTGTTATACTGCTGGACGTTTGTGTAGATATGCGGATAAATAACAAATTGATCCATGCATTTGATCCACGAATTGTGACTTGTAACGCTTACATTGATAGCTTTGCGTTGTGGTAAACGTTGATGGGATGCATATGAGTTGCAATGAGGGCGGGAGGCACATTGCTAGGCGTTTATATGCAAATTAATTATTGGTTATTTGATCACTGATGGACTGGTAATGCTTTCAAATGTTGCTCGGCTATATCCGAACTGAAATATTGCTTATAAGCATACAATATCAATTTGTAAAAATATATCTACGTTCCAAACAATAAATATTGGGCCATTTTTAACCTACCAAGAATCGTATTGTGCGTGACATACATGGCTGTGGGTGTATATAAATAAACCTAGAAGCGAAGGCTGCTAACGGCGGTGATCTTGCTGCTTAATATCAACGAGGTCATGATTACATGCGAAAACCAACTTAGCAGCCTAGTATACCCGTCCAGTTCGACGTAATTATAGCGGATGGTGATTTATCCACACATGGTAAAATATATGATATGATATCAGCCTTAGAGAATGTGCAGCGAGAACATACGCTATGTTATGAGGCTGCTACTTCTTAAAATCAAGTAAACCGGCCATTAGTAACTTTATGTCCAACAGTAGGACGCTGAAGGTTGCATTCGATCGCACAGCAATGCAGTAGCAAATTAGCAAATATATTAGATTCTACATTGCTTCAAGGCATGTTGCTGAAACGGTTGCAGCTGTTCATACATTCTTTACTAAAGGAATTATAAGTTGTCAGTATTTTTCCCAGTCAGAGCAAGTAATGATGGGGTGATCGCGCTGACAGTCAGCAATAGGTACATATCTGTCCGTTCAGCCCTTACGGGTATAAATATCTATCAGATATCATTTTTTACTATCCAGCTTAGCTGTAATCATTCGATATTATTACATTTCAAGACCAGTTTGTTGTGCCTTTGTTGGTAACATCGTGGTGAGGAAGTGTGATGGTGTATTGGCTTTTGATATAACATATATACTGTATAAATCCAGTATTACTAATGAATGCGTATGCCACGAGTTCGAGTTACAACCAGCGAAAAGGCTCTCCTAAGAACATGCATATATTTAATCACATCATATGTATTCACGACGCACATTTTCTATGTACTTAATTGCTTTTTAATATTTAAAAGAGTGTACCCTTAATAGGCCTTGCGCACTTTCTTATTTATCCAGTGTACAGATGTTAATAACTCTTATGATAACTCATTCGTAGGTCTTACCCAACTACTAACAGGTGTCACGAAACATGACATCATTACACACGTTTTGCAAGTATAGAGACTTAATAAAATAAGAATCAATCCGAAATTTGCGAATATTAATACTCTATGATACTTAAACAGAAATTGGTCGCTGCAAGATCTGTGTATTCTAGACAATAGCTGTACTAATTAAACAGCAGACAATCGTGTCATATTTTATCAACAATGCATATTCGTTGATCGATATATAACCCATTGTATAGGTTTAAATGTCATTCCGAAATCACACTGAATGTATTATTGATCGGCATATTGGCTATTCCTAAATAATTCAAGTAATCAACATGTATATATTGATGCCACAGCATTTATCAAGTGACCACCATTTACAAATTACTTTTCAAACCAAAATACCCACAATCGCTTTGCATATATTATAGGTAAATATGCTTAATATATCTCATATTAACTCGATTAATGCAACAGGCAATGCAAAACATGCATGCTTACCGATGTCGTGCAACGATCATATCAACTCACTATTAATTAATACAATGCCAATCCGAACTTACTTGTTTTGCCCACAATTGGAGTGAACTATTCAAAGGGCGCTTCAAATATGACAAACAAGCTGGCGATTCATATTCTACATACATAGGACACTTATACACGCGACTAAGTTGACATTTGTGTATGTGCACCATATTTCTAGGCAAGCAATTGCTGTTGGTTGTTACATTATATGATCTGCTAAAGCACAGAAGCAACGCTTAGCAATTTTAGCGACCTACCTATTGTAAGCAGCACGGCCAGCAGCCGTAAACTGCAGAAAATGGATGTCATTAATCAGTTGTCCTACTGGTATTAAGTCGTTCCTTGGTATTTCGGCCCTGAGAGGTCCGCAATAATTAATGGTGATACCATGGGCGAAGCTTTATCGCCAGTTATTAACTTCATGGGCATACATGCAGCGAAATTGCTTGGGATTGATCGATCAACTTTATTGCATATCGATCGCGTCCATGAAATTACTAGCCCTTTAACACTGTTGCGGATCATTTTGAATACACGCAATGGAGCCAGCGCGACAGGAAACGCGCAGGACCAGTATTTATTGATAAAGACAACAGTTATCTTTGCCTAAATGAAGCACTATATGTGGTTTGAGAATGTTCAGTGAACATCAACTGATAGACAATAAGCGGGCGGTATTTCCAGCGGTTTCATCCATGTAAAACCCGTTTTAGCTTAGCATGTTCTAAATGAATAATTTATTTTCGCCTCTCACTTTCACAATGCATATTGCTCATGGTTAACGAAACGTTGACATAAGCTACGCTATTTCCACTACAGGTTTAATTATGTTTAAATCCCTTGGACTAAGCTTTCTATAACAGTACCCAGTAACAAATATTGTAAGCACGGATATCAAGCTGACGGGATGCAGATATAAATATATAACACGCTCAATTATTGCTTTTATGAATGATAACCCTAGCGTTTCATGTGATTGCAAGAGGAATATGAAGAGGAGGTCACTTCGTTTGCGAGCCCAAATTTGATGTCCGATTTCTAGATCCTCGCCTTCATCGTGGCAAATGCGCGCGAGGCTTTTAAGCTGGACATCGAACTCTACCAGACGTGGATGAATGCTATTATATTGCTTTATAAGTGCACTTTCGGGTTGCGGCTCGACAGTCACCTCCTTCAAATTATCTTATATACACATTAGAGAGTCCACAGTGTCTTATTTCACCACAGAGGCAATCTGAGTAGCGTACTTAAGAACTTTGCCGTGGAAAGTGGTAGACACTCAAATGGGCTAACATTATGCATATAAATCCATTTATGCCGGCGCATTATAATGATCAGGAAGGAAATAATTCATTTCCACGTGAACATGTTCCATGAGCATTCGTATCAATGCGATGCCTTTCGTTCTTCGCTATATTTTAAATTTGACAAGCGAATATTCTGCCGGTATCATGAGTGGGTTCGATATACATATGTCATAGAAGAAGAAGTCAAACTTTATTGCTAAGAGAAGGAACACCAAAACCCAGCATTTTATACTGATACTCCATACACATGACAACCATTAAGTGATGATGAATTGACCATTGCCAATAATTGGCCATTAATCCGTCAGAAATATCAGTTGCCGTGCCCAATGGGCGATGAAATGAGGAAATATTAAACCATTTAAGCGCGCGTGACAATCGCGGTCTATAGTTTGTATGGCAATTCTGCTTGATGGTTTCCATGATGATATTATATAAATCACTTTTATTTCGTAGACTAAAGGAAATATGTATTACTTTTAATTGAAGCACGTCTGATTTGTCTGTTTCCAAATGCTGCTGCTATAAGAAGGCTTCTTAGGCTTGGCTGCTATAAAGCTAAGACGTATATAAAAGGCTCTTTGTTCTCTTGACATAAACCATTCAGGTGGTTATATACCTTCTTAAATATGGGAAAGGGATCAATGCACGCATATTCTTCATTTACAAGGACTATTGAAGGGTATTAAATTGTTTGTTATATGAAGTATTGGTCCGGTCCACAGGTTAGCGGCAGTAATGGGTTTCTCCTATGCGGTGGCGCCAGATGGTCGTATGTAATTTGCCTAATCAAGTTTTGCGGCTGATTGACCTTTCAACGATAATGTTTAGTGAGGAACGGTGCGTTATTGGAAGTGGCTGGGCTGGTGTTGTGGAATGCTGCGTGGCAAAGAGGATTGGGTTGCGGAAATCGACCAAACCAGCTTGGCGCGCGATATGGCTGACGATGCATCGGTTAATTGGCTCTCCTGGCCACGAATTCATCATGGTTTAATGCAGATAATAATACGATCCAACTCCTTAAGGATTACATAAATTGAATTTACTTCAACGGGAAATAACGTTTTGTGCGACATCCAGTTACAGGTTGATGGAAATATGTCGCCTCAAATAGCTGGTGAAATAGGTTACACGAAAGTCGAATGTCAGGCAAACCGTTAAGTAATGCATTCGTTGTTTTGGTCGAAGAATAACATCACCTGCTCCTATGAATACCATTGAAACGTATAGCTTTATTGTAGCCAATTATTTCAATACCAGGCGGCACTTTGCGACTAGGGGTTATCTTTTACTTAACATGATCAATCATGTTGAGATAAGATCGAGTCATGCCTGTTAGCTTGCAGAATGTGGCGTGTGTATGGTTAGTGTAGCGTGTGTATGGTGAGTGTGGCGTGTGTATGATTAGTGTGACGTGAGTACGGTTTGTGTGGCGTGTGTCTAGTTAGTGTGCCATGTGCATGGTTAGTATGGCGTGTGTATGGTTAGTGTGGTATGTGTATGGTAAGTGTGGCGTGTGTATGGTTAATGTGGCGTGTGTATGGTTAGTATAGCGTGTGTATGATTAGTGTGGCGTGTGTATGGTTAGTGTGGCGTTTTTATGGTTAGTATGGCGTGTGTATGGTTTGTGTGGCGTGTGTAAGGTTTGTGTGGCGTGGGACTGGTTAGTGTATGTATGTATGTATGTATGTATGTATGTATGTATGTATGTATGTATGTATGTATGTATGTATGTATGTATGTATGTATGTATGTATGTATGTATGTATGTATGTATGTATGTATGTATGTATGTATGTATGTATGTATGTATGTATGTATGTATGTATGTATGTATGTATGTATGTATGTATGTATGTATGTATGTATGTATGTATGTATGTATGTATGTATGTATGTATGTATGTATGCATGCATGCATGCATGCATGTATGTATGTATGTATGTATGTATGTATGTATGTATGTATGTATGTATGTATGTATGTATGTATGTATGTATGTATGTATGTATGTATGTATGTATGTATGTATGTATGTATGTATGTATGTATGTATGTATGTATGTATGTATGTATGTATATGCATGTGTGTATATGTATATATGTGCATGTTTGTATGTGCATGTATGTATGAATGTATGTATGTACGTTTGCATGTATATTTGCATGTATGTTTGCATGTATGTATGTTAAATAGGGAATTGCAAATGTCGTTAGTTGACCCATTATCCTGGGGTCATCGTCTGCTTTATAAAGGATTTATCGCATTGCATAGTCAGCGTTACCACACCTATCATGCGCACCTAGTTCATGTTTATTGTGATGGTGAGAAAGCACTACTCATGTCAACCAAACTATTATGCATCCACAGAATTTCCACAATATACTGAAAGTAAGATATCACAGGTAGATTTGCTAAGGCAGTTAATGCAATATCTTAACAGGCAGGAGCATATACAAATTTTACCTCATTCTCAGGAATAAGCCTA
>CM067358.1:49340612-49385612 GCA_034190875.2 Urechis unicinctus | reverse complement strand
TTGATTTTATTTCTGTAACTATTATACATATCGATTGCTTTGGGCAGCTTAATGTTATTTAACCACTCTGAACACTGTAATCTGTCTGTCAACGATGTTGGACAACATCCCTCGTCCCTTCAATCGGGAGAGTCCAAACAGCTGTCACTATTTATCTCCGTGCGACATGGCGACAGTCTTGCAGTACATGGCCAAAGTTTCAAAGTCCGCTTAAATTTGGTGCAACAAAAACAACAAGGTGATAATCTTAAATCAGTTCCAATTAAATGAAAGAAAAAAGTGTTATATATAGCAAATGAAAGGCTGAAGCTATTTGGGTGTCTCCCAAATCGGTCGGGTTGACAAACTTCGGTGAAGTTCTGAACAGCTAGCTATACGCTGAATGACAGTTAGCCCTACAAGACGTCTAATTCATGTTACCGTTACACCGGAGCTAAATGACAGTTGACACGGAGCAGTGGAGGCAGCATCACTTAGCGTTATGCACCCAGTCCTGGCTCTTATAATATACGTTTCAATGATTTATTTTCGTATTGTTAAATATTTAACTCCAACATGCAAGCCAGCAGAGAAGTTTAGGCAACTTATTAAAGTATGTGCATGTCATATAATGATGTGTCCAACTGCATATGTTCATGCATCTATTCACAATTTGCTTCATGGAGTGTTAAACTGACCTCCAATTGATTCATTGTGGATTCTTTATTACATGTTTCATCTGTTCATTTGACAGATGATTGTCTTGCCTTACATTAGATTTATTTTGAGAATTTAACTGAATCCCATCTTTCAGAGTGAATGATATAAATCCCCTCAGGACACAATTAAAACATGGATTATCGATCTTTAGGTTTTAAACATATCACCTTTATTCAGTTTGCCACATAATAACATGTAGTTACAAAATGGGAAAAAAAACAAAGAGGGATCTGCATGCAATTTTCTGAAGGATTTGTTAAGGTCAGGTCTAGACAAAAGATAATTTTGTTTTGTTTATGATTAAACTTTGATTGCTGTTCACTTGCCTATCTAGGGTCACTTAAATTCTACAAAAAATGTATCCACAATATAGGCATTCAGAGTTGATTTGGCTGAATAAATTGACTTAAATAGACAAAGTATTGACCTCATTATGGTTAACAATATACAGAAATCAATGATCAGGATATCATTATCAAGCAAAGCATATCTACAGATAAATTTGAACATGATCAGCAGGAACTATGAGGACAGCAGTGTCTTATGTTGCACTATCAGTAATAGACTTTCAAGAGGTCCAGCCTTGGTGGGTTTCCATAAGGACACAATTAGAGAATCCATACAACAGCTTGTCCATATGATTCAGCAAAAGATGATTCTCCTACTGTGCACCAGCTATAGTTGCACATTCTGTTACACACATAAAATTAACTTGTCAAACTGTCTATCAGTCTTATATCATAAGAAATAAAGGAAGTCTATGTAATACATTACACAACATTAATTCTTGCCAACCTGATTAGGTTGATCATCAATACACATGTCACATGGATCAATCTCTTGTTATTAAGTACAGGAAGTAAAAAATAATACTCTCTCATGTTGATTCTGTGACAAAACATTCACCAGATGTTCAGATTAAGTCTACAGTTCAGTCTTCAGCAACAGGGCTGGAAATTAACTAAAATGGCCACCCGTCCTGACCTGTCCCGATGACGGGTGGCCATTTTAGATGTTAACCGGCCTCAAGAAACTTTACCCCTTCAAACAAAAAAGATGCCATGTTAGGCGAACCCTAGTTTGGTTACATACTTGGATGGTGATAAGAACCCCAAGTCAGTGTCACGATTAGTTGTTGATAAGAACCCTAGGTCAGTGACATACTGGGATGGTGATAAGAACCCCAGGTCAGTGTCACGATGAGTTGGTGATAAGTACCCCAGGTCAGTGACATACTGGGCTGGTGATAAGAACCCCAGGTCAGTGTCACGATGGACTGGTAATAAAGAGAATACCAGGTCTGTGTCATGCTGGGCTGGTGATGAAGAGTTGATATGAATTGCAGATAAATACAGAGCAGATTAAGTGTACATCAATTTGACACTGTACACAGGTGCATACATCATAACTGCAGGACCATCAATTAGGACCAGGTGGAGCTTAACAGTCTTCCTGGGTAAACAGAACCTCTGATAAAAATCTTCTACTTAAACCGACTGATGACCCAAACTCACACACAACCAATACAGATAATACTCATTGTTTCGGTTATTTTTGTCATTCTGATGGTTTTATGACAATTAGACATAACATGTCTTTTTAAGCCCCAGTGATTGATATATCTCAACAGGATATAATTAAAAAAGAAGCCAAAACATTTGTAAACAGCAGTGAAACCAAAACATTAATGAAGCCACAACATTGATGAAGCCACAGCATTGACAAAGCCACAACACTGGTGAAGCCACAAAATTGGTGAAGTCACAATATTAGTGAAGTCACAACACTGTTGCAGCCACAACATTTGTAAAGCCAAAATATTGATGAAGCCACAACAGTGGTGAAGCCACAATATTGGTGAAGCCACAACATTGGTGAAGCCACAGTTTTGATGAAGCCACAGTATTGGAGAAGCCACAATAATGGTAAAGCCACAACATTGGTGATGCCACAGTGTTTGTGAAGCCACAATATTGGTGAAGTCACAAAATTGATGAAGCCACAATATCATTGAATCCACAACACTGGTGAAGCTGCAACGTTGGTGAAGCCACAACAATGTGGAAGCCATTACACTGATGAAGCCACAACTGATGAAGCCACAACATTGGTGAAGCCACAACATTGGTGAAGCCACAGTATTGGTGAAGCCACAATATTGTGAAGCCACAATATTGATGAAGCCACAATATTGGTGAAGCCACAATATTGGTGAAGCCACAGTATTGGTGAAGCCACAACATTGGCGAAGCCACAGTATTGGTGAAGCCGGAATATTGGTGAAGTCATAATATTGATAAAGCCGCAATATAATTCAATCCACAACTTTGGTGAAGCGGCAACAACGTTGAAGCCACAACACTGGTGAAGCCACAACATTGGTGAAGCCAAATTATTGCTGAAGCCATTACAATGATGAAGCCACAACACTGGTGAAGCCACAACATTGGTGAAGCCACAGTATTGGAGAAGCCACAGTATTGGTGAAACCACAACATTGGTGAAGCCACAGTATTGGTGAAGCCGCAATATTGGTGAAGTCATAATATTGATAAAGCCACAATATAATTCAATCCACAATTTTGGTGAAGCGGCAACAATGTTGAAGCCACAACACTGGTGAAGCCACAACATTGGTGAAGCCAAATTATTGCTGAAGCCATTACACTGATGAAGCCACAACATTGGTGAAGCCACAGTATTGATGAAGCCACAGTATTGGTGAAGCCACAGTATTGGTGAAGCCACAACATTGGCGAAGCCACAGTATTGGTGAAGCCAACAATATTGGTGAAGTCATAATATTGATAAAGCCGCAATATAATTCAATCCACAACATTTTGAAGTCATAATATTGAAGCCACAATATAATTCAAATCCAACTTTGGTGAAGCGGCAACATTATTGAAGCCACAACACTGGTGAAGCCACAACATTGGTGAAGCCAAATTATTGCTGAAGCCATTACACTGATGAAGCCACAACACTGGTGAAGCCACAACATTGGTGAAGCCACAGTATTGGAGAAGCCACAGTATGGTGAAGTCATAATATTGATAAAGCCCACATCCACAACTTTGGTGCAACAATGTGAAGCCACACCCTGGTGAAGCCACAACATTGGTGAAGAAGCCGCAATGATTGGTGAAGCCATAATATTGGTGAAGCCACAATTGGAGAAGCCACATAATGGTGAATCCACACATTTTGAAGTGTGAAGCCGCAATATTGGCAACAATGTTGAAGCCACAATATAACAACACTGGTGAAGCCACAACACTGGTGAAGCCACAACATTGGTGAAGCCAAATTATTGCTGAAGCCATTACACTGATGAAGCCACAACATTGGTGAAGCCACAGTATTGATGAAGCCACAATATTGATGAAGCCGCAATATTGGTGAAGCCACAGTATTGGTGAAGCCACAAAATTGGTGAAGCTACAGTATTGGTGAAGCCAGAATATTGGTGAAGTCATAATATTGATGAAGCCACAATATCATTGAATCCACAACACTGGTGAAGCCGCAACAATGTTGAAGGCACAACACTGGTGAAGCCACAGCAATGTTGAAGCCAAAATATTGATGAAGCCACAGTATTGGTGAAGCTACCACATAGGTGAAAACACAACACTGGTGAAGCCACTTCATCGTTGATACCACAGTATTGGTGAAGTCCAAAAATTGGTTAAGCCAAAATATTGATGAAGCCACAACATTGGTGTAGCCACAGTATTGGTGAAGCTACAGTATTGGTGAAACCGCAACATTGGTGAAGCCACAGTATTGGTGAAGCCACAGTCTTGGTGAAGCCATAATATTGATGAAGCCACAATTAAATTCAATCCAAAGCACTGGTGAAGCCACAACAATGTTGAAGCCACAACACTGGCGAACCACAACAATGTTGAATCCAAAATATTGATGAAGCAACAGTATTAATGAAGCCATAGTATTGGTGAAGCCACAACACTGGTGAAACCACCACAATGTAGAAGCCAAAATATTGATGAAGCCACAATATTGATGACGCCACAGTATTGGTGAAGCTACAACATTGGTGAAACCACCACAATGTAGAAGCCAAAATATTGATGAAGCCACAGTATTAGTGAAGCTACAACATTGGCGAAAGCACAACACTGGTGAAGCCACAAAAGTGGTGAAGCCACAATCTTGGTGATGCCAAAATATTGGTAAAGCCGGAACACTGGTGAAGCCACAACACTGGTGAAGCCACAACTATGATGAAGCCAAAATATTGATGAAGCCAAAATATTGATGAAGCCACAGTATTGGTGAAGCTACGACATTGGTGAAAACACAACACTGGGGAAGCCACTTCATTGTTGATACCACAGTATTGGCGAAGCCAAAAAAATGGTAAAGCCACAACACTGTTGAAGCCGCAACATTGGTGAAGCCAAAATATTGATGAAGCCACAACACTGGGGAAGTCACAACATTTGGTGAAGCCAAAATATTGGTGTAGCCACAGTATTGGTGAAGCCACAGTATTGGTGAAACCACAACACTGGTGAAGCCACAGTATTTGTGAAACCACAACATTGGTGAAGCCACCGTATTGGTGAAACCACAATATTGATGAAGCCGCAATATTATTGAAGCCACAGTATTGGTGAAGCCAAAATATGGTGGAGCCACAAAACTGGTGAAGCCACAATATTGATGAAGTTGTGAATTTACTATTAACATGCATGCAGAAGAATTATTATGGTGGTTTAGCACATGGACCTAAATGTTGCAAATGTAACTCATCATGTAGAATAGTGAGGAGGTCATGTTGCTTTATCTACATTGCTGTCAGTAATGTAGATGAAGCCACATGACCTCATCACTATTCTTATGTTAAACTATACATTTATCTCAAATCACCAAATGTCTTTTCACTAAGTAAGAGCCTAGTGGTCCTAAAGCAAAACACTGCTCCCTTTGATATGAGGAGGTATCATGCAGAGATAGATGAGCATAATTGTGATGTTTGGACAGCTGATACTGTTGCCCATCTTGAACAAATAAATTTCCTAAATAGGGCAGATTAACCAACACAGAGGATATGTATCTCCAATATGATTAAATTGAGATACTGGGTCCATAATATTAAACCCAGAACAGGAGGTAAAGCAGTTAATCACTACCAGATCGCAAATGCTGCTGAGCAAAATGTCATCACAAACACCTAGACAATCTCACAGCCTTACAATAACTACAGAATGCCGATGGCTAGTAAACTCTGCTGCTTTTGACACTTACAAGTTATGACAGCATTTAATCATAGCGTTTATAGTATAACATTGTATTCAATGACACACCAGGGCTGAACAATATCCCCCAAACCCACTTGTCAAGCAACAACAGTCCATCGCCAAGTAGTTATGCAAAAAGTTTAAGCATTTGAGCCTAATAATTTAAATTTTTAAGAAATGATTCACCCAAACAACCATAAGCTAATAATAACTTAGCTACATTTTTCCTTGAACAAGCAAATTTAATTTGCTTTTATCTAGCAAGTCAGGGATCAAAAGCCATAAAGCTATGAGTTAAAGTTTGCAAGATTTGGTCAATGTAAAGTTTCTAGCTTGCATTATAAGAAAAGTGCCATCAAGAATTATTCCCCATTGAGATAATTACTCAGGAACAAAAGGTATTGCAGTGCTGATATTTACTTTGTAAGTGATCATCAATATAAGAGTGATTCATGTTTAATTTGAAACAGGTATTCCCTATTTGGTTAACATAGCTAATGAGATTATTTTACAATAATAAGGTCACAAAGGGCTGATAGTTTGTTTGTAAGTGACAATCAATATAAGAGTGCCTTGCATTATCAAAAAAATGTTACACCAAAAGTTTACAAGCAGACAGATGGACAGGGCAAAACTGTGCTGAGGAGCATAACTATAATGGTTACTGCCTAATGGTCCCATAAATTATACCTTATAAGTGGCAAGCAACAGGTCCAGGATGGGCAACAAAAAAAGTGACCTCCCAAGCCATGCCTAACCAGGCAGTTTGTTACATCTTGGGAACTGCACTGTTCTAAAAAGGCCTCATGTGTGATTTGGGGCTTCAGATATGCTTAAAAACCCTTCAACACTAGACCAGATGCACAGTGCTCAAGACTAACTGACAGATGACCATGTCATTTATAGCTTATACATGATATATTCAAATGATGTGATTGTACTATTGAACAATTGTTTGGATTACACACATTGAACATTTGACAACAATTTTATTACCAATATTGATGTGGCAGATACCCAGACAAAAGAGGCTCTTGACTTCAAAAACCTACTAAGGGTCTGATTATTTCCCTAGCCGCTAATGAAATTTGGCTGTAAACTCAAACCAGCACAGTTGTTTTGGATAGCTATTTCTGAGATCTAAAGGATCACTCTGCTGACTAATTGATAACAAAAGTGTGACTGAACTATCAAATAACACATAATCAAACTTATAGGAATGTAATAAAGAACTCATGTTTTAGTGTATTACAATGATACATCATATTAACAGATCATTCTATTTCCATGTTAAGGGTAACATTACTGATGCAAGTAAATAATTCAAGGATGTGGAAAGCAAAATATCAATCTTCAACCTTTGAGAAATAAATCACATTTGAAAGAGTAACCCCACCCCACTAACACAGAGACACCAGCGCATGTCCGCTGTCACGATCAGGCGATGTTTACATCTGACAGATGGGGCAAAATCCGTTCGCTAAAATGGCCAATAGTCAATACGGTTAAATGAACGTTAGGAAATACATTTAAAAACAAATCAATGGTAATCGGTAGATCTGTCCAACCAAGCTGCAGGCATCTAGTCCTATTAACGTGGTATCTGGGTATTATTTGCCATTGGAAAAGTGTAAGTGATCGGTAAGAGTGAGTCTGAACGGTAGACCGTAGAGCCCACGTGCGGAACAGCCCGGTGAAGCTCGCTAACCACTGTAAACTACGGGTATTTCATAATTTGTCGTACATGAAATTTCTTTCCGCAGCAATAACGTTCATTGTCACATTAATGATATTCAATATTTAAACGTTGGAATCATACTGACCAGATTAGAATCAAATGTAAAGAGAGCGTGTAAAATGGTCATGGCTGACCGATAAACTTTGTTTATACTCGCTCCTGTACCGGAAATTCCATGCGGTATGGAAAGCTTGAATTGTTACAATCCCAAAATATACCTTCAGCTTGAGCCCGCGGATGCGTTCGTGGGGACAATTTGATTTTAAGACATGAGCAAACTGATAACATATAACGATCTGGCTAATCATTCCTTTGTTAAAAACAGTCCGTTGATACGATATGATTTCATTTATTACTTGAAACATTGCACATCATAGATCGAGAAAACCAGTGAGATTCAGCGAGATTCTCCAAACGTTTTGAATGCTGATCTGCGTCTCGAGTTCCAAGCTTAAGTGCTTCATTTGTTCTTATTTATCTAAATAAAACACTATCAAACTGATATATATTGAGAACAAAACACCAAAAATCATTTGACAAAGACTTACAACCCCGGATTTCCCAGTAAAATCGCCATTTTTTTTTATATCCGCCCGTAAAGATATTTGAGCGTGTGCCGCCAGTTTTTCGTTAAACTGCTGATTTATATATTCATTCAAAATTTGTATGTTCTTCATTTCAAGCGATAATTTGAAACAGAGAATTGTTCATTGAAGTTAAAAGTCGCACAAATCATGAATCTAAGTTTGAAGCAAATATACATCGAACAAAGCCAAATAATGACCGATTATTCAACATGGCCAAAATGGTCGTTAAGGCCAAAATGTAAATTCAGGGAAAGACAGTTAAAGCCAAAAAAAAGTGGATAGTTACACCGAATAATAAGTTTCCAACCTTAGGCGGAGTAGTAGCAAACAAAGTTACAATTTGGTGGGGAAGCACAGTTGTGTAAGCCTATGAGATGACGCTGACTATTTTGGCCCCATGATCATCGTCCAAAATGTAAGTATGGGCCAAGATGATTGGTGATTTGTACCAAAATGGTCGGACTTGTATAAATATATATATATATATAAATATATATAGATATATATATATATATATATAGATTAATATATAAATATATATATATATATATATATATAGATATATATATAATATATATATATATATATATATATATATATATGTATATATATATATATATATATATATATATATATATATATATATATATATATATATATATATATATATATATATATATATTTAGAAACAGGCTAAAACAATATGCCTGCTGAGTAAAGTCGAAATTCTTAAAGAATATTTTGTTGATAGCAATTTAGACATTTCAGCCTCAACAGATACGTGGTTAAAACAAAGGAAATCAGCGCGAATGACTTTTTTCTGAATGGCTTTGCATTTATGCACAATCCACGACAAGCAACAAAAGTATCGAGAATAAGTTAACTCCACAGAACTAACATTGGGCCAGACAGCATAACTATTTGTATAATATAATTGGTATATGTTTCATTATTTACTGTGATTGACTGCAACTTTACAATATGCACGTGCTACTGTCGAGGGCACCGTTAAGTCACTGTTATGTACAAACGCAATCTATTACGCAGGTGTGATGGTTATCCCATCCAAGAACATAAGTATATTTACATATATATATATATATATATATATATATATATATATATATATATATATATATATATATATATATATATATATATGTATATATTTATATATATAGATGAGTTAGCATAGTTTTTTCGCACAAACTATGCACATTATATGCAGCATTATTTGCGGTGATCATTTCTTCTTCAAATTATGGAACGTCTCAGAATCTATGCGAGTAATGGTTTGTAAATAATTTTGTCAGTGATTCTCATACGGTCCCATCGATTTGCATTTTCTATAACAAGTGAACGGATACAAATCCAATCCATTGTTACCAGCCAATTGTGTTAATCACTGCAGTTAGGACTATAATGTATTAAAAAATCCATATTTTATATGGCATATATTCAATTGTTGTTCATTAACCATATATGACCCCTTGGTGAATATAGAAGAATGCTTGCTCCCTGATCTTGATAGAATTTATCTGTATCTAGACATATTAACCAGAGCCGCTATACCATGACAAATGGTAGTGAGAATATACTTGGGAACGCCGGGAAATGTACCGGTTTTATATTGGACCTCGAAGCATGTATAGAAAGTTACAGGTCGACGGCAATCCTCTTGGAAGGACTGTTTATAGCATTCTAACATCGTTACGAATACCTGATTGAGACCAAATATAGCCAAAGTCATTAACTATACAAAAGCATTGTAGTTAGAAAATTGACCGTCACAGACCATTCGCGATGCAAAGAGCATTCTCACAAAGCAGCCACGTCTATGTAAACTTGAATGGGAGGTAAAGATTATGACGAAAGAGTTACACAATTGATATGGGCAGACACGACAAAAAATGTCTGCCTGTCTTTTTAAGAACACATACGCTTGCAACATACAACAATGATCAAGCAATATCGTAAAGAACAATGATGATAATGAAAACGATGATGATGATGATGATGATGATGAAGATTACGAAGATAATGATTATGATGATGTTATGATGATGACGATGTTTTTATATATATATATTGATATATATATATGTATAAATATATGTATATATATATATGAATATATATATATATATATCTTTTAATCGCAAATCGAAGTTTTACAAAATGATATAGTAATAAAGCACTTTAAAAATAAATAAGAAAAAATACAAGAATACCAATTAGTTTTTCATAGACACTCAAGAAGCTCATCTGCCTCTTGCAGTGTTAGAGAAGTTAACAAACTGCCTTCGCTCTGCTGACACAGTTCTTGCAAAGCGCATATTTGCGCCCTGTCGTCTGCTGATACTTCATTATTATTTAAATACAATTCACGTACATTATTAAGGTTACCTTCATTAATTAAACTTAGTTGTTTGTGGTCTAAATTTAGTAATGACAAACATGATCTTACATTATTCGATACGACAGATGAGCTTACATAAGTGAGCATAGTAGCAAGTCGAACTGTTGGGTTGTTACTAACGGTGCATTTAACCCAAAAATTAACAAAACTTAACAATAGCTAAGTGCGTATATCTGGTCTGCCAACAAGCAGCGGTAAAAAACGAGACCTCGTTCTTCTATTAAGCTTAAACACTCTCCTGACACATTTTCGCCAAGCAACACTTATTTTTTCAAGTGACTTTAAATACGGTTTCCATTAAGGACTACCATAGAAGCTTGTACAAAAGGTATCAAATAGCCTAGTGCGGACGTCGGTGCAGCAAAAGCCAAATCTGGACATCAAAATGTTAGTACGATAAAACAATTCTCCTACGGCTTTTTCGATATTCGCATCGTTATTTTCGTAACCAATATAACTGCCTGGATGAACAACCTTAGAGTACTTTTGTAAAATGGCTCCATTAAGCCATAATTCGAGATTGGTATAACATTTTGGAATATTGTAGCACAGCAGCATACTTTTTTCACTATTGAACATTATACGCTCGGCAGCAGTGACTGAGGGAGCAAGGAGTGTTAAGTCGTCAGCATATCCAATTGCACCCATAAACTGATGACCGACATGACAACCAACATAACTACGTTCAAGACGATTAAGCAACTCATCGATATAAATACAGAAAAGAATCGGCGATAACACCCCGTCCTGCTTTATGCCATTACTGCATTGGAATGCCTCAGACACATTAGAGCCCCATTTAACTAACCACGATTGGTTGAAATACATATAAAAGAGCAACTTTACAATGGTAGGACACAAACCTCTACGTATCAATAATTGAAACATAATTAACCCTATCAAATGCCTTTGATGCGTCTAGCATCACAACATAACATGGCGATTTTTGATTGACATAAAAACCTATAACTTTATGAACTACATAGGTACACTGAGAAGTGAAATGGTCTGGTTTAAAACCAAACTGGAGGTGACTGGTGCTTAAAACATTGGAATACTTTGACATAATAACGTTATCTAAAACCTTGCCTACAACACTACTCAGCGCTATTGATCGATAGTTATTGCTGTCGCTTGGCGTTTCCGTATTGTTTTTCAGGAACAATCAAAGACCTTGTAATTTCAACTGGAGTGAATGAGTGAACAATCATTGAACTGAACAACAAAGATAAATGTGGGAACAATTCAATAGTGCCATTTATAATATGGTCCGAATTTACATTTGCATTAATGTCAGCCACATGGGCCTTAATTTTCACCACGGCTGCCGTGACATCACTGACTGAAATATAATGATCAGATTCACATTTGCCTGAATTACATCTTTGCTCAACTTGGTCATTCAGAACCACTCTTAATCGCTCATAATCATCTACATTATATGACACACTATTAAACAATTCTTTGTATTTGGTAGAGAACAATTCACGAATACCAGTCTCACCTCTCACATTATCTACAACTGCTGGCACAACACGTGACTTACCACTTCTTTTCTTAACCTCAGGCCAGAAATCACGGCTTCTATCGGTTGTTAAAGCTTCCGCCATGCGTTCTACCGACAACTTGTCCTGATTCCTGACAACCCATCTCAAAATTCTTTTATATTCGCGTTTGGTCTTTATCATTATCTCAATCACCCAGCCCAAAATTGGCCTTCCGCTGACGACCCATAAAATATGCCAAAATGTTGACAGATCTTTATAAGGATTGACTAGGGTTTTCCAGCCTGTCCTTGACTTTCGTCTTACAGAGGGAATAGCCTTTTGTGCCGCTAATATACATGCATTAAATATTGCTTCGTGGTAATAAATAATTGCGTCGGTATTGCCAGTACAGTGCGCGTCATTACATTGCAGTGCTTCGTAATGCAACTCTATATCAGCAAGTAAATCATTGAGTTGACTTTTGAACGCCTCAATGTTAGATGCATTAGCAGATTTCCATGAAGGCTCTCCATGGGCGCATATTCAACAGAAATATCAAGCTATAGAGATATAGATAGAGAGAGATAGAGAGAGAGAGAGAGAGAGATATAGATATAGAGAGATAGAGAGAGAGAGAGAGAGAGAGAGAGAGAGAGAGAGAGAGAGAGAGAGAGAGAGAGAGAGAGAGAGAGAGAGAGAGAGATATATCTCTATAGAGAGAGAGAGATAGAGAGAGAGAGAGAGAGAGAGATAGATCTATCTATATATAGATAGATATATCTATCTCATATATATATATATATATATTTTCTACATATATATATATATATATTCATATATATATATTTATATATATGTATATACATATGTACATTCACATATATATATATATATATAGATGCATGTATATATGAATATTTATGTATATACATATGTACATTCACATATATATATAGATGCATGTATATACATATATATGTTTATATATATACACTATGTATATATTAATATATACAAATATATGCATATATATATAGATTTGTATACATATAAATATATATATGTCCACACACACATATATATATACATAAATATATATATATAGATATAGAGATATAAACAGAGAGATGTATGTATAGATATATATAGATATATTTATACATATATATACATATATATATATTTATATATAACTATAGAGCAATCATATATATATAGCTACATTATATATCAATATATACATTTATATATATTTATATATATATATTGATATATATATATATTGATATATATATATATATATTTATTAATATATATATATATATATAAATATATGTATATATATATTTATATATATATGTATATATATATACATATATTTTCTGTGTTGCTGTGCATATTAGTGGTTTAAAACAATTTGGGCTCTAGTCGGTTCCGTTTGTCCATAAAGCGGCTCATCAAGCGCATGGACATTGTGAATGATCAGACTCGTATTTACGTCGGTCAGCGCATTAGGGTTTATTCCGGTCTTATATTGGGCGCATCATATAATTTATGGTAACTATATGACACCAGCAAGCCGATGGATATTTGTTTGTTCCTTCACATCTGCAGGGTTACATAATATTGGGTCATTTTTATTAATGCCGATGCTTCCAAAATGGTATTAATAAGTAGCTGTGGACGCAAACCACAATAGGCTCATTGTCGATAGAAGCCGTTCTCTAGAATACCTAGCCAGAATGTATAAAACTTTACAAAACGAATTAATATTACTGTTCACTAACGACGATAAACCACACACGCAACCATGTATTATTGAAGGAAACTGTGACACTACGAAGATCCTATTGAACAAATGGGCTTTTAGATTTATCACTGCAGTATACTATGTATGCTATGTATAATATATATGATCATCTGATCATCAATTAAGTTCATGAATGCCACGATTACTTAGCTTGATTGGAAGTGTAACAAACTAATTGTAAAAGGATTGATGCTGGTTCGTAATGGCATATTTCACGCTGATTTGAGTTAGCTTAACTGGAGAGTTTAGTTTCGGGGGGAGGCTTATGGGGCTACCGGGTTCCATCACCAACTAGAATAAACAAATAGTGTTGGTTCTGATGAGTCAACAACTTCAGCAATGTTGCTCATTCGTGATTGGCGGCACATCTGACAGCGAAATCCGAGGCTAATGGACAGTATTTTTGGGGACATTTTATGATCAGTATTGTTAAATGTTTGTCAAGCTATATGTACAGGCTAACGATCCGCTAAATTCAAACTTGATGCAGCGCGTGATCTTACTCGTGTTATATGCCGGCATGTAGTCGTTCAAGCATGTTTAAAAAGATATCTTGTTTTATAATGGGACGCCAATCCAAACTCGTTTTGCCATATTTAACATCAGTGACGCACAATATTGTGCTAAAATATCGAATACTAGTACAGTAGCCAATTACATAGGTCCTTGTTGCCTTGGACAGTGCAAAGTATCTATTATATGAGCCGTTTTTCTATCAACGCCATCACCATCTCTTCTGGTGGACCTCTCTCCACACCCAACAATGTAAAAACTTTGTAGTCTACCTTAGAGTCAAATGTTCCGAAAGCGAAGAAGGGCGGCAATGGGATTGTACGAATCATTGTTATTGCGGGTAGTCTAGATAATGTTTGAAATTAATTAATCAATGATAAACACAAATTTTAAATCGTGCTGGTCATCCATATATGTGCTAAACCTATAATGAACTACCAGACAAAATTAGTCCAACAAAACACCCAACTTTTATCAATTTCGCAATCTGAGAGATACTTGGAGGGCTTACAAAATGAGTGCGCACTAAACATTGGGTTTTCAAGATACACTGATATGAAACTTTTACCCTAATTGCCAGGAGCACTGATAAACCTATCCTTATTCATTGATTAGAGATATTTAGTGCCCATATTCAATGGCAATCCCTGGAGCGCTTTTACGATACATGATTACACGAAGCCAATACAATGTCATTAGTCACACTGTGTCTTCCATAAATACAATGATTCTAAGCAAGGTCAAGAGTTCCATTTGTCGACTTCGCTCCGTGTGATAGGACTGTATATTGGTGATTGAATCCATTCACTGCAGTAATATGATTCATGGCAACTCTTTTAGGCGATTATGCATCCGAGTAAATGTTGCAGCCCACTGCCTACCAATTACAGCTAAAGCAAACGTTGCAAATCGGTCAACAGCGTGATCCCAAAAGCGCAACGCCTTCAAATAAACCATATTGCTATGTGCGTAATTACGGCTAGTCCGTCGCACAGTATTTATCATGGGTCGTTAGTGCTTAAAACTCATAACGCTTTCAACGCGTTGATCATGTGCTGCATTAAATTATTATATCGTTGCGCCAACGTTCTAGTGAATAACAGATAACGCGTAACATATAACTAGCCCACAGTCATGTCACAGCAATAACGGTCGCATATTTGTGCTAACGAGCATTGTGCATGGATCACACATCATATTAGGACAGCCACGGGGACAACTAATCGATTACCTGCATTGCAAATGTCTATTTTTGGTTACTTTTAGCACGAAGATGTATGTACAAATTAATGCAAACAAACACCAGACATTACAAATATCACTTTTAGGGCTAAGCTCCGAGAAGATAGCTTATGAGATACAGCAAGCTATAAGACGTACCTTATGCCTCGAGATGGTTAACGAGTTTATCACGTTTAGCAATAGAGCTTCTTTGCTGCTTGACTACTGACTTTGAATGACTAAACTTTGTTATGTTTGAAAAATTGTGCAAATATGCAGTTCGCTCTGTAGGTTGCCAATAATAATAATGAAAATAATAAAGTTACTTACAAGTCAGCAGCTCTGTAATATGAATAGAGTACTCGTCGGGCGGTTCGACAGGCAATGCAGAAATATTATATGATTTACAAGATAGCCAACACGACTATCTGACGAGCAATGCTAACAAAGTGAGTAAAATATGCCACTTTATAAGGGCGTAAATTGTCAGTGTGTTATCCTGGAAATTCCCCGTCCACACAAAACGATTTCTTGTATAGCAAACAAGTTTAGTCCAATGACACCTTACTTGAATCCCGCCGTAGCAATGGCAAAAAGTCCATGAATACGACGAAATGTCTTAAACTTATATTCTATGTCATATTAAACTTCCTCTAAGCTTATTATATATTACAACCAAGTATTGAACAAGTTGTAGCAATTGCGTTGCTTATCGTCAACCTCTGAACTAATGCAAATCACCCCGTTATACATTCATTCCGTCCTATTTAATCAGAAACACGGCGATTACGAGCAAAGCGACCTAAAACTGCACATGATTTGGTTGATCTATCGAATAGAATAGAATTCTATAAAGTTCGCCATATCCGTAGAATTGCTAACCATGGTTGCGAACCATAGGCACTAGTCATAACTGACATTTATCGCAAAATCGGTATTTAATCACTTTATGCTAGCCGTGTAATTTGACACCCAATATCCTTATGGAACTAAAACTATCCTAAATGTCGTTAAAACTAGAGTGTGTAAAACCTCTTAAGTTATCGGACATCATATACGATTAACAGCATTTGCGAACAATTCTTAAATAATGTATGGGAGGGTAGCCAATATAATGAATGCATTATTAACAGGAAAATCAAGAGTGTGTTTAACAATTCTCATATTCGGTTATGTCCTAAAACATGAATATAGTGGGCATTCATTTAAAAGCATTAGTCGTGCTGAATGCAAGCTTTGAGATAACATATGCGCGTTCAGTTAATAAATTGATTATTCACACGCTTCCATTTCCAGCTTAAAACGCTGCGTGCAAATCGTTTGAAGCAGTTTGCGCGCTTAGCAGGCGCTAGTGGGTCCGGGGTACTGTTTGGAATAACTTTACCTTGATTTTTATGTAAAGGGCGTTATCGTGTTAACGGAGTGTTACATGTTAAGCATAAAACGAGTTAAACATGTACATATGAATAGCCATTACAACAGCAGCTACCAGTTAACCCAGAAAGGAACGAACTCAACCCCTTACCAGATATGTTATATGCCGAACCAAGCATCCTTTAAATATGTGTTCCTACTACGTACATTCATTGTCATTATTATAGTCAGCTACTAGAATAATGTGAATAAATTGCTAATCAATATCACATCACTTCATGGCTTTCTTTGATTAAACAAGTTGTGTTTATTCGATGCTCTGTTTGTGCTATTATTCTTCGGTGATGACGTAACAACCAGGTAGTATGGAAAAAGTACCTCTGATTCATTGTCTCACTATATGATGATATGTACTCGCTCTTGCACAATAATTGACCTGCACTTAATTTACGTCATTCATAGATGTTGTTAATGGTACGATATTGAAGAGAAAGACATAGAACGAATGCATTACTAGTAAGAAAAAACAGCAGGCATTCGGTTATACTCTTACACAGTGTTACAGTGGAGTTCTATATTTTGGCAATGACTGATGACATCAGGTTATCAGAAGCATTTGTTATGCTTAATACAAGCTATGAAATAATCCATGAGCGTTCAGTAAATAAATATAAAAACACAGCCATGTTCACAGGAATGCTGTAATTGATGACCAGACACAAAAATGTATAATCTAATGCAGTTTGCGCGCGTAGTAGAGGATGAGCGGTCCGCGGTTCTGTTTGGAAAAACCTTACTTTGATTCGGTGTAAGCGGCAGTACCGTATGAGCTTCCAGGTTTTGATAATTCGTTAATGAGATTTGTTGGCGTTTTGCATGTTATGTATAACACATGTTAGATATGAACACATTAAGTACTGTTAGCAAGAGCTGTTACCAGGAAAACATATTCCCCTCATGCTTGGCCGTGTTAGTTATCATGCTGACAGCTGTCTTCCGGCATAATTGAAAACACTTAACAACAATTTATTTTTTCAAACAGCTGTTACTGCCGAACTGGACAGTTCGGTTCTGTGTATTTACTTTTGGTTCCCTCCATTATTTGGAGAGCTAGCAATTGATTATTTGTTCTTAGCAGTTGATAGTCCTGTTAAATGAGCAATACGTTTGATAAATGTGGCAGGTCACGAGGGTCAAATCATGGCACAATACTTAAGAAATCAACTGTGGAGCTGAATTGTTTACTGTTGCACTAATAAGCCGTTGTATGTTGACTTTTACTAGAGGACACGAGATATGCAAACCTAAGCATTCATTAGATATGGTAAATTACAAGCCATCGTGTCTGCTTTTGTCGATTTGTCTTGATATCATTTGAGTATTTTGGTGTGTGTAAAGGCCACTTCGCGTCCGCAAAACCGCCCAAGAGCCAATTAATCATTTTAATACTTGTGTTGTGATTTGATAGTAAATAATGCATCAACAAAGATATAACAGCTATGGATAAAACAAATAACGTGCAATAGTGGCATTTTAAGCGTTAGATACACCAATCTCATGTAAGCTAGACTAAGCTCGCGAACGTGAAACTAAAAAAGACAGGAGGAAAATGCCCGTCTCCGGTGTCTCATTTATAAGCACGGATGACTGAATGTTTATATGCCATGTGCATATGTAGATAAGAACATTGGAATGCATTAACGCAGGAAAAACATATTCATTGATAATAAACCGCCAGCTATTGGTCATGGTAAACTTGGCGAGGTTTACCACACGCGTATTGTACGTTAACAAGTGGCCTAACGCCAAATGTCGAATAGCAATCCATTTGCACTGTAAACAGCTTGATAAAATCAAATTTGCGACGTGCATCGTGTCATCGCAGTGTCAACAGGACGCCAGGCGACCTGTAAATCACAGAGGCAATCCTAATGGCTTCAGCAATTCTATTGGGTTATACAGATGGGTAACTACAAACATTGCAACTAAAAAATTTACACAATATTCGAGGATAAAGTTACTCAATATATATATATATAAATATATATGTATATATATATATATATATATATATATATATATGTATATTTATATATATTGAGTAACTTTATCCTCGAATATTGTGTAAATTTTATATATATCAGTATATTTGTATATATATATATATACATATATGTATAAATATATATGTATATATATTTATATATATATATAGATATATATATAAATATAAATATATATATGTATATATATATGTGTATATATATACACCTATTTATATATATACCTATTTATATATATATATATATATATGTATTTATATATATAAATATATATATATATATATGTGCGTGTGTGTGTGTGCGATCGTGCGTGCGTGTGTGTCCATATAAGGCACCCAGTTGTTGAGAAAATGCGCAACGATTGATTAAAGCAGTCTGAATCATCGGTATTATAACCTGAAATTCGATATTGCCATTTTTAAATTGTCCAGCATTAGGGATGCACTTTTCAGAATTCGCAATTGGCTTTTGTTTGGGCAGTATATCAAATCGTATTCTTCGTTACATTTTACTTAGCAGTTAAGTGTTAAAAATAAATGTATTATTAAAAATGCGTCGAACTGAAAATTGAACTGCCACGGCATATCCAAGCTGGTTGATAATCGTCGTTTTTTAATATGACACTATGCCGAGCATCTTTGCGTCTTAAAAAAGGTCAAATCAACCACCCGATGTGACATTTATGTCCAAACAATGGCTAATGAATGCACCTGGATTGATATTCGCATTGTCAATGAAGGTGCATCAGTTGTTTGACGATGAATATGTGACACAAATATATATTACGGTTTAAACTCTTTTTACACGGGAGTATTTGTCGCTTCTCGAATAGTTCAACAGTTGCCTTCTCTGCACTTACACACCCATTCAAAACACATTTAAATATAATGGAAGGATAATTGCCAGTAGCTGTGTAAAAGGCGTAATCAGCAGGGTATTCATAAATAAATAATGATCTCAAAGGTTGCCTACGTTTTGGTGAAGGTGCATAAAGTTGGCTTGGTAGTAAGGGGAACCGATATAAATAGTGTGAAAACTTTTGAGGGAGCAGTAATACGCTTGCGGCTTTTGTTAAGCTATATAGTGCTATAGCTTAGCATACTTATCCCGCAGTACGTTACACGTATCGTTAATTGTCGATATGAGTTTTCAAGCGCAGATGTGCATGTGAACAAATAATTATGATTGCAATAATTATACAGCCAATAGCCTCATTTCTGACAATAGTACCATTACAAGCCACTTTGCGCAGACAACACGCTTGGGTAACTTTACGTCATAGGGAGATTCGAGTCGTTAGATAGGTCTTTATACGCTTAATCGATATAAACCGATCTACGATTGTGTGACAATGATTTGTGCAGTTTACCGCTTGTATCTCCTGGAGCAAATATCCATTACACATAAAACCCTCGCTTATATAGCCAATAGGTTATACAACATAGCGCTGTACACAATGTTTTGCACAAATGATAACACGGTTGTTTAACCAAGTAGCAGCGGGTATATTATATCGACGGTAAATGCGTTGTTGTTATTAAACCTATAAAGTTGCCCACAACGTCGGATAATCGTTCTATACAAACCACGTCGTACTTGGTCTTAATGGGCGTAATGACCGAGAACCACTTAAGATTACTGCATTCATTTAACTAAGCAATGCAATATTAAAGTACGGGGCCAGAAGGAAATTGTCAATGAAGGGCAATTGTATTGTCGATAGGGATATTTCCTTCTTTATATTGTTTTGATTGTAGTTAATCTGCCCTTCTACTTCACCGAGGATCTGCATCAACAGGTGAGAGTCATAGCCCTGTGGGTTGCGGAAGACAACTGGTATAGTGGTTGTTTTAGGATCTAACCGCAGCTTTAAGTTGCATGCATGTCAATCCCCAGAGTTGTGACTGACTCAAACTCCCAGACATTGCTCCTGGCCAGGATATCGCCCAAATCTCCTGCGGAGATAGCAGTACAGGCTCAACATGTTGAAAATATAAAGCTCTTCAAGAGCTTGTAGTGCATTCTTGGAGGGATGGTTTAACCGATATATTGATGCAATCAGCAGAATAATGTCCAATGTCGGGTGCGCGACACACATGCTTCGTCAATATTAATACGATATACTGTACTGACATTCTCGGTCCATTATTAGGTGATGTGTTTTGCATAACACACCTTTTGCCTCGTTTTACTTGCAGAAAAACGAATCGACTACGAATGGGGCTGACGCAATGTGAAATATTATAGCTTAATAGCGTGAATCTGTAGGTACATTGTTCATGTTGCTTGAACGGTTCATCTTTATCAGCACTTAATTTATCGTCGGTGAAAGGTATGAATAGACTATTTTAAAATGGTTTTTGAGCTCTAAACGTTTGCGCAGCACATGCTCTTCTTAAAAAGATAATAGACAATCTTGCCGCTTGAAAACAACAACGATGTCAACAATATAATGATCTTTTCCGTGTTTAACACGCTAGAGATGGTAGAAGGCAGTTGAAATGTAAATATGTTTGTAGCTCAAGGTGGCCATAACACTACATACATCGTAATGCAATATGTGCTTAGCTCATTATCCACATGATCTAATGGCATGTCGTCAATGAGCGAACATATTTATCCCGTTAGACTATCATCCCTGAAACGTTAATTCCGTGTTTGTCAGAACACTGGAGATCTTCATACAAGCACCGTCGTTGATATCCAGTAAAATTTGTTAATGTGAGTGCACAATAGCGTGACTGATCAAAATTCATCTCACTGCATAATACTGTATTATGTAAGGCACATAATGGCTTTGAATTCTATTGTAGTTATTTTCAAAAGCGCATCATATTTTTTGGACTTTCAAAAGAGGTAGTCTCTAGACATGATGAAAGTTCCTGTAATGTTTCCTGCCAATTAATAGTCTCAGTTATGTGCGCTATTTAGTTTTAGTGCTGCATCAATATTTTGACGTCAAGGCTGCATTTAAGTTTGCTAAAAAAAAAACTGCAGTACATCGGTGTCTTTGTACAAAATATTTGCATCATCATTTGAACTTATCTATTGTGCTTAATAAATCAACTTGCCAATAGTATTTAAAATTTATGAGCCTCGCATCAATAAATATGTAGATGACGGTAATGTCTCTTAGAGCAAAAGCACTGCTGAACAGCAAAACAAAATAACCAGTTGGGATATGTATGTGTGTGAAATCGATTGATAGGAATGGAAATGCATTGTCACCAAATGTGGGTTATCTTCCAAAGCTTTTCGTCTGAAGGTATTCCGCAACACATCAACAACAGAACAGTCGAAGAGAGGGGAGATAAAAATCTCATTTTAAGTCAGACTTATCAATAATAAGTATGTAAGTATGTATATTTTACAATTCGTTAGGTATGTAAAATCGTACAAAACCTAACTCATCATCCATCACAAAAAGGTGCTTACGTCAATTATCCTTAAAATTTATGGCACCTAAGCATTCTAATTTAATCATGGCATATGTGTTGACATTGAATTCATACTGGAACAATTTTGAATGCACAGACACCATTGGCGCCATGCACTCCTGGATGTAGTCAAGGTACTGACTCTCCACACACAACATAAACCATCCTCTGTAAAGATGGTAACAATCAAACCTTGGTACTTGACTTGAATACGAGGTGTGCCGATAAATCAATTTGATAAGTAAAGAAATATCACGTCCATTATTGAGTATTTGCGTATTGTATTATAAACGATGCGCTTGTCTAGTTATATAACGAGGATGTAGTTGATATCTAGTACAATTCAAATGAGTTCGAACAGGTGCTATACGAAATGGCACACCCAATGTCTTCCAACACTGTGCGTCGTATACGCATAATCATTAACTGCATTTAGGTTTTGCACGCAGAAATATCATAGAGCGCTTTTTGAATTACTGTCTGTTCCGTATTGAAGAGGTCATTAAATGTCCCAACATTTTTAAAAGCCATCTTGGTAGTCAGTCAGATGAAGTATACGCGGATAAACATGAAATAGCTCATAGCGCCCAGCAAGGCAAATTTAATATTCTAACAGGGTAAGCATGAACACCGGCTAGGAACATTCGATCAATCACACAAAACCTCCCTAATGATCGTACTCTGCCAAGCTAATGCCTAACGTTAACGAGTAGCTGTAGATCCATCTAAGTCACTTAAAGACGAAACACATAACGCTGTGAACGGAGTTGTTTGGCGTCTAGTGTGCAAGTCGTCGTCTGTGTCCTGGTAACGCACAACTATTAAATTTATATTCAATATCTTAATAGCTTGCTGTTTTGCAGGCAGGACATTAGCACAGGTGAAGGCACAACCTGCATCGTTGGATTGCCTTTTGCAGAAAATGTCGATTCGATACCTTACAATGCGCTATTTTCAGTGCGGCAAATGAGGTTGCAAATGCTGTAAGAGAACTCAAAGATATATATGGGTGTCATGGAACTAATGAAGCGCGATATACCTGCACGGATTAAACATTATAAAGGGCCACACAGAGATAAATATCGAGTGCATATGGATTATTGATATCGGGGGTAATGTATTACCATTAAAATGCTACTTGAAGAATAAAACACGAATTCATCTAGTGATATAGGTGCCAAAAACAAACGTTTGGAGGCTTAATGTTGACCGGAATGGACGTCTTTATTACCAGAAAGTAAGGTTAAAACGTCTGTTATTGGGTTATGTGTTAGAGAGCAACGTTAGACCGCAACATGCTACACACGGCTGGTAGGAGATGAATTATATAGCAGCGCCTACGTCTGAAGTGTCTGGCAGCGAGTCATATGAGGGCCGTTGTGCAAAGGTCATCTGGTGTTGATGTAGCTGTTTACATCCGCCAGTTCTGTAACGAAAGCCATTAGTCATCCACTACTGAATCAGGATGTTCTGGTCTTGTACACACTATTTTTGACCCGAATAGGTGAACACAAATTGCAATCGGCGCCAAGGGCCAACTACGTGTCCTCATCCAATTGCCAGAGCATTATACTGCTGCAAAATGCATATACCAGCGAGGCGGCTGCGATGAGTTATATCTAAAAATAAAACACACATCGCATTATATTAAATCATAGAGTAAACAGCTAAATGTAGCATATTGCGAGACGTTATCCAAAATAACTTACCTTTCGTGTGATACACAAAATGTAGCTGCTAGCAGCTCATTAAGACCTAGCATGTGAAGGTTAAACATAGAGTTTGCATGATTTGTTCGCTTTATCCTATCTACCCTGTTAAAATACCCGACCTACCCATATATAAAAATATATATATACATATATGTATATTATACATATATATTATATATATATATACATATATATATATGTATATATGTATATCTATATATATATTATATATATATATATATATATATATATATATATATATATATATATATATATATATATATATATATATATATATATATATATATATATATATATATATCGCATGGCACCCTACTTCCAGCCAATCAGAGCTCGAGAAAAAGCTCGGTCTTTTTCTCATATCGCCTCAAACGCACAGTTTGCCGTGCGATAACTGCAACCGTGTCGATATATCACTAAGAAACAACGTCATTTGAGAAGGTCCCTCACCGAGCACCGCTGCTCTAACATGGCAAACCTAAGGAGGTTCTTAATATCACGCACGCTATGCAAGTCTTATAACGAAGGTTTTCTCAAAAGTCATTTGCTTGCCAGCCGCAAATCTGGCTGCGTATCGCTCATCGGGAAGTCACGGTATTATCCCATCTCCCCGGAATCATGCTGAGGCGCGAAATTCTAACACCTGCCGAGTCGTGTCTACTGCGCTACAGTTTTGCTAGCATCAAACAACGACGGAGTCGGCGGAGCTCTGATTGCGGGAGTTGGTAAGGTTCTGCAAGTCTCACACAACTAACTATCGAAGCATATTCTAAACAAATAAACAAACAAGTATGGAATCAAAAGTATTTATATAATCATCTCTGAAACACAGGCACCTGAGGCCGAATGGGGGATAATTTCGTATTTACAGGTCCCAGGCAGATACTTTTCATAACATAGGTTCACGCTAATTATCATTATTTGGAGACAGCGTCGTGCTTGATTATCGCGTATAGGTGCCATCGTAATAAGTATGTTATCGCATGGTCAAATGAGTCTTTCCCCATATCACCCACGGGACCCTGCGATAGCCAACACACACACACACACACACACACACACACACACACACACACACACACACACACACACACACACACACACACACACACACACACACACATATACAGATATACATATATAGATATAGAGATATAGAGAGATCTATATAGATATATATATATATATATATATATATATATATATATATATATATATATATATATATATATATAGTATATATATATATATATATATATATATATATATATATATATATATATATATATATATATATATATATATATATATATATATATATATATATATATATATATATATATATGCGTTCGTTATCCCGTTACCTTTTTAGATCTCTCTCGCGCGTGGCAGCTAACAGGGAAAATAAATGACAGCAATCTCCAGCATATGCCCGGAAGACGTGACCTTATTACTTATCATGGTCGATCTGTGCCCATATAGACTCTCGGAGTCTGACCAGCTAAAGCAGTACGACATTTCATACGATTCAAAACCAATTATTTTCTGCCGCCTGAAAGCCTCGATTTACAGTATTTCAACCTAGGATATGGATATATTTTACGCGCCGAAATATATTCACATAGCGGTCTGAATTTTCGGTACCAAATATTGAAATACAATATTACCATTTTTATTTTTGCATTTTGGACGCATTGTAGCTTACATGCGACTTAACAGTGAAATGAAAATTACTTTGAGCTGGAAATTAGCGATCAGTAGCTAAACCTTAAGTAAATAAAAATCACCCCGAATATGTGAAAGAGATAATGTTACTAAACATTGCAAATCTAGTGAGCAAGCTTACATTGAATAGTGCGTAGCATACCAGGACGACGATTGAATAAGATAACTCTTTCACCACCGAAAATTACATGGGGGCCATGTAAGATTGGCTTGATTACACCTGTGATAGGTAACTGGCATTAGACACGTGGGTGTTCCTTGCATCGGTATGCATAGTTGTTACCAAAACCTAGAGCATTTACTTGGGAGAATAAGACCTGGGGTACTGACCTTCACGATACATCCTGATGAAGCTTAGCCACCAGCTCAAAGAGTTCACAATGCTCTTGTAGTAGCATCAGTCAACGTGGCAATGGCTGGTCTGTTTGCAACAGCCGCACATTGTGGTTTGTCTGTAGTATCCAAATGAAGTACCATGTGCGTGATAAATTAAAAGGCAAGCGATGATCCCTGTTCGACCACAATGTATGACGGTTGGTCCTGCTTGGCATTTATTTGACGAGCGCTTCATAATTCCTATAGTCCGGACTCTTTTACGTATAAGTGGTCGAACGCGAAATGCTCGCATAATGGATATCGTTTTCACAGCTCATAATTATTAACCGTTGACGATTGTGCAGGAATAAGAAGTTAAGTCTTCATACTTGAAATGGAAAATTGATAACATGGGGACATCTTAGCCTCCAAGCGGTCAAAACAACCATCGGATGTGTGATTTTTCTCCAGTTAATGGCAAATATAGTGCTGAAGTTGTTTCCATTACAGTAAACTGTCAAAATACAGCGATATCAGCGTTTTATCGCCGATGTAAATTTGTTAATATGTGCTCGGGGGTGTAAGGCGAATAACATTCCGATGTTCGATAAGTTGAGAATGTAAAACTCGCTGTTCATCGAGATGAATCAAATTAAAATGAAATTCAATACTAGGCATGATTGCTAGAAGACGATTAAATTTATTCGAACCGTTGCCCGAACCAAAGGGGCATGAGTTTATAATAAGGCTATTGCAGGGCATAAAACTAGCGGTTGGCATCGACTTATGATTGTTGAGGCAAGTAATCGTAAGCAGTGGGTGATTGATTGGATTATGATTTGGGTTGTTAAGCATCTTCTAAAGTAGTGCAAGTATTTGTATGTGGTTTGTGAAATAAAGAATGCATGTGAATTGATATTCGCCTGTGTCATCGGGCACATCAGTTGATTGAAGGTTTATATGCGAAACTGACACATTTTTTATTAAAATCAAAACTCTTTTCACAGAGTAGTCGTCGAATACCAATTGCCTTTCCTTTGCAGCCATACAAAACTGGATTGGAGCCCCGAAGAAGATAAATGGAGTAGTCAAACCAAAGAGGATAAAACTACGTGCCGACACTATTCATCCGTAAATAAAATTCGACTGTATAAGTTTGCGAAAGGTTTACCCCCAGTAGCTATGTAAGAGGCATGATCAGCAGGGTATATAGAGATTGGTAATGATCTCGAATGTGTTCTACATACAGGTGAAAATGCATAATGTCGGCATGGTAGTGTGCGTGAGTGCAATGAATATTGCACAAAATCAAATACTGTCGATATCCACCTCCGGACCGCAAACATGAGGAAGCAGTAAAACGGTTGCAGCTTCTATTAAGATATAGTTTGCTATTGAGTAGAATACTGGTCCAGCAGTTACGATATGTGCATCCTCAATCATTGCTATGAGTTATCTAGCGTAATGTTTAACTGCATGTCCTTGAGCGCTTTTACGAGTAGCGGATACAAGAGACTTATATAAAGCCGATGGTCGCACTGTGGGAACCATAAATTTGACGATCCTAAGCTTGGCAGGGCTCCATTTGATCGACATTATCGCTTATAACAATGACTGCATCACGCAGTGCTTATCAAAAGCTTCGTAGTATAACATATTATGTAATATCCAGCTCACACGTCGCTTTGGTCATTTGCTTAAGTTTCATATTACAATGTTGCTCATAATTGATTGTGCATAACAGAAAGTTTCTAACAAGCACACGATCAAGGCATTTCACTACCGGTCACATACTTCTGTAGAAATAATATCTTACCTAACGATGTTCCTCGGGAAAGTCATGCTACATACAGTGTGTTTGGGAGTTTAAAGTTACACACTGTACATTTCTGAGGTTCATGTTAAACACGCTTTTGAGTTTCTTAATTGTTTTATTCACTCACTTTTTAGTATAATATAGCTTGTACAAATAAATTTACTCACACTCGGAAAGTGGCTTTCATATAAAGCTTGTAAATCATCGGGATGACAATCAACAATGACAATGATGATAACAATACTTACACAGTTAATAGCGCCGTGGCTAACACAAACAGCCTTATATGAGACTCTGCGCAGATAATACAAATATGTTAGTTTACGTCACAGGGAGAGATAAGTCTTTATCTTCGCCTTAAAGGGTAAATCAATGGAAACCAACCTAATACTATATGACAATAACTTGCAGTTTACCGCTAGTCTGTTCAACGACAAATCGCCATACTGCATATATAACAAATACTGATACAAAATAGCCGGATGCATATTGTGGTGCACAATTTGTTACAATGTTGTTCAACATAACTGCAGCGAGTATATTATATCGAGTGTAGACAAGTTGTCGCTTTTATAGCCAGAGAGTTGCCAAAACAAACTAGGTTATTTAATACCAATCACAACTATCTTGGTTCATATTGGCGTGATGGCCGAGAACCATTTATGATAACGGCATTCATCCAATAAACCATACCATATGAACATAGGTGGGGACTGACAAAGAGTTGGTTGAATTAAATTGGATTGCTTTATACACTTTCAGCACAGCAGTGCCATTATTGAACAACCAGTATGCCTATAATACCTGTGCAATGTACTCCTTATTTAAGTATGGAAATGTCCATGTTTTGTGAATCATTGGCAATTAACTATCGATTACCTCGTTTAGGCAATCCAAATAATGGGTAAGGCCCTTAGTGTTGAATATAAGTGGAATAGGCGTTTTGATTATTTGTTGCATGCGCGCAATACGTCGGTTTCTCGGTCCCGTATAGAACGCACTATCTGAGTTTCACAATGGTTATAAACGGCTCTATGAGCAGCACTTCCAGGTTTAGACTCCATTTTCTATTGACTTGAATCACCTCAAGTGGCTAACCTCTAAACTTGCAATAAAACTAATAACCGACTTCTTCATCTTAGCCTCAGACATCCGACATTAAAAAGAAATGTATGAGTAATGTGATATGGTGGGCGTACTTATGTTCTACCGTAGATATCTTTCCAAATCAGCCAGGCTGCTATCAACAAATTAACCCCTTCTTTCTAATAATTTTACGTGTAACGAATACTTACTCATTGTGTCAATATGTGGAACAACTTTATCCAAAAGTTGTATAAAATTTCTGATGGAATATACATTGTCGTTTACGGTTACATTCGTTTGCATAATTCGTTTTCATTTTAACTATTTACACTCGAGTAATCGACATATACCTAATACAGTGTATGTATTCCATTATTATTGAATTTATATTATTCGATGTATCATTTCTAAAGTTCACGCTCACCGAACATTGTTTTAATTGCACTCGAGACCACTGTTGTTATTAAGCAAATGATGTTGGTTTCGCATCCTTGCGCTAGAAGTAAGCATATATAATATATAAATAATGTATTCCTATCTAAGTAATGCCATGTGATTTACTTTTTGAATATACTATTGGCAATAAACTAGCAATATATCACTATAGTTAATGCACGATTTCCGCAGTACGACGGTGTCTATAAAACACTTCTAGTGTTCGTCTGTATACCCCACCAGCATGTTCTTTTTGTCTGGTATTCGATACATTCGACGTTTGTATGGTCATCTTAATTGCAAGGTGGCTATTATTTCAAGCTTAGGTCTGCAACTGATAATCACAAGCAGAGGTCCATTCGAACAAAAAGTTTAACTATTCAAATTCATAAGCCCTGCTGCAAAAAAAAACTATTAGCCGTGAACCACTTAATTAGGCTGATCCAATCTTACACACCTCACAACACGTATCAAGTAGAACACCGGCATTGATAAGACCATACAGCTAAGGCCATGGAGCCCTTTATCAATTTAAGTACAAAGTGGTTGTTACATTACAGCAAAATGTGGACGCAGTGCACACTAAGTCTATAGTCTTATCGTACATAATTGCTTGATAGTGCGTCGGATAGAAAAAAGAGTTGCATACTACAATGCGTTGTTAAGATATCTAGCTAAATCTGTGTTACACAATATGGAGACGGCAAAAATTAAAATATGCTTGTTTTGCATATAATGTAAACTAAAGACATTGTGACTGCTTTTTGTGATTCTTTTTGTTTGATCCAATTCTCTATTATTTCATCTATAGCATAATTTTAGCGATTGCATACATCCTGCATGCCGGGCACTCATAGGGAACTTCCGCTCAAAGGCTATTGCCCAGAATTCATTTACACCGTTAACTATGTTATCAAAGAGAGCGGTTCAATATTTTCACTGTTACCTAAACTTGCAATTTAAGGTTAGGGACGTACATCACATATTTGCATAATCTGATACTCGTTTCATTTGCTCCATGTGGCAGTATGCTGAAAGAGTTTATAGTTACGCTAAGTGGGTTAACTTCGAGTGGCTCTGTGGTGATCGCTTTCCTAATCATAACACACTGCAATCGTTAGATGGCTCTTACATACAATATGCATAAGCACATAGAAATTCCGGGCTGACGTCGCTGGAAAACCTTTAGTAATCAATATGCCACTCGCAGCGTCCACGCCGTTTACTATCCTTCATCTTGGATGACCGAGCTGTCAAAGGCGGCGATACCATTAAATCAACAAAAGCACGTAGGATCATTAATCCGACATCTTCGAGACGGCACCTGTTAACGACATTGAGCCATTTGATTGGTCGAGGTTTCCACCTGACCTAGAACGCTCTTACACAGTCTTCACCTAATTATATTATACATTCAGTGGCTGCAATTTCCAGGCGGAATTACAAGATTATTGACTACTCTGGCTAAAAATTATTATCAAGATTATCTAGTGTGTGTGTAGGAGTGGGAAGGGGTTGGTAGCAGAAATTGTTCATATGGTGAATATAGCCTACTACTGACTTTAACTCATATGGCAGAAGCCAACACTACAGTTGACAAATGGCATCAATTTCTAAAGCAATATCTTGCATATGCCGTTAAACGTGCCAGCATTTCCTGTCATGGACGATTTGCATCTAAATAGCCTATTGGCTAGCTGAAACAGAATAACATTTCAAACAAGCCAAGTAAAATGACTTTCTGTAACCACGACGATCGAGGAGAGAATTTGTAAAATAAGAGGGTGATATATTGATCGTACATGGCACCAAAAAAACATGTCCAGCGGGCACACGGAGGATTATGTTTGAAAGCAATCAATGTATATCATTGTCACTCAATGCCAGTCATTATCGGCCAATTGCAAATAGTCTGAGAAAGATAAGTACATTACTATTGGCAGAGAGGATGTAATGTATTAATGGCTAGATTACGGAAGATAAAATCCTACTTGCACTCAATATCGTGTAGAAAGCAATGATACTAGGTTGAGGCCACACTTTTGTTAATAAATCGACTTTTAGAGCGAATATGATTCAACCGATGCAAATGTACTCGACCAATAACAAGGAAGCCAGCAAAACACACTTCTGCATCTGTAGCTAAACTGAATAGCCATTCTCAGCGAGGCAGTTAAATAATTCCGAATATGTAGGTAACTTGCAGCTGTCTAGTTGCAGTAGAGTAACCATTCATGTTAACAGTGTATATGTCCGCAAATGTCATCTCGTCGCATTTTCTAATATAGCTTATTTCACTAATAGTGAACATCAATATATTTGTGTTCACATTCGCATCTCCTCTTCGGGGGAAATTCTTATTTTTCGTGACTGTTAACGTTATCTCAAAATTACGTTATCTTTTGAATGCCAATCAGCAGTAACTGCGGTAAGGTACTCCTGCTATACTAGCGTAAATAACACAATATCAAAGGGCCTCTTGGTACATTAAATTGGCTATTAAGCTTTAACACGTATGCTACATGAATCATTTAAACCAGACTACCCAAACCAATCAGTTGTGTCCGAAAAGCCCAAAGCATCACGTTTTGTATAATTGATGTATGTGATGCTCCGAGGCGTCCTTGTAATCAGCCTAATCGCAGCTGCATTAGTACAAACATCGTAATGCAACGATGCAGCCTTCAACTATAAAAGCTACATCAAGCAGCACAATTGACTGCGTACTTTTTCCTTAAGTCCCGTGTATATTTAAATTAGACGACAGCGCAATCTTGTCTCACATACTAACAACCTGCGCAAAAAAGGCCGGCATTGCTGAAAAGGTTAACGCAAACCGCCCCCGCAATGTTAACTAAATAAGCGCACGAAGGGATTCATGCGATCATTTTAAATGTTTCACGTCTCATAGACTTGATTGGTAACCAAAAAGGGAACCAACATGCAGCCACATAGATTTCGGAACATAACTTAAGTTTTATTAGTAACCAATGCTTGGCGATCATTTTTCTGTACTTGAAATCGGACGTGTCAAAAAACCTGAGAAAACGACAATTATTTGAGGCCATGCTGACAGGCTAAAATTGCAAATGCCCGTCGCATATATTATGTTAATATCCTAAATTGCCCGAACATAATCCAGACTATCTGTGCATGTTTATAGTCACCAATAGATAAGTTCTTCTCAGACAGCTTGCTTTAGAACTCCTGTATACTCCAAGACGCCTGGGTTGTTTCAGAGATCAGCTTGTCAAGTGAGGCCAGGAGCAACTGTGCACTGTCGATGAAGCGTAACTGTCCTAGGTTCAGTTTGATATATTTCTCCATGTTGTTTGGAATGCAGTCGATTAGTCCTTCCACCTTGCTGGTGACCTGCATCAAGAGATGGGAGTCATCGTACAATCAGTTGTGGAAGACAACTGGTATGATGTTTTGGGATTCGACCGCAGCTGTACTTTCTTGTCATGTGACAGTAGTCCCAAACAAAAAAGTGGCTTGCTGCATATATATCAATCTGTTGCAATCCGGTTGGTTCGTCTGCACCCACATAGCAGTGGACCATCACATCTCACTACTTCATACACATAGTCGCAGGTCTAATGTTCCTCCTGGGAGCTGCTGTTAGTCGGGTCTAGCGCTGGACATACAAGTTTGATTGTGAGCGTCTCAAAGTCGGCGTAGATAATATAGGAGGCAGGAAGCTTCTTGTGTCAGTTTCGGAAGAAGAGCGTCTTTCCCCCACGTTGTCTGACCCTCATAATAGGCTGAATCGGTCACTTTACGTCTGCATACTTAAATATAAATATAGGAACAGAAACCGTGTAGCATCCCGCAGTATAGCTGCCCGAATGGTTAAACCATTTGCCCATATTGACTAACAAAACAGGTTGTTACGGATTTTAAGCTCTCTGGTGTGCATGGCTGTTGTTTGACAGCAGCGCTTTGCTGCATCGCATCAATCTGGCATATACTTGCAAAACTTTGAACTGCAAAGGTATTTTTACGGTCAACAGTCATTTAGTCAAATTGTTGAGATCGGCTAAAACCATAGCGAATGGTCGTGTGATATGGCGTTTCAATGTTTATTGAACTCCTTGAACCGCATCAACGACGCCCCTAGAATATCATACATTTGTACCTATTTGGCCTATTCTGGCCGATATTACCTAATGCACGAGACCGATATGCTGTTCACAACTGAGAAAGTGTCCATCCCCACATTTAGCGGCCTGATGTTGCGTGAACGAGGGGTGTCTTGCGAGTTTTCCATTAAGGTAGTTGGAATCTATGTGATTTTGAGGTGATGCATGAACATATAAAGGATGAGACTGCAAACTAAGGCATAACGCCTGGCCTTGTATGTTTACAATGTGATAGATGTTTCAGAACCTATAAGTAGAATGACAGTCTTTTCAATGCAATGCCCTCCACTAATGGTCTTTGAGTAAATCTACAATTATATCCACATACATCATCGTACCTTATCCTGTATCGAATGGCCGACCTCTTGATAACTTGTGTGCCATGAAGATATGGCGAATGCAAAACAAGCTATTCAATCGTGCAGTACATGCATTCATCGAAGCTAAGAGAACCATTGAAAACCCTGTCGATACATGGATATATCTCATTATTGCGCACAAACGGAACCGTATTCGAGGTGAGCCTGGCTATTCAGATTGGTGAGATGAAAATTCACTCTTACAGATTATATGCGAACAGAAACCAAATTAACATATCGTGACCCACAAGTGTATGTCAGGTTGCAGCTAAGCTAATTCATCAGCAATATACCAATCCCTCGCTTTGTTCTGTTGTTCAAGTAGGTTATAAGCAAAAGTTGCGTGTGAGGATTCCTACTAAATTCAAATGAATACAAGAGCTATTAATCTTCTGAAGTCATTATGCCCATTTTATTGATTAGCTTTCAACCTCATAGACTTGATAAATACTTATCTACGGTAGCATTGTATATCAAGCGAACACCCAATAACCTTTTTCTACTCACATCTGAGAATCATGCCACGTATTTATATAAGCTACATATTAGCTATCCGATAAAGAGGAGTAGGTGCAAAAGGTATCTCTGTTCATAAAGCGGTTTTAAGGTTTAGAATTATTTGCAATTGCATGGATGACACGGATACATAATTAATTGCGTAAACGAAAAACTAGTGTGTCGATTTGCAACGAGATTACCTGACACTAGGTACCAATCTGAAGATGCATTAGTTAATTGGCGGGATGGTATGATATGGGTTGCTTTAAGCGAGTGAATCCAATGAGGTATTGCGCAATGCAATTCAAATGTCTTGAAATTTACATAACCATATTCTATATGCTGACATTAATGCACCTCATTTTATTGGCACTCACTTGGTGTGGATCGGGTGGAGCGATGGCATAAACAACTCGTCAACTTGAATGATTAATATATGCTATTCACATATTCGCACATTGCGACCAGAGGTGGATCACGGTATAGCCTGCTCGATTTGACTGCAGACAGTGCTAATCGCCCACCGAAATCCACAAAAGTATTTGATCATTATGCCTGTATCACATGAAAGAATAGTTTGTGAATTCTGAAAGGAACACGAATACCTTTTTGATGATGTTGTGCGGTAAACAGAAATTGAACGACCAAATTGACGTCAGTGAAAGGACATAACGGCATAGTTACCTTGGTTTTTTTTTGGGGGGGGGGGGGAAAAAAGGTTATACCTAGCATCTGTTCTTCTGACACCATCTTGTCATATTTATAGTATTTGTCAAGAGAGTACCAGGCCGTATTTAAGACGATTTACGATTTGTGAGATGTAACAATCAATGGCTGTCACAAAACTCGAGCTTGCAATTATCGTTAACGTGGATGCAACGAAATGGAATGGATTGCTCTCCTTTTATCGGGCTAAGTAACTGTGCATGTATTCTGTCAGTAATCCTGATTCATCGACATCATACAGCATTCGTTGAGCGATACAGTCGACATAATTGCAGCAGTTAATTGAATAAACGCGTCTATTACGGCTATGGCTCCGAATACAGAAAGGTTAACCATAGAAGTTAACTGCCACGGATGTACATTGCATAGTATACTTTCCGGCAAACCATCCATACCAACCTAACAACCACGCTTCTTTGGTACAATTTTATCAACAATATGGAAAGTGCAATATGCATTGATTCATTAGCAAATGACGGTTCGTACCAACCTTAATACAATAATGTGTTTGACCATGTAGTGAACGCTGATATTGTTACATATGTGTGATATTCGCAACAAGACGTCACTGGTTAATGTCAGACTTACGTTTTGTATTGACCCTAGTCTTGTCGGATATGTGGTGTTAGTGAGTTGCTAAAGATTTTATTATCCAGAAATGTCGACAGAAGATCCTGTCATTACATGTTTTTTTCGCAAGGTTACAAAAGGACATCTTTGCTTCCTTTTCTCGACTTGTTTAAAAACGTTCACTATGAAAGTAACAAAACGTGACTTGGCTAGCATAGGCATTGGTTGCATTATTTCGTATTAATGGCGCTTGTTGTGCGCTAGCACCATGATCTGAAATTTAATGCTACAAATAAGCAATCTATACAGAATAATGCATCGGGTGCACTTGTGCTGATAAAGCATTCATCTGAAATAGTTACTATAACGAGAGCACTGAAGTCAGTAGCAAATAACAGGAGTTAAACGAGCCGTTTAAGACTGGTTGGTTGTGTTGGTTTGCCGAAACTGTCCAAAGATTGTATAAACTCTGCGTTGAATAGATCAAAGTGTATCCCCTTGCACGAGCAATGGGACAAATATGATTCAATGGAACACTCAGTTTATTGATGTTGCTGAACTGGTAGGCATTCTGCATCAGCGTTTCATGGCTTGCATTTCTATGTCAATAATGATAACGTAGATGTTCTAGACCGACAATAAATCGAATGAGTAGGATCATATTATGTGACCAAAGTCTATTAGATGCCTTGGTCTGAAACATAAAAATGAGCAGCAGCTAAATGGGGCAGCGTTTGATATTAACCGCATACCCGATTATAAAAGTAACCTTTCCCCTATCGTTTTCGAAAAAACATAGAAAATAACAAGTTTTCTTGTCTGTCACTTGACGATAAAAAAATAATCATGACGAAACCCTTCATTTTCATTTTATCGAGCAGTATGTTTGCTTGGTAATGATTTTGTACGCTTAACACCAGCCGATACCCAATATGTCGCTAGTTTCGAGTGCATTGCAATATTCCAATACAATCATCACAGGATTTGCAGCCGATATTTTGCTATTAGTGCTGTTGTAAGCAAATGAAATCTTTATACTGGTGTAAGGAAATGTTGAGGCCTACTAGGTACATACCAGGCGATGCAAGGCAGGGTTCTCAGTATCATTATTAATGCACCGCATCTAATCGGCAAACACTTTTTGTGCATTCAGATGAAACGGCACTACACGTAACTCACTTGCAGATTCAAAACACATAGTCGGGGATTACTAACGTTCGATATTCAAATCTCGTCGTACTTAAAGAGGACAATCACATAGTGTCCTACACTGCAACAGCGCAACGTACTTTGCCCTTCGCCTCCCTGAATTTCTAAATTGAGTTTTGCAAGTTTACCCTAGCCTGTATAAGCGTTTACAAACTTTTGTGTATTCACAGAGGCACATGTGTGTGATTCATGTTAGTCTGTATAAGTCTCTAACAATGTACGAAAGAAAGTCGGGGCTGAATTTGAATCGAAACCACGAATAGCTAGGCAGCTTGCTACGCCCTCCTTTGCAAACGACCTTCGTAGCAAACTCATTTGAGTGCTGATGCTAAGGGGCCAATATATTTGTGTTAGCAAACTTGCATCTGCTATCAATATACCAGTAGATAGATTGGTTACTAAACGCTCAAAGATTTTATCATCGGTCATGGTGTGTTATAGCAAACATCCTATCAATTGCCTTATCAGGCATGTATGGCGTAAACAGGTTGTGTTTAATAAGTGCCATAGAGTTGATATTGGTCTAAGTTGGAGAATAATGCATTAGCCTGAGACCAAAGCAAATATGATTGGAGTTACTTAACCCGCAATCTGCGATAATTCACTAGTTTTAATACCCAGCGTTATAAACGAACTTGGACACAAATACACGTCCTACATAGCCGCTAGGGGGTGCTACATTATGTCGAATTGCTGCATTGTGAAGAGATACCTGACCTTACTTATTGATTGCCCCATAACACCATGCAACGGATGACGAAACGACATGCCCGACACCCTCTATGATAATGGGATTAATTGCAGACGCAGTGTACTTAATAAAATGTGCCTGAACTGATCACACCAATTTGCAATACCTTGACTTTATCGAGCTACAATGAACCACGTGTTATCCCTTACATATGCATTAGAGTAAAGATTTAGCGGTACTGCTGAAATGGTGTGTTTCTCTTCAAATAAAAAGGTCAGCATAAGTCAACGATGGGGAGAATTGTAACACAGTATCTTCGAAGATCCTAAAAGCACTAACATCGATCTAGTCCTAGCATATGCATTATATGTTCACCTGGCTCGGATGATAAGCCCAAACGCCCGACCCTAACTAGGATATTGGCATTAATTGTGGATGCAGTGAACCCAAATGCGTTGCCACAACTGGTTACACCAAATGTGGTGGCCTGGCCAGCATTCAGCCACGGTGACAGTGATATATACATGCTATAATAAACCACTTTTTATACCATATAAATGCAATTAAGTACAGATGTACACGTACTGCTGAAATGGTAAGAATGACAGCTTACATCAATCAACGGAGGGGCAAATTATAACCCAGTAACTGCGAATTGTCAGAATAGCCACCACAACTATTTTACCGTTGAGGGAGTGTTTTAAAGGTGCCAATTTATTACGATCCAAAGCGATCCAATTCTCAAAACTAATATTTGTTGAAAATCCAAAATTTATTTAAGCTCATATCGACCAAGACGTAACATATCTACCGAGCGACAGATGATCTATTAGGTAGATTGCTAACTATGAGTGCATGTTAATCTGTGCTAGGATAGCAGTGCATAGTTTTATTTTCGTGACCTACTTCACTAGCCTCATATTTAAAACGACATGTGGCATGACACGATAAATTTAGACATCGTAGTCGGTCATACATGCATTTATCTGGATCTCCTATACCGTTCATTTATCCTTATTTATCGTTGCATACCTCATTTGACTTTCTGCAGAATTTACCTAGTGTAAACGTGTTATCGTAAGCAATAGGCAAAAACATAATGTCCAGTATTAGTGAAAGCGCTAGGCCGTCTTTAAACATACCGATGGTAATTCATATCTGACCTTTAAACAAGGCTGTCACCACACGGCCAGTTATCTTACGCTCATTTCGCAAACTCACATAATCTGCTACCCTTTAATCCAAGGTATTTGTCATCAAGTAATGCGTCCTTGTCTGTATCTTTCTGCTTCCTGGCCTTTCGATCTCTCAACATGACGAGCGTGAATGAACGCTATGAGATGAGTGTATTATGACAATATAATCCCGTTGTACATCAATAATTAGCTAGTCAATGGATAATGTTTATTATGTAATATGTGACCCCTAATAGTATAACCTCAGTTACTCAGTCGAAGACATCCGAGTGTAGCGCCCGAGGTGCAAACCGATTAACCCGAGAGAGAACGAGTGATCCATCTAATGCCCCTTACCTGTCAAATTCCAGTAACTGAGGCTGTTGTTTTCATACTTGGAACGAAATTGGCACGATTGCCTTGAACAAGACTGATAGGGACAGTCTGTCAGCTTAGGTGCACTGTCGGCCTGTGCTTATTCCTTCCGTTTTCCCCATTTTGTGGGGGGTCCTGTCTGTATGAAATATTTGCGGTCATTTTACATTTTGACTTATATTATAGATGCTTTTGTGCCAATTTGCTTTTCTCCATTAGCAAGATATACACATTTGTCTGTACACTCAGAGCGAAAATATGTCCTATCGCTGTTTTTATCGCTATTCCTATGCGTTACAAAGTGCCTATTGACGCAAAATGGTGCAATACTCCAATGGAATGAGTGTATCTAAGCTTTCAATCAGATGGTTGTTATTATTTCAAGAAATTGCCTAATATATGATAATTTAAGTCCGGGTTTAATGTACAAAGATCACGGGTCAGCTATAACAACTATCGTCGTTGTTTCACCAGAACTGTATCATTGGTTTGACGTTTATCTCAAATTGAGCAACATCGTCGCAGGTTAACAGGTAATGTAACGTCATAACATCAAAATGAAGATCAATACATACGATATATGATAGTCAATTTGCAATTACAGATCCACACTGACAGAGAGTGCACAATAGTCGCTCAGCGCGACATCCAGTCATTTGAAATAGTTAACGTCATATGGATCCGGTTGAGCAACATACAAGATTTGCTATATTGCCAATACAGAGGCATATTACTTCAGGCATCATGAGTCTGTCGACAATTCGGATACCATGGAATCGGCTTGTCCACCGTTGACTAATGATCAATCCGTGACGGTATTAATTGATTGTTAAATCCAAATATATTGAGTAATAACAATGTGGCCCGATTGACACCTGGCTAAAGTTTACCACAGCAGTTCCTGAACACGTGTCACGGAGTTGTTCTATGCTGAATTATTCAAAAAGACCAAGCAGTTCATTTTTCATAGCCAACGCTAGGCTCTACTTGCGAGGCATACTCATTCCGGTGAGAACCAACTGTTTCAAAGATGGCTGCCGTATCGCAAAATTTTAAACTACGCTACTGTAAATCAATCCAGCCATTTCAAGGCACTCAAAGGAACTGATCAAATATCTTGAACGACGACCACAATAGCTCTTACTGCGCATCTGTGCTATATATAAAAATATCATGAACTGCATTAGAAAATGAAATGTGATAAACACATGTCAGTTCTACCGGGTAATGCTAACCTGTGTTTATCAACTTATATATTCTACACCGTCTGTGGAATTCTATGTTTTAATTATCCATTATATTTAAATGCGTTTTAAGTTCCAGAGAAAGGTTTGGCCCATGCATCGTTTCGTAATAGATGGGCATTTCTCTATGTTGAGCTCCATGCAATTCTCAGTAGCATTAATATATCTTCATATTAGCTATATCATGTATCGTTAGCTATCTTGAAACCGCTAACTATCTGTATTATATGCTGATGACAGCCGTGTGTTTCAGTCATTTGCCCACTCACCGCACAGTTTGTATGAGCGTAGCTGTAAGCTCTCTGCTATTTTTGCAAACCCAGTCTGTTACGATTACATTCCTAGATATGCGTGAAAATGTTTCATACCTATTATTCAAGAAGCTATCTTGGGTTTAGTCGAGACCGATTATAACTAGCGTTTTGCACGATTTAGTTGAAACGATCGTTATTCAATTTTATCCAATATTCGAGAATAATCTGGTGGTATTGTACCTGCCGCAACGCTTATAACACTTGACGTTCGTATAGTAATACATTTCCCTGGGGAATCCATGGTTGCAAATTTGCCGATTAAAAGCGTGTCACCAAACCTGCGCAACATTTATGACAGATTCTGCGTATACAAATCCTCATTGTTCATTACAAACCACTGGTTTCAGGATTATCAAGAAATGGTTTCAGCGGACTGGGTTCAATGAACAGCTATGAAAATATTACAATTGACACAACGTGCTACAGACATAAGTACCAGATAGCCATTCAGCCAGACTAAGTTCTAAAAATATTTAAATCTGGTTTTATTAACATCACGTGTATTTAGTTAAAGCTGTATGTTCATCGTACTAGTATCTTAACCTTACAATCGTGACTTTGAGTCGCTTAACAATAAATGATGGACGATTCTTTCTGCCAATAACGTATTTTCGCTCGACTGATATATAGCTCTGTAACGTGGTCCCTTTCCCAGGGTGTGATACGGAGCGCTGGACTGGTTAATGGTATGCAGCAGTTAGTATTCCATTGCTGTAACCTAAATTTTGAGGCACACTGGGTACACACAAAGCGAGTCAATGTGATGTATCTCATTGTTAATGCACCGCATCTTATCGCTCATGCGTTAGGTGGAGCAGCTATATAAATGAAACATTTACTTGCAGATATTTAACAAAGAGGTCGGGGAATCTAACTTGTGATATTCAAATCTCCTCGTGCAGATAAAGGTCAATCACATAGTGTCTTACACTGCAATGACACACTGTACAATGTTTACTATAGCAGACATTTGCGTATTAAAAGAGGCATCTGAGTGTGATTCTTGTGAGTCTGTATAAGATTAAACAAAGTCTCTGACATAGTAACTTGCTACGCCCTCAACTTCAGACATAAGTACCTTATATCCAGCCAGCCAGACGATGATCTCAGAATATTCAAATGTGATTTAATCGGCAGCACATGTTTGAAAAATTGAAGGTGTGGTATTATTCGTGCGCATAGCGTATTTTCGTCGACTGATATATACCAATGCGTCGCGGTCTTTTAGCAGGGTGTGGTACGGAGCGTTGGATTTGTTGCTGTAACTTAAATGTTGACGCATATTTGGCGCATACAAAGCGATGGGAGTATTTAATAGTGTATGCAACGTATGTTAACGACGAATCCATCTTATGCATTACATGGAGAGGTAATATGCATAAACCACTTACGTGCAGATTTTTAACAAAGATGTCAGGGATAAATAGGAATTGATATTCATGTCTCGTCGTGCAGAAAAAAAGACAATTACATTGTGTTCTGATCTGCAACAGCAAAACGCACTTTGCCTTTTGCCTGCCTGGACTACTAATTTGAGTTTGGGAATTTTACTTCAGCATGCACTAGCATAGAGGCACCCGTACACGATTCAACAAAGTCTATAACATAGTGCTAAAGGTAATCGGTCAGCCGGAAGCATGAGAGATATGTGCTTAATTTGAATCAAAACCTCGAATGGCTGGGCAAACGCCCTCAAACAAACAACCCTCGTATTGAACTTCGTTGAGTGCTGATCCTAAGTGGTCAATACTCTTGTGTCCGTAGATAAAAGTAATATCTTATGTTTTCCGCAAGTATATTTTGATGTATTATGTCGTGCATCAAATGCAGAGTCAGGCTGCCTGATTGCAGGAATCAGTATATTTAATGCATCATGCTTGTCCATATTGGACGTTTCAATCACTTCTTCGATCCTTATTTGCACGCAAGTTGTACTTCTATGAGTATAGCAGGAGATTGATAGGTCACTGGACACTCGAAGGTTTTAGCATTGGCCTTGGAATGTAATGACATATATCCAATTACATGCACTGTCAGGCGTACTGAGAGTAAACATGGTGTGTTTTAATGGGTGTTATAACGTCATTATCGGTCGGTTGTTTCTAGGAACTATGTTTAAACCTGAGGCTTAAGCAAATAGTAGAGAGGTTTCGAAAACATGCGGCCTCTCATTACGCCGCCGTATGAAAAAACGGTGTCCCCTTGGTTACCCCTCTTAGCACGTTCCACGCTGTAAGAGATTTTGCAACGTCAACGGACACTCGAATCGAGGTGTATACGCCAAGAAGACTTGATATATGTATATACATAAAAATTTATATATATATATATATATATATATATATATATATATATATATATATATATATATATATATATGTAAACCTATATATATATATATTTATATTTATAAGCAATATATATATATATATATATATATATTATATGTTTATACTTATACATATATATGCAGATATGTATACATATATACATATAATGTATATAAATGAATATATACACATGGATATTTATATGCGTGTGTATATTTGCATATATGTGTGTTTGTGCGTTGATGTTAATAAATATTCATCTTTATAAAGTATGTATATATATGTATGTTTATATACATATATGTATATTTATAAACATGTATATATATATATATATATATATATATATATATATATATATATATATCTATCTATCTATCTATCTATCTATCTATCTATCTATCTATCTATCTATCTATCTATCTATCTATCTATCTATCTATCTATCTATCTATCTATCTATCTATCTATCTATCTATCTATCTATCTATCTATCTATCTATCTATCTATCTATCTATCTATCTCTATCTATCTATCTATCTATCTATCTATCTATCTATCTATCTATCTATCTATCTATCTATCTATCTATCTATCTATCTATCTATCTATCTATCTATCTATCTATCTAGCTATCTATCTATCTATCTATCTATCTATCTATCTATCTATCTATCTATCTATCTATCTATCTATCTATCTATCTATCTATCTATCTATCTATCTCTATCTATCTATCTATCTATCTATATATATATATATATATATATATATATATAACATATAATATATATATATATATATGTATATATATATGTATATATATATATATATATATAGATATATATATATATATATATATATATATATATATATATATATATTATTTATATATTTATATATATATACATATATAGGTTGGATCAACAGGTGAAACAATCCGCCTGACTTCTTGAGACTTGAATGCTTACTTTGATTGGTGGTTCCATTTATGAAGGGGGCTGCGTCCGACAAAATATCCTCCAGCGGTGTTACAGTCAAGTAATACGGTATGAAATGTCTGTATTGCAATGACCTTATTTCTTCCTCCTATCAGAGCTATCTATTTGAGATAAGATTATCACCCTTACTAACAGTACTGATTTTGGAGAAAGCACGAAACTCCAGCAGCGTTATATTCAAGCGCACGGATAATGACAGTGTAAATTCTGATTAACTGCAATAATCCAGGGTGTTACCTTTCGCATTTGGCCTTAAGGCGTGACTTGTGCCTTCACTATGCCACTTATAGAGTCATTGCTCACCGGATTGTGCTGCATAAAGCCCAGTAAAGTAAATACCATGTGACCATAAACGCCTCGTGCTGTGACTGCTTTATCACGCAACAATGTTTCTACAATATTACATACCATATAGCACATATACTCAATTTTGGCCTCTAACGTAAACAACGAGTTCCTTAACCTTATATTTGCCATTTAATGCGGCGTTTTGTGTCCGAAAGAAACAGCACGAGAGATTATGTCATAAAATCTTTAATGTGGTTGTTTCTATTTAGCTTTCTCATTGATAACCATTGCTTATCTGTATACAATTGTCAGAAAGTGGGATGCAGTTTCTAAACATTCGATGATGATT
>CM067358.1:49273112-49335612 GCA_034190875.2 Urechis unicinctus | reverse complement strand
GATGCGAGCACACGGTCGTCGAAATGATTGGACAATTTTGCACAGGAAGTCAAGAGCTAATCTTCCATGGTCTTTGTCTGCTCATTTATAGTGGCACTAACTTGGCAAATCTTACCCAGAATATCCGCCATTCGTCATCGGATTGTTGGCTGGTGTATTATACTTCCCTTCATTGGATGTATTGAGCACGTTCTTTAATACACCTGGTGGAAATACTCTGACACGTGCGCAAAAACACAGTTTTTAGGTTAACAATCACGTCAAGTGCCAAAGAAATCCATGTAGGCTTGCATTTTGAAGTTACTGATACAATCTGTAGACCAAAGAAATACAGAGGTGATAAATTCTAAATGAAATAAATATGGATTTTAGATCGATGTTTTTGATATAGTTTAGCAATTCAACGATTAGATTTTTATAGCTGCTCTCTCATTTCAAGCTATATCAAAGACAGAAGAAAAACCATTACCATAGCCTAAATGCGTTAAACATTTAACAGGTTGACCAAGATCAAATGGCTTATCGGCTGCCTTGCAAACGCCATGTGCCTCTGATGGTTGGAAACGATCTGGGGAGTATATTATACGCATAATGAATAAAATACAAAACACTGATACCATATATACTGATCGCTAATGAAAAAGGAGGTAGCACACCAAGCATTAAATTTAATAAGCGCCTGATAGTCCAGATGACTGGGGCCGTTTTCATGAAATAAAATCTTTATTTGAGTCGTATCAAATTGAGTCTGCGATCTCAGGGCGTATCTGCTAAACAAATTGCTGGTGAACTCAGCTGGAACTGCCAGATTATGGCTGTAAAACAGCCAAAGCAATCTATTTTGTGCGAAATATTTGACGAACTTAATACGCCGAGCATTTGTTAAGAAAAGGCTAAACAAGACCAATCGAAGATAACAGGGGAGGGACTTGTTATCACGCCAACTCTGTCAGAAGAGGGTTATTTTTATCATAAGCCAGGGAATACCGACAGTTGATGGACTCTCTGGGTTTGAAATTTAGTGTTGTAGTTCACTTGATCTGCCAATAGTTTATTTGCTTGTGATAAACAATCATAAATGTGTTTAATAATATTTTTTGTAAACCTTTCAGCCACGTCATGTCTCTCAAATATTTCCGAGGGAGGTTTGTATATTATAAACCTGGTTGAGTATTTAAATTGTAAATAATTATCTTGATAGTTACCATAGATTTTACATGCTGTTCAGTATTTGTGTAATAGATCATTTCTCGTGTGCTTGCTGTGCATTTCTAGAAAATCAAACACCCGAAATATTTCGCCCTCATTCAATTTCCTGCATCTTCGGCAGATAAATAGCTGTGTGCTTTAAATTTTTGACGAAATAATTATTTATTCGAGAAATCTCGTTGTAAGGAAATTCTAGCAAGTCGCTCAATGAAGGGATTTTGGTGCCCTTAGGCGACATTCTTTGCGCAGCAGCTATATATATTTGTTGGGACGACTTTTATTTGGTTATAAAAATGTAAAATCCGAATCAGCGATCAGAAAAAACACATACATGAATATATATATAGGAAGAGAGATATATATATATATATATATATATATATAGAGAGAGATATATAGAGAGAGAGATAGAGAGAGAGAGAGATAGAGATAGATAGATATAGATATAGACAGAGAGAGGCAGATATAGATATATATATAGAGAGATCTCTCGACGTAGATATATATACAGGGAGATAACAGGGATATATATATATCTATATAGAGGGAGAGAGAGAGAGGGAGAGATTTATAGCGATATATCTATATAGATAGAGCAAGAGAGAGAGAGAGAGATATATATATATAGGATATATTTATATTGATAGAGATCTATATATATATATATATATATATATATATATATTTATATATATATTTATATAAATATATGCATATATATGTATATATTTATATATATATAAATATATATACATATTTATATATTTATATATATGTTTTAATATATATCCCTATATATATAATATAATATAGAATATATATAAAAATATAATATATATATCTATATATATATGGATATATCTCCCTCTATATCTATATATATATATATCTATATATATATATATCTATATATATATATATATATATATATATTTATGCATATTAAAAAAACCCAGATGCGTAAATGCTGGTTGATATTTAGCTCTATTATCGATGTACATAAGGGGCTAGATATCATCTTTGCTAAGCTTAACCGCTTGCATTACATTACGGCTCATTCTGTTAACAATATGGATCAAAGGGTCTTTGCGGTGTGGAAATATTGCTTCGGCAGCACCTCAATACACGTCGTTAATTCTTATTCGGAGAGCGTTAATGCAAGAGTCGCTGTATAACAGTATGACCGATGTGTGGAGTGGCTAGAGCTTTCCCATTTCCAATCAACACGTAATCACCGCCATCTATCAATGTCTCAGGATAACCCTTGATGCTGCAAGCGCAATCTACCCTCATCACTTCCCGCTGCTATTATCGTTTATAACGCACTAGATGATGAAGCGAGTTGAACCACTGCATCATACCAGGCGTTCGTTAAACATCGCTAACCAACCTGCATCTGAAACTAAAGCGACGCAATGTTCATCTTTATAGCTGATGTTTGCCTATAAGCTCAAATGTCAACTGATAACTCATTTTCCGTTGCTATCATTCCGGATATCAATTTATCGCGATGTGCAAATAATAATGAACGTAACACCAAGTAATTTAGAAATCCTCTGTATATAGTTGAAACTCCAGTAATTGTGGCCGGGGTGTCATGAGTTATTATTGGGTATGTTCTTGGTCCCTTTGGTTTTACCTCTGAGATGGGTTTTAGCGGAATGAGACGTGTGGGTTCTCTCTTGCGTTTATCTCGTCGTTTGTGCGTCTATACATGTGTGAGTGGAGCCTCGTTATTTGTAGCGAAATGAATATACGGCATTGTAGGAAATTTCGTGTGGTTTAGAGCAGCTTGGACGTATCTGAACATTTTGCTATTCGTTGGCATTCATCACAATTTGGATTATTGGACAAAAGAGGTATGCGTTGACGAACGCTATAGATTGGAGTAGGATATAATTACAAAGTGCAAGGGGCAGCGAACATGCGGTCCTGAATGAGGCAAATTTTTCTTGTCCCGACGTGCCAAAAATGTATGATGTAATTAAGATACCTGAATTGTGGCGTGACTCGGATTGGAGTGCATGTAAGCGTGTTTGCGCATCACTGGTGTGCATATAAGTGTAAAAGTGCATGGGCGCATCTGTTGGGGATGATATCATGATATATGTTCGTTAAAAAAAATATAGTTGTTGCTTGCCAATATGTAGGTTATCATCACGAAATCATTATGCATGCAGTTGTATAAGATTTTGATAAAATTCATTCGTTGACAAAACCCGCAAACTTCAATATCTTCTATACAACCATATATACTTTGATCCCAATTGCCGAAATAATGTTTCATCATGTGTGTTGGATATGTTTACTTGAAAAAAATAAGATATTTGATTTTGTTTTAGGTTTTATTACCGCAAACTTTATTTTTCTCCTTATTCATCAATGTACAACAATGAATTAGATCGCGAATTGCTACCAATGGTTCATAATGATCACATCTACAAATATTATTTTTCGAATCCATGCTGACTGAGAATGTGTAAAAATTTCCGTATTCCGCAAATATTCAAAAATATATATGGGCACGAAAGGTTGGAATCATAGGTATCAATTAGTATCTTCACCTTCGTTGACGACCTTTCGAGAACCTAAAGTATATACCAAGAACAAAAAGTCACCAAAAGATTTTTATTCGCAATGAACTATTTCGTTGTATCAATTAAAATATGCCGAATAAATCATTGATAATTGATGATAGCAACAATGCACTGTAAGTATTTGTCCACGAATGGTTGGAGTCTACGAATGGTTGCAAGCGTCCCTATTAAATATAATATAGATATATATATATATATATATATATATGATATATATATATATATATATGAATATGCTGACTGAGATGTGTATATATATATATATATATATATATATATTTTGGAAATATATATATACATATATACATATATATATATTGTTCAATTAAAATACTCGATATACATATATTTATATATGCATATATATATACATATATATATATATAAATATATATATATATACGCAGATATATTATATATATATATCTATGGTATATATATATATATCTACGTATATATATGATGCATATATATATATATCACATATACTTTATATATATATATATTTATATATATATATATTTATATAGAGACATATACATCTATATACATTATATTATATATAGATATTATATATATATATTATATATATATATATTATACGTATATATATATATATATAGAGCTACATATATATATATATATAAAATTTATAGGGTGTATATATATATAAATATATATTTATATATATATATATATAACGTATATATATATATGTATATATATATATATATATATTATATATATGTATATTCTAAATATATATATATATATATATATATCTATATATATATATATATATATATATATATATATATATATATATATATATATATATATATATATATATATATATATATATATATATATCTCCATATATACATATATTTATATACATATTTATATGCATATTAACAAACTGCCGATGCTTCTATGCTGGTTATTACTTTACTGAATTGTGGCATGACTCGGGTTTTAGTGCATGTGAGCGTGTTTGCGAATCAGTGGTGTGCATATAAGTGTAAAAGTGCATGGGCGCATCTGTTGGGCATGATATTGGGATATATTTTCGTTAAATAAAATATAGTTGTTGCTTGCCAATATGTAGGTTATCATCACGCAATCACTATGCATGCAATTACCAATATATGTGAATCACAATCACTTATAAATAGTAATTGTATTGGTCATATCGCGGTTTATTGTTCTGTACATACTTAATGCTGGTGCTAATATCAAAAGCTTCCGGTAAAGGATAACATGCGTCATCGGCCACAATGTGCACGAAAAGAGCTAAAGGCCTGTTGGTCTGGAGTGTAGCCATTGAATGCCCGACAGGGACCTGAATTGACAATATCTCACACTCCCACTTACATTCTTCCCGTCATGATGCAAATGACATGTAGTATATATTATATCTAATGTATACGCTAATATAGTAAATCATCAGAACAATGTACCACGTGACGCTGTTTGACTCATTAAGCAAGAGTAGAATATTCGCACGACTGTAGTCTTCTATAAAGCATATTGTGGCACTATGAGGTAGCCGACACAATCAAGCATCTGGGCTGAATGATGTTAAGTGCAAGTATGAGTCACAATGTTATTTGTGCCGTGCATTGTAATCACAGAAAGCTATTCTCGACCGCTATGCAACGTATTTTACCGTGGTAACGTGTTATTCGGGCGTAGGATATAGAGAAACTCGCTGGCTTTATTCCATTACTGGAGAATATAATTTTTCACAGGTCTAGTCCTTAAAACTTCCGTTCAAAGCACCAATTCCATTGGATTGGATCATTTGACATTCCGGATCTGACAAGGTGAAGATTCCCCCTTTGTTTTGGATTATACTTACTACTTATGCGTTTATGTGATGTATTTCTGCCACAGTGATAGCCATCGGCGTCAAGGGATATAATTGCGTCTTTGATCATGAAATATAACTGGCTCGAGGAAAGTTCCTGCATTGCTACGCAGCATTACTTGATATGATAGAACATACAATCCTCCAATATTCATGGTTGAGATTCAGACCGAGAAAACATATTTTAGGGCAGGTTTTGTTCGCACCATTCGTATGCAGACGTATTACGAAAGGCCATCGGCATTAGTCTCAAATGTGCTACTACTACTCAATTACTGATAATCAGCACATTATCTCAGAGAACACGAGTATGTTTCTTCCCCTGCCACATGATACGCATGGTCGATATGCGTACCGATTCTAATAAACCTTAGGTGGGTGGCCAGCCGCCTTTGAGTCACGCAAAATTATTTCCTCTGTAGCTGGAGTTCCGCGGTATGCTGTCAATACGAGGTTATCTAGAAAACTAGAGAAAACAACAGCTTTAGCGGGTTGTAGTTGAAGCATGGCACAATCAGTCATTTCGAATTCAGAGCAATCTGATTTGCGAAGCACAATGGTTCTAAGGCAGTAATATTAATGATAATGTCATAGTGTAGCAAAAAGTGCAAGCAGCCCTGCCTAGCATGCAAGCAAATAGACACACACGCACGCACGCACACGCACACACACACACGCACACACACACACACACACACACACACACACACACACACACACACACACACACACACACACACACACACACACACACATTCATCTTAATTACATTCTTACCCATGCGTGCTTTCGTTTACTCGTTTTATATGCAACGGAGTTGCGCAATTAACCGTTAGCTACGCTTTATCTATGTCCCTGTGACGTTGACATCGGAAACAAAACAATATGAGCGGGAGACGCCTTTCGATTGAAGAACCCGCTAATGGCAAAATACGTGACAGTATCTTCAAGAGGAAAGTCAATAATATTAAACTCCCTTTGGATGCCCTAGCGGAATAGATATGATAACAAATAACTATGTTAATGCCATTGATTGGCCAAAAGTGATGCAATTGAATTTAAATGGCATCTTACTTTTGCGTTAGCCTTTAAAATTACCTAAGTGGTAATGTGCCTTCACATGTTGTCATACAAGCTCTAGGAGCTCGCTGTGTTTTCATCACTGAGGCAAGTTGGTTATCTGGGTGGTTTAAGGATGTCTTCAAGGCGAAGGAGCGTTAACCAATTAGCTCGCTGATAAGGCAACGACATCAATATTCCAGGAACAAAAGCACAAAATCCTAGGTGCTTGTCGCTGCCTGCATATGAAGTTAAAAAGATGTCATGTACACCTAGATGTACCAGTGAGAGCGGAGATGCCGTATGTCATATACGCATGCGTTTGCCGAGAGTTCTACTCATTAAACGTTTGAATATTAATCACGTAATGCAGTGGGCTTGTGGATATGAAGTGACAATAAATACAAAATCAATAGTCACGAATGATTGTTATGTGTGCGCTTAAAATGTCATTAGTATACATACTATTTATTATATACCAGCGTCGAATGTCTGCGTTTTTTCAAGTGTAATAAACTACATGCGCCATTGAATGCATTGTGCCACTTCACTGAGAATATGAATAAAAATATCTGGTTGATTGGCAGGCAAGTGACTGGTTTGCATTATATCGTAAGCATAGTACGGGCTGTTTAATCGAATTATTGGATTGCTTCCAGATCTTATCTGTGGCATTTTGCGCTGTATCCATTACTCCCTCATATCCGACTTGATTTTCGAACAGTCTGTTAGTATTTTGGCGTTCTTACCGCTAAAATCACGGTATACATTTGAGGTCACAGCATGATTCATGACGTCTAGTCATATTTGTATCGGATCGCATGCGCAATAGTCACGCGTATGTCATTGTAGAATTTTGACGAAAGGTTCTTACAGGACTAAGTTCTCATCTCCTCTTTTGAGGACTTCTGTTTCTGCGAGAGCATCTTCCTCGTTTCCGAGAGCGTCTTCAATAGAGTGAACTATGAGGAAGAGGTCGAGTCGTTCGTTGATGTCGAGTTTAGTTGGACCTGCTGAATACTAACGATGATTGTCCTTTCCCTGGGAGTCGAGTGCGGTAGGAGGGATGTACTTCCATATTTGACACAGCTGTGTTTTATCTATACCAAACCGTATTGCAATATAATTTTCCTTTCCAGGAAGGGTGCTGGAGTGGAAAAACTGTAGCAGAGATTGTCTCTACGTTGTTGCATACAACGGTTCATTGTTGCGTACAACGTGCCATCGGTGGCACTGATTGTTCTAGGCCAGCAGCGTCATACGCAGCGCCATACGTTCCTTATCGCTTTTGGCGTGGACCGCACTGGCCCACGTTTGCAAAGCAGCCTACTGTGTTCCTCCGAGAGATCTATTTACCTTGCAAGTGACCGTAGGTTGACCTCTTCATCTTTCGGGTTAGTCGCAGGCTCGAACCTCTTGGAGTTTGTACACTGAGGTATTTTACATTCTTTGTAGTTAGTAATCGCAGGATCAAAAAACTCTGTGGAATGGGAGAGCCTAGAGCTTCGATTAAGCCTCTGGGTATTTTCTTCGTATATAGTGCTGCTCTAGGGTCACCGACACAAATCACATTACTACGACGAAACAAATGCGAAAGTTGACATCTTTGGGCCAAAATAACCCCATTGCATCGATACAGAGGCGCTTGTGTGACCTCTGCCTGAAGGGAATGACAAAATACGTAAAGGAATATATATATATATATATATATATAGAGATATATATATATAGATATATAGAGATATATATATATATATATATATATATATATATATATATATATATATATATAGTATAAAAAATATATCTATATATGTGTATGTAGATGTCCCTCTCTATATAGAGTGTATACATATAGATAAAGATCCATATGTATAAATATATATATATAGATAGAGATCTATCCACATATATATATACACATATACATATATTTATACATATATATAGAAATATATATATATAATTATAGATATAAATATATATACATATATATAAATATATATATATATATATATAAATATATATATAAATACATATGCATGTATATATACATATAAATACATATATATATATATATATATATATATATATATATATATATATATATATATATATATATATATAATAATATATATATTATATTTGTATCAATTTGTCTTGAATTGGTTCTATAAAACCATAGTAAGCTTCGGGCAACATATGATTAAATTGATAGAGAATAGAATTGGAAGGAAGGGAGATCATCTGTTAATGGAAACCAACCAGTTTCTTATGAGATAAAGTCGTTTGTTCAAACAACTCTGGACGTAAGACGTTAGGGATCTTAGGGAATCGTTAATGTTTGCTTTCAAACAGCTTGTTTTTGCGTTTCGTCTCCATATTTCTTTATCTGTCTTGAACTCCAAGTAGAATTACATGTTGAGCAGTTATGTTAATATAGTGCGGGCCGTTTTAAGAAGCGGAAATAAGTAACTCGGTTCCAGTGAGAAGTGAGAACGCAGGGAAGACGTTTAATAAACGGAGGTGTTTATACATGTCATTGCCTTTGCCATGCATGGCCCATGCTTAATTGAAGAAAACACTTAATTTCAGAGGAGAATAGGCAGACTGAATCATTCATAAGAAGATTTCATTCTGCATAATTAAATGAACGAGACTGTAAAAAAAACGTTTGGAGCAAATATGTAAGAAACGCATCATTTGCTCAGACGACCTGTATGTTTTATGCCTGTCTCGAAATGGTTGGTGTATGCTGTGTGTCTGTGGCCGGCAAGTGAGTGTATGTGTTGCTTTCGTAAGTAGATAGTAGCAAGTCAAGCGATTTTTTGGGTCGCTGTATAACTTGGTTTTCATCAGATTGGTGCTTCCAATCATTTTAGATGTATTATACTTGACGGTGCAGGGGTGTCTGTATTGGTTCTAGGATCAATGTTGCAATTTTGAGTGGCATATGATTGCTTTGTGCTCCCAGATTCAAAGTTGCATTGCGTGTTGTGTCTGAAATGATTCTCGAGGCACAATTTACATGGTCAGCTTGTCAGCTTTGGCAAAGAATTCCGTTGTTGATTCTTAGTCATTCTATAGGCTTTGATGTCAGTTGCGGTATTCGATCCGGCCATGTCCCTTGTGTTGTGTCTAATTTGAGTTCCTGAACTATTTCATTAAATATGTACATTGATGTAGCTTTTTACTGTGCAATAGTATTGAACAATAAATGAAACAGACTTGAAAGAAAACACTTTAAAGTTGGGGCTAAAAAGGTAGACTTACTGTAAATATGGCAAATGAATCGAAGTAGGTCTGTACCCATATTTTATGTTTGCTTTCGTAGCCATTATGTTACATGTATTCAATGACATAACTAAACGGAAGTTTGAACATGCAATGACTTGTACAAAGACACCAGAATCTCGACGTACTGCCTCATAAGCCGTTAGTATATAAGTTGTCAAAGGGATCGGGAAATATAGTGCCGATATAAACCATCGGTTGTTACACCCGTGGTTTTCCTAGCACCGTAGCACCAAACAATAGGACATTAATCCAACAATTAAACGATCGGAAGCCACAATCTCAGCGACTGAGCAACTGTCATATAGCGCCCTTGCATTGTATTCCAAAATTACCTGCCATATACGTGCAAGAAAAAACTGAACTCACGGAAATTTTACGCTGCCATACAATTAACAGCAGTAACAAAAATTTTCGGCAATAAAACCAGACGTTTGACTATTATTAAAACCCGGACCGAATTGTCCAATCGTGTTTTAAATGACAACGTAGGGTCGAGCCAAAATTCCGGACAAAGGTAAGCAGTTTCCAACTTGATAAATAGGGCAATTTGAGTGATAACTAGTAATACATGTGAATAGGATGTCATGTTTGACATCCAATGACCAGGAATATGTGATTTATATGTCAGCTCTCCTTTTGTTTTATCAATACGTTTGCGAAAGTCAGAATACAGTCCATATTCAGTTTGCGCCACGAGTTTTTGGATCGTAGGCATAGGAACCAACTAGTGTAATATATATTGCAATACTGTACCATATGGTACTACAAAACACTCGCTCGTATACTCGTCACATGGCACCCTCTCTATTTACAGTTCCTGGATAGAACAATGAGATTAATCGCACGAATTAGGTTTGTAATCTAAAAAAAATCTTGTTTCGACACTTATGCAAAACCTTAAAAGAGTCCATTATGATTTACGGTCATATCGATAATAGTTGCGACTGTGCACGCACTAACTGAAACGGACAATGCATACGAAATTTCATCAATCAGCAATGTTTTCTCGGAGGCGCAACAGAAAACAATTTCATATTGAGACCAGCTGAAGGCATTATTAGCTAGATTATGTTGAAGTGCAGAGTAACCATTTGAGTATCTCAAAAGATCACGCTATGCTGCGACCTTAGAAGACTTGTATTTTATTGCTCTTCTCCATAGATTATCAATAATAATATGTTATTGTATATATATATAAATATATATATATAAATATATATATATATGTATATTTGTATAAATATATATATATGTATAAATATATATATATATATATACAAATATATATATATATATATATATATATATATATATATATATATATATATATATATATATATATATATATATATATATATCATATATCTTCGCTGGTGAAAGACTTGAATGCCTTGGTGCTCTGCGTTCGGAAGTGTATGTGATGCTTTAAGTTCTGAAGCTTGACATTCCCATCCAGACCAATATATCCATCTTAAGACGCTATTAAGTGTAGCGTGGAAGCGAGCCATTATATACTTGAAGCCTATAATTGCTGGACATAGCAGGTTTGTGTATTAATTGCTGCTGGTGTGCTGTGCTTAGCCTCTTTTCAAGCCATAGTACCAAGTCCGAGAAACAGATAGATGTTTGGTGCATAACAAAGGCGCAAATATGCTGCTTGGATTCATAGCATGACATAAATACAACGCAGTGAATTGTAGTGTTAGATAACAGGTAAGGGGATCACCTTACTGCAAACAAACAAATATGATGTACAGGTTACAGTTTGAGACCGCGAAAATATTTCAGCTTAGCTACATTGTACTAGAGTATCGGTTTGTAATTCTTATCTAATTCTTAAGGCAGCAAAACTAACTAAGATATCAAACGCCAGATAGTACGGCTATTATACATCATCATATCTGAATTAGGCAATAAGTAGCATCACCATAACCCCAATGCGAGTGTAAGTATTGCACACCCGCTACATTTTCAAGCAATCGATTTAAGAGAGCATTACGCATAGTCTCTTTTTCTCATACGCGTTTGCAAATAATTGTAGTTTTCACCATGCTCATAAACCAGGACAATTCCGTGACTGCATTATCAAGCAGCGAAAACTCATGATAACTACAATTATTTGCAAACGTTGTTGTGTAACATGCCTTGTGTTGCTAGCAGCTGATCGGTGAATTCACAAATCATTTGTTTAGAATGCGATTTGATGTGGACAATTTTCTGATGCTGTCAGATTCGAAACATATATTATCTTTAATAACTATTTCATCACCAGTTTAGGTGTCTGCCACATTTCAAAAAGACGATAGCTTTCTCTTTGTTCATACGATCATCCATTCGCCTGTATACGAGACTATTTACCATCACTTACATTATTTTAAATGCATGCATGCGCAAACGTATAATTTTGATGTTGCTACTTCACAATGCACAAGTCCATGACTTACTTTGGTCGCCAATTCATCATCTATTATCGTATGTTATAATGAAAAAGAATCTTCACACAGACTTTCATAAACTTCTTCCGACGGCAATACCAATTTAAAACTGTCGGAACCCGTATCACCTCAAACAGCCGGTGAAATATGTACTTTGCGCAGAGTGTCTGGCAAATAGTGAATTAATGTAGATAATTCGACTGTGGAATACGAACATAAACTGCTAAGTGTTATGGGATCTCAAAGCACTTGTTTGGAGACGCTTCAGTCTCGTGGGGGTCAGTACTCAGTATTTGGGGCACTCTCATGCTCTTTTTGGTTAGAGTTATAGTGGGAGGGCTAGCTGACATTAATGTATGTGATTGGCTAAGTGTCTCAATTTACATGTATCACATTCATTTCGATTGATCTGAATCGAGTCTTTAGTCTTCGATAAAAAAAAATTTGAGGTGCTTGACGAGTGTGTGGCACATTTGTTTGCATGTGTGTAAGGTGCAATGCTAATCCTTTGCTTTAATTTTTATTTGTTCCGTATTTAAAGCATGCAGAGGAGCTTATGGTCCCTAATCTATTTCATAATTGTGTTAATCGCTTGTCAGAGCTTTATCAAAGCTCTGACAAGCGATTACTCATTCCTCAGATACACGTTATTGTTATTAACATGATAGCGTTCGATAAAGTTCTTTCACTTCTCACTATAATGTCTCAGCTGTAGTCAGTTAACACCTATCGTCATAATGAGCGGAATTCATTGAGGCTTATGTGGGCCGTGGTAGAGAACCCGCTGCCACGTATGCGGTGCATTTGAACTCATAACAATATCAACATCGCTTCAAATGACTTTACTGTTGTCCATTACTACTGCTGATGTTTAGCTACGATGCTACTGTATAGCACAAAGCGTATAGTATGTCAGCTATAATTACAAATTTCTTGGTACAGCCGAGCCTTTCACAATTATGGAATGAATGGAGGAACCGATATCTCTTATATCAGACATGAATCATAGCCAAGACCAAGTGTCATTACGAAGCTACTTCATTACCCGCTGTTGGATCAAGAAATGCGGATGTGTTGTCATAATGTCGCAAACTGTAGCTTCGTATACACTTGCACAGAGACGTTTACAAAAAAGTATCGCTTCATAACACTGGTAACGCATATGCAAAACACTTCCCACACCTACTTAATGATACAACTCAATGATCCCAAAGGTGTCGACTTCATACGCGTAACTCATATATGTATTAGCCCATTGAATAAAAAGCTATGAATAGATGTCATAAAAAAATCCACCTTAAGATAGGCGCTTTAAACAGCCGAACTCAATGTTGATAATTGAGAACATTACTATCAGAATGATAAGGTTATTTACAATTACCACACAGGTTGTTCCCTGTAACAGTTACGATACACATACAAGTTAATGAGGTTTGTTTGCAGTATTCACTTATTCCTCTGTACGGCGCTCAACGGTTGCTGAAGTAGGACGAATACTCGAAAATTGATATCAATAAAGACCCATCAAGTGGAAGACACAACTATACTTTATGAATAGTGGGAATGACAAACATCAGGCACACGCTGACAGTAAATGGTCCATCAAACGGCGTCCAAATACCCACAGGTCTGCGACGGCTAACAAATGGCGTAAATTAAATACCGACAATTTTAGTACACGAAAGGTAACAGAGGGCCGAATATGTCTGTTATCAGATGACCATAGCAGGTTTCACAATTGATATGTCTTGAGGCGCCAAATATCGGCTTTGTATAGGAACTGTTCTTGCTATCTAGCGGATGTGATATTTAGAGTGTTGCCGAAAGATAGCAGAGGCAGTTATGTTGTCTGCATTGTATTAACTACTGTAATGTGTTCAATCTTGGTTGATTTATTTCTAAAAATTGGTACAGATATTAAAACATTGCATCAATTACATAGAATTTTCTTCTGGGTTCTATGAGTGTGATGCACACGGATGTCTAGTAGCCTGATCGGCCGCAGGATTTTCCTTCATCGCTTAGTAATCAACTCCGCTACACCATGGAGTTCAACAACGATTTGTATGTATTCATTCTTGTCGATATCTAGGTAATGACCTGATATTGTGCAATACCAGCAACAGCATTGCATAGATATTACCTCGTCTGGAATATATAGATTATGCAAAGGAGCGGATTGCAGCTTAATATTAAAGTTGCCAGTTTTGTAAAATATTAGTATGCAATTCTTTCCCAACGTGTATGCGAATGGCAGGCCAAATGGTAGTTTAACATGTATGACCTCTAAAGAGGAAATCAATACTGTTAATATATCGACACCTACTATCAACGAGCATTTAAGGTTTACGATAAGCATATAATGTCCCACACAAAGCATTAGCCGAGCAGTTACACTCCCACAATGATGTGCGTGTTGGACATGTCTCACATTAATACTCAATGCATTGAACTGTTCACATCGGAATGATATGATCGTCAACACTTATGGGGAATTAATACTTTAAACTGGCAAAACGAACGTACTTGAATGAACTGGCTATCTGTTTGAATTAAAATAATGGTGGTTTTTTTTGCAACACTGAATATGGAAGAATTCATTCAGTAAGCTGGAAAGGTGAAACTAACGAATGTCATAACTCGTGGACGGAAATTGAACAATAATATCAATACATCGTTCGCAACCATGCTTATCATTTTATGGTTGACATATAGATCCACGTTCTGTTTGGTGAAGGTTAAGGGAAAACAACCTTTACGCCACTTTATGGTGACGCAGTAGGTTGTACGCAATACATTGTGTCTTATATGAAAATATGATGCGATGATTTGGACCACTTTTGAACGACAGATTGCGCAACGATCGGATTACTTGAGCTGCGTAGATATTGTGGCGCGCTTTGTTTCCATTCATGCAAAGCCGTCATGTGGTCGAGAATAAATTTACAAGCTCGGTCGTTGAAAATAATAAGGGAACCGCGTGATTGCACTGGAAAGATCAGAATACAATTCGATTAGCGAATTGATCATAATCCTTGATCTCCCATCTCTATCATTATTTGCCATGCCCTGCTATATTGGTCACTCATCGCAAGAAATTACATGTTCATTGACTCTAAATCAACTACTAATTTTCCAACCGTAGTCGAGGCGCAAAATGAATGGATAACGCAAAGGGTTTAGTTCAACAGCAATACATTACCATTATTTGTTAATGTGCGCCATCCATGATTCCAGATAGATAGGTATTGATTGCTGGTGATCATGCCTGGATCGATCATTGAGTGCTTTCATGAAAATCTCAATCACTCAAGTTTAATTTTCTGTTATAGTGGTAATGGCAAGGCTTATTGCCATTGTCCTCCCTCAAAGTAACACTCGATACATCGCCGCTATGCTCAAATATTCTGTTGTTTCCTCTTTAAAACTCTTAAAGGCAAATGAACCGTACGGCTTGCGGTCGTGAAATTACCCAACTTCGTATGCAAATGTTGCTATTAAACTCCCGAGAATGGTTACTCAAAAATCCATTATGACAAAATTAGATATGTGATACTTTTGTAAATTTAATATGTACAATATATCACCTAATGCTGTGCTGCATATATTAATAAGCAGCATCAAAACTTTGAGCATCCGCCTTTAGAAGAAGCCGTCACAGCCATAACAGGAATCCTTGCTCTCGCCGGCCGTTGAACTAAAAGTTAGACATAAATGACGATCAATGATTTTGCATAACATACACAACATCTCCGTTATAAAATCGACTTGCGACAAACTAATGTATGCATACATTTGACCTATAATACTTGCACAATTGCTTAAATGCAGCAGAGGGTATTTTCTTACAAGGATAACAACATTAAAGTTAAGAAAGTTTAGACTTACACCCAGCTGTGAGAGTGCACTGCTCATAGGAATCGCACAAAACTGCAGAGGAGGATTGAATTAGAATTCATTTACATTTCACTCCATCCAGCAAAAGGGAGGATGATACGCGTTCATGCAAGTCTAGAGATCTAGGAAACTCATCCTCGTCAGCGAATCTTATCATAAATTGATAAATCTTGTAAATGACTTCCATCAGCCAGAATGCAGGATGTCTCTAGGTTGAATGCTCTGTTTGTCATCCCAACCATTAGCGGATTTCATATTTATTTTTTCCTATGGCGCATAGCGATAATGAAAGCTGGTGCAGAGGCTATATAACTGAGTCGAATACTTATGATAATCCCAATGGCTTTATGCCAGCGCCCATTTGTATAAAACTATCATGCAAATCGACTATTTCTACACGCCAGAACGCAGGAAATTTATGTCAAATGATTGAAGGTTTTTACAGTATCAAAACATCTACATGTACCAATTAACCTGTGAATTGAACCGTTGTCAACCGCATGGTATAATGAGTACCGGGTGGCCAGAAATAAGCACCCGCAGGATTCTCTATATGTTTTTGTATCACACAAAGTGCCGTGTATGTCTCAATCCGACATAACGGACTCGGATCTTCATTGTGCAGATGTCGTAAAATAATATGAGTGATGTTGTGGCTCTTTACTGTGGCAATGTTTTTCTCTATTTGCTAAATAAAGAAAACATTGCCATAGATCACTGCGTAGCGGTCATGACAGACGCGCTATCAAGTACCAAGGCGTAAATATTGGCGTTTCGTGTTAAAACTGTAGAATCGCGCCAACCGTGCGGCATTTGACATCACGAGCTCCGGAAAAATGAACACATTAGCACCTTTGTGTAATGGTATAAGCCATACGGCACCAGGGTCTACAACATTGATGTCGAGGTAAAAACTTAGAAAGATGCGTTTCGTACGCATTACTAGGTATTATAGTTGACAAAATGTTTTCAAAAGTCGTATCAATTAAACCGAAATGTTATCTTTGTTGAAATCCAATATCACAATATACTTTTAGTCGAATTGATTTCTCATTATTTGATGTTACCTTGACGCAACGAAACCGATAATAGATGGCATGGCAGTAGTTTTTTCCATCTACAATGCTGTATAAAATCAGTTTGTTTTAGTCTCGTTTGCTATGTAATAGTATTCGCCGATCTGATTTGGGATCATTATTACCGTTTTCAGGATTAATCAGAATCGCTGGAAAAGTTTTAATTTGTCAGCTTCTGGTATTTGCCAAGCACTTTCACGCCTGATTTACCACATTCGGATGAGCGCAAACTTTACCCAAATGCTTATCTTTCACAAACATTAGTTCTACACCGGTATCTAATAATCCGTTATTATGAATGAATCAATCTCGGACTTTCATCTATTAATTATATTTTTATCAGTTTTCTAAACGATATCAACAAAACATTGACTGACCCAATTAAGACGAATTGGGTTTTTTCTCCCAGAGGGTGATGACCAAAAATAAAGGTGGCTCGGGAAAATAGCAACCAGTATATGGAAGCTTGTTATCGAACCTATTATTGCATATATAATATGTTGCATGTTATTGAGCGTTCATCTAGCAAATCTATAATCAATAAATACTTCCAAAGAGAGAACACGAGTGTCAGCCTATCATTCCTGTTGAAGTGCTAGATATTATCAAGCGTGGCACAGAATATATTTGATTTTTTACCTACCACGGTACTGTGCGATACGAGTTCATCCGTCTAGTCAATTGAGCACTGCTACGATAAAGAACAAACCCAACATATTTATGCCGACTGGGTTAGCCTACAAGCACTAGAGAGACTGTACAAAACCGCCCCAATTCAGGGTGATGCGTAGAAGAAAGATATGCTACATGAATGAGGTGACGAATGACATGATACAATAATACGGTATCATCGACGGTGTCATAAATATGCATATATATGAATATACATATATATATATATATATATATATATATATATATATATATATATATATATATATATATATATATATATCTATATATATATATATATATATATATATATATATATATATATATATATATATATACATATATCAATATATTTCTATATCTAAATGAATTTATATGTGTATATGTTTATGCATATATATCTAAACGATATGATAGTATATATATATATATATATATATATATATATATATATATATATATATATATATGCATGTATACATATATATGTATATGAATATATATATATATATATATATTCATCTATAAATATATTAGCACATATGTATATAAATCATCATAATTATATACATATGTAAATATTATATATACATTTATAAATGTATGTTCAATAGAGATACTTATTGCCATATGTATAATGAACATATATATATATATATATATATATATATATGTATATATATATATGTTGATATATATATATATATAGCACATATATATATATAAATCATTCATAATTATATACACATATAAATATATATATATATATACATTTATAAATGTATGTTCACTAGAGATACTTATTGCCGTATATATAATGACATATATATATGCCATCGCTTTTTGTTCCCTTACAGCTTACTGATCCATACAGTGTAATATGACGACCATTTATATAGCAATTCTAGGTGTTCCATATTTTGTTTCTTCAGTTTGTCGCTCTCTCTATATATATGATTATGCCAGATATAATTTGCATTTACTTGTAGCTTTTCCAGTAGCCAGACCAATCATGGCCATATTTACGGCTCTATACAAATATACCCGGCTCAAATGCTTCTATATTGCATTAGTAGCTGTAGAATTCAATCACACCTATCAGAAATGGATTATTATTTCTGCGTATAATGCGTTGCTAACATAAATGCAGTTCACAGATGATAATTGAATATTAGTATGCGTCTAATACGTTCAACGACATGTGTTTTTATCTTGATTGTCTGAACAAGTTTGCGTTTGTATAGGATAGCCCATACATCTATTCGATCACTCACGACCAAAGTCTGTTATAACATGCATTTGGTTCCTATTCAGTATCACGGCTCTTCCTTATTTGTAAAATGCAGTATGTGATGCAATAATATACATCCATTGGGTTATATATGTGATGAAACGCAAAGGGGTAGGAAAAGTACATGTTTCGTGTCGAATATTATGTCTTTTAGAAAGGACCGTATTTAAACGAGAAAGGGGCACCAGGTGTATGAAAGACCTTGATCTGATTTGGCGGTGCAGACAATCAAGATGCGCATTATTACAAAGAACAAGTTTCCACCTCTCTTTTACCGGACCAGAACAAGTAAAAGCATATATTTGCACACCTAATGCCCCTCGTGCTCTTAAAATCATATTTCATAAGTTATGTTCAATTACTAATCCTAATTTGAGTTGTTAACCATCTTGAGCTGCTTTCCAAAATGAAGGCATCAAATTCATTCGTTCTGTTAACGAGGTAGCGTCATTTGACGTTTGGGTGCAGCCGAATTTGCGCAACGATGGTTATATATGGAGGCTGCTGGCTACTACCTAATCACCAGTGATATAAACATTGATTCCGTAATTAGTGAAAGTTCGTACACTTACAGTTAGTACAAGGCGTATTAGCCAAAACAACACTACGCCCACAACACATACCTGTGCATGGATTGGCATTTCCTGATGTTTACCGTCACATACCATATGGCCGGTGGAGTGAATTGGAAGCAAAGTGATAGCAAAAAACAACAGACTGTTCTACACTGTCACCAGGCCATTTCTTATTCCATGTATAGTATGTCCATGTCAAATATAACAAAATGTATCGAACTTCACAATACCTCTAAAAGTTATCCTTTATGTTGTATCAACCGCGGCGAAATGATGTCGTCTGTTTTTACACGTAAACCTCCCAATTTACACACTGTAGAAGCACTGCTGTTCACAAGCCATCTCAAAACGTTAAGCATATTGCAGAAACGTCTGTTATCTGTATTGTGCAAACCTACGATTGACGGATGCAGGTCAGCGGCAGCAATAACAATTCGGTAGCATCATGGATATTGCTGTAACTGATTAGTGGGATTATCAATATAGATATGTGTGTTTTACATTTATTCAAAGTGGCTAATCCTATTCCGTTAAGCTAAATCATCACAAATGCATTTCCGTTGGTGCAAGTTTGCACGAGTATACGAAATATTTGTCTGCAGTCCTTTTTATTCAGGCTAGTCGATTGTGTATGGAATTGGATCGTAAAGCATGTATAATAGCTTGTATAAATTAAGGTTAGATATCAGCTTCTTTTTGCAAGCAGCGGCTAAGAGTATTCTTTGAGCTTAGCGAATCAAATATACAGTCTATTTTTCTGCAGTCCTTTCTATTCAGGTTGGTCGATTGTGTATGGAAATGGATCGTAAAGCATGTACAAAAGCTTGTATAAATTCATGATAAAAGTACACTTCTTATTGCAAGCAGCGTCTCAGAGCATTCTATTGTGCTTTGTTATGCGTCCACAGTTCACGACCAATTAACCATTGTTGGTAGACTTGCCAGTCCCATCCATCAACACTCCTTGCGACTGTAGATAAGTTGGTATAAGTGCATGCTGGTCAAGACGATCCTAACAGACCGTTAACAAGGAGCAGTATAGCTATATAGAATCCTAATAAAATTGGGCAGAGGTCGAAACTCCGGTAATGCGCTATCTGTTGTTCATTGAAAAAATGCCTGTTCATACGAAGTGCCACATACTACGACATAATATTATTATTTCTGTTTTGTAATTGGTACGACTCAACAAATTGATTGTGGCGATTCATCCGGGGGATGGTAATTGATTAATGTCATCTGTCTTTTGAGGCCTAAAGAATCTTTTTATGAAGCGTCTTGTGTCTTCCGAATCACAAATATGTGTTTTCAACTACTCGCCACCATTTCCTTATATCTGGTATGGATGCCAACATCGCCAAATAGCCGAAAGAAACTAAATGGATTTAAATTGTCACTTGATAAAATAGCTTGTTATCAATAGGCATACGCACTGTTCACGTACGTTAACGCGTGAGTACGCGTCAGTATCGTTACCATGTTCAATATTTAGATGTTAGAGATGTACTGGAAATTTAATCCGCTTTAATTACAGTCGTCCAGGGTCTTTACAGCGCCTTGAGTACTTATTACATGTATTTGTCCCGCCTGCCATTATTGGTCTGCAATATAATTGTCGGTTGATTCATGTCTTGCAAGCTCACATATTGACGCACGTAGCATATATCTAATTGGCTCTATCACCCACATCTCATTGAATCAATCATCGCATAATTAGCATAGGACGCATATATCATATTGTGTCAATAGGAGGGGAACGGGATCGCATAAAACTAGTCGACGGCCTTAGCCGTAATAGTATGAGTGTTGGGAAGAATATTCCTCTCTATAGGAACTGTCGAATAGAGTTGCCACCATGTGACTGCCTGTCGAACGACAGTTTTATTCCATACCACAGTTATTGAATTATATTTCATGACTGTGTCAACGAAACCTGATTATTGGCTGTATTATGACGCTCGTCAAATTATATCTCTCGAATAAAGCCACATACATCTTCAATTTGATGAATCACTTTTATCATGTAGTACTGCTATGGTACTGCTCAAATAGAATACTTTCAAACGCAGTTACAGTTACCGAATATTTGCTAACCAAAAACGTTCGACAAATTTAGCCAGCGATGATGACCAAAAGCGGACATCGACAATCCTTGGCCCACTGTTATTTCTATTGTATATAAATGATCTTCGAAGAGTTTCAAGCACTTGAAACACAATCATGTTCGCTGACGATACAAACATATTCATTAACTATAAAAACACAGGAGCCCTAGAGACGGTTTCAAACCATAAAATGGCAAAGATATAGGAATGGTTGATAATTAACTAATTATTACTGAACATACCAAAAACTCATGCAATGTTATTTAAAAACAAAGTCTAATAATTACACCAGTTTAAGTCTTTACATTATTAGCGTTATCATACAATTCGTTGAACATGCAAGGTTTTTAGGGGTTGTTATCGACAGAAAGTTACAGTGGCAGCATCATGTTCAGCATATAGCAACAACAATAGCCAAAGGAATTGACATCATAAATGAAATTGAATATAAAGTGAATAAACATACTCTGATAGCTATGTATTACACATTTATATATCCTTATTTAATATATTGTAATATAATATGCGACACCACTGCTAAAAAAATTTGAATAAATTGCTTATCTTACAGTAACACATCATACGAATAGTAAGTCATTCAAGGTATAGAGAACATACAGAAACATTGTTTAACGAACTAAACATATATGTATCAGCTTCACTTATATTGCGATATTTTTACCAGAAGTATTAAATGATATGTTTTGCAACATATAGATATGACCAAGGTTATTTAACACGAAATATGCTAATCTATTTACCCCCTATGTGAAGAACAAAAGTCCGTCAGAACAGCATTTATAATGTTGGTGCCTGTTTATTCAGCTCTATTCTAGACTATTTTACTGCTTGTCACATTGAAATAACTGCAATGCAATCTTTGAAGAACATTGTATGCAATTGAATTAATGAGGGATAGTTTCTGCTCCCATTGACCTAGTGCGTATATATGTGTGATTACATAGAGTTGCTAAGTGTTTCATTATCTGTAACATTTATATTGTAATTATGCATCTACTTATATTGTTACTATAGCAGTATGCAATCTGTGTATGTGGTTATGCACGCATGGATATGTGGCCAATACATTATCTATCGATCTTAAAGATCCAAGGCTTAAATATAGTTATCCTGCTATGTATGCATCATTGTCCTGACAGCATATTTGCATGCCGATTTACTTTGGAGTAATTTCTCACTGAATCCGACTTCATATGAGATATGATCCAAAATACAGTTACCATGTGGGCTTCAAATGACTAAGCTATAGATCTGAAATACTTCTTGAGCCTATTTATTTGACATCGTTGACGCAAATTTACAAACAATAATCCCAATAAACACTGTTTTTGCGTATTAGTCTATTTAATTGAACAAGCAATATTATTTCATAGTTACAATATATGTCAATCAACAAATGTGGGTAATGATTGTAGATACACAAATTGAAAGTAGCATTGACTATTAAACCCATATCAGAAGGCAAACGAAAAGATGGAGAAGAACTTCGTTTACAAAATCTAAAGAATTGACCAACTTGGTTGGCTGTGGATTTTTTTAATGACAATGCAAACCTATTTACACACTAACATTTGTGACCTAAAGTGGGCCGACTATTCAGATAACGGCATAAAGTCAGATATTCTACAAGGCAAGCATATAAAACGAACAAAATAAAATTAACACAAACCACGAATGGAAACATATTGTCTATCATTTACCTCAATCCTTCCTGACGCAATTTATCGAGCCTGTAATATCAGACTGGACAACACACACCTTGCAGCTGAATCTGTTGCTTGCTGTCTTGAGCCTGTAGGCACAATCCCCTCAGATGACATTTCAACTTGCAGTATCACCCCGGGCATCAGTGCACACAGTTTTAGTTTACAAAGAACAATTCAGTCAACAATAATTGCTGCAGCACATAGCCAACTCTTAGACGTTTTCGCGCAAACTCTTCTTTGTGTACAATAAAGGCTTCAATATACTCATGGTTGCCTTTTGCACGAATTGTACAAACTACAATACACATTTATATCACACCAAGGGTAGGTCTGTAGATGGCGACCATTTGCTTGAACAGATTGTACCAACCCCTTTCTGGATTGGGAGCCACCTGATTTTTCGTCAATTGATTATAAGCATGCGCCAATTCCATAGTTTAGTCCCCGACCCCGGGCCATTCTCAACGTTGAAAATAAGATAAATCTTTCCTTTCCAGAACCCGGGCCACACGCGTAACACAATTCTCAACATAACCTGGCCCTAGATACGCTGGTCAAATTCTACATTAATAAAACATTTTATTGCAAATTCCATTCGTATTAAAACATAATAGGTTATATAACTAATGTCAATGATTTGTATTTCGCCGCAATATTTACGATGATCCGGCATGTCGTCTTGTTCTTCAGTGATAAGCCGACTTATTGGACACGTCAGCAATGACTGGGCAGAGATTCCAATATGAATCATATTTTGTGCTATATCCGCCGCGAAACAATTGGGTTAAACGACGAACCATTATGGTATGTAATATCTTTCCTTTCTTGCGAATTTCTTGGCATGACACCTAGATAGACAGCTTGTAGCAGGAGTGAAAGATACGTGATGTGTGTCTGTTCCCTTAATAGATTGCTGCCGTCCGGGAGATATATTGTGTCTTCTACGATTTAATTACATCCACTCTGTTACATCGAGTTTTCTTCTTAGACCATGATATCATTCAGCCATTAAGCAACGACGTACCCAGTAGAGGATTTAATGTCATTATGCCTAATGTATTATGGCTGTCCAGCCATGTTCATAACCGACCATCCCGCGTGTTGGCCTATCTGTCGGGTATTACGGCATATGAACTATACATTTAAAACAAACCATAGAATCATGAAATAAGTGTGGTTGTGTTTTCCAAAGTCGCACGAATCAGAGCATCAAATATAATATCATATAAATTCTAGCGACGTGCAAATAATGCAGGATGATACAGGTGTAAATTATGACATTAATCTATAAGACAATGAGAATATATGCAAAAACGCCGGAACGCAAGTTGCAAAATACTAAGGCTACACTTGAGTGTGCAGAGCGAGGCAAACTGAATTTTGTCAGACTCTATGAGCGTAACTTGCGTCTGTGTAAGAGGTGTTGCATGTAAAAAGCATTAATCGGTATATAATAAACACTTTGCCCGGATAGTTATCTACTCAGTCGCGTTACTATTATCCATATTGCTAATGATTGTGATACCATCTATCATGTGGTTGTGATGACGTCGTAATTTACATGCTGGCGGTGTGAGATTCTGAATGATCTGTTATGTTCTTGATATTTTTGAAATTCTTCTTGGTTTGAATAGTGAGTAATTGCGTGTACAATTCTAGTGAGCGCCAGGTAGAAAGAAACAATCAGGTAGGAGGACAATTACCATTACCATCGCGAATATTACAGCGACGGGATGCCGAGATGAATATATAACATGCTCAATTATTGCTTTTATGAATGTTAACCCTAGCGCTTCATAGTGATTGCAAGAGAAATATAAAGAGGAGATCACCTCGTTTGGGAGCCCAAATCGGGTGTCCGATTGCAGGACCGCAAATGCGCGCGAGGCTTAAACTAGACATCGAACTCCACCAGACTTAGATGGGTTTGGTCAAAAGCTAATGGAAAATATCCAACTAAAAATGCAGAACGTACAACAACAAAAGCAAATATTACTCATATGCAAAGGTGTAAACGTTATAAGAACTCGCAGCAATTGGACACAGTCATGTAGCTAACGTTTGATAAATAGATTATCTATGGTATTTTACTCATAACATAAAGATATGTTCTCACATGTAGTGACAAATGAAGTATAGATTGCACTGATGTCAACAAACAGCATTCACAAATGCATACAAACTCTCAATGAAAGCATGTGAATTAATGCTTTGCAGTAACAGCAACATTTAAAGCCAAGATGTTTGGCTTTTGACAATTTTTTTGCAGTTACATTGCATGAACTGGGTGATGTCTAAAAGCGAGATATACGACGCAGAAGCTACGCAATGGCATCCTAGACACTGTAATCTATCTTTACTGAATACTCTTAAAAACCTGCTACAAATCTTTCCTCCATTTAATTACTTAGCCATGCAAGTAATTCAATCAATTACAGTTGAATCGATGCAATGTGAGTCTAAATTATTCATTAATGTTAGTCCGATCTGTAGAGAGCCTGTACCTACATCTTCTGGAAAGCTAATGACACAGGGTAGTTTTATATCAATGGGTCTGTAGAAGGAAACTTGTAACAGTCATAAAATTCAAATGACAATATGAATGTATATAAACACATGCGCCAGGGGGGTTTTATATACAAGTTTCTGAAAAGGTGTAATCATCGTCAAACGTCGACTTTCTGTATGTGAACACCTTACTTAGGCACTTTACGCCATGCAGTACCTTGCCGACTTGTGTTCTACCACGAACGTATTTAAATCGAGCCCCGCTTTAGCTTAACAAACATTCCACTGCAGCAACAGGACATTAGCGTAACCATTAAGTGGTTGTATTGTCTTACATTTGTGCAGATGGGAACAGCTTGCTTCTCAATCATAAAAGCTCGCAAGCATGAAGCTGACATCAGTTAGCCCGATCTGTTGCATAACATGTCTCGGACATAATTATCCACAGCAGAGCTTGACAATCAATCGCTGAACCTCAATGGCGGTCTCCACCCTGCAAACTCTATTTGTGCTTCTCTAACTACACAGCTGAATGCATGATTGTTTTTCATATTGGGGAGAACGTAGCTGACTAGCAGCAACACCACCTGTCAGCTAGCTAATACCACCTGTCAGCTAGTTTCCGTTTAATTGCCTATTTGAAATGGATCGTCCGATGACGTGGCCGCATAGTATATCAATACATAAGTAGATTTGGTTCACAACTCCGGTTCAATACTATTTGACGTTTATTCTTTTCGAACACATATATATATATATATTTATCGGTGTGAATGATTAGCATCATTTCCGCCACTCGTGCGTCATTTGTTAACTATTGGATAGACAATGTATTGTTTTGCCAAACAAACGGTCTGAATAGTAAAGATTTCAGTACCTCGTTCCAGTAAACTGCTGCTAACCAGATATCATGATTGCCGGGCCAACTTACAAGCATTGACTCAAACAAACCCGACCACACACAGATGTGGTCATGATAGGCGTGGTTCAAAAGTTATTTGTGAACCCGTTTATTTGGAACAAGTCGATTCAAAACTTGATAATATCGAGCGCGTTTATATGTAGCCTCATGAAGGAACTGAGATGTTTGCAATTCACGCTAAATCAACTGCACAGCAGTGGGGGAGATATATTGAATGGCTCTTTGTTAGACTTATGTTCATGTGCTAATGAGCTCAGAATGTGAAAGATAGGGAGTAATCCATACAGATTTTTGTATCCATCTGCTGACAGCGTATGATGGCTATAAGCATTATTATACATTGAATTTGCTTTACATGAACGCTCTCTTAAAGATTACGTATTCTGACAACCGTGGTTGAAAACAGACGGTGGGAACACAAACTGAAAGATGATTTTCAGAATCAAGATGTCTTGAATCGCAAAATCTATTCAATTTCCTTAAAACTGTGTTTCTATTATATCTGCATGGAAACCCTGAGATTATGCTTATCCCATAAGTGTAAGGTTTCTAGATCTTATGCGTTAGAATGAGTCGGTGAATCTTTATTTTCAGCGGAGAATTATAATGTTATAGCAGTCAGGTCTGTTGATCCTAGAAATATGACATTGAGTTAAAAATCTAATGCAACGTCAAAACATTAAATGTATATAATTGATGAATATTTCATATGTTTCCAAAACTAGGCCGATCAATATTGTTTCGACGGCAACGAATATTTTCTGTTGGCACGACTATTTCTTTAATGTCTAGCCACATACATATATTGAGTATTTTTTAACCATTCAAACGATAGGTTTTTAGCTAAAAAGCATGCTTTGATACAAGAAGATTGTGGGTCGGTTTCTATTTAGTCGAAGTGACCCACAAAATACAATGCCTAACAGGCGTGCTTAAGCCACAGTATTAAGTGCAAATGATACCTAAATTTGCAAAAAGTACGAGCCATTACTGTCGACAATTAATAAAGGCAGTGGTACAGCTGATAAATCATTGCAATCTTTTGGACACCCACTCATCTATGAGCGTTACATGTGACAGCCACACATGATTTTAATCTACATAGCTAATAGAAGACAGACTAGCTTAAGCGAATTCATATTGCGTCATAGGCTAACACAGCCACCCTCTGGTAAATAAGCAGCGCAAATATGGGATATTTTATCACACACGGAAAAAAGTATACTCTCTGATGGGCAAAAATAGTCATATCGACAAGTAAAACAAGATTATTAGCAAAGTGCTCGCTTGTGCCATTATGTCGTTTTTGTGTACCTTATTCCGGAAATGAAATTGTTATGCTCAAAGGAATCAATGCAATGCCAAGGGTGTTAGGTACGTGATTTGAGTTATGCCACCTTATCTAGCAAAACAGCCATTGTCACAACTCGTCCATCGACACAGAAAAAATCCCGTGGCGTAGGGGTAAACTGAGTCGTCTTTCGCCCCGCCTGGTTCCCGAGAGTTCGATAATCACGACGAGTGGTGGTTTCATTTCTGAAATAGGATGCGCCCGACCCGGCTGCTTAATGGTATCATGCTGGACATTCGTCCCAAATACCCAGACTAGGCAACGGATTTGTGACAAGTGGGCACTGGCACTTAAGGTTAACTATCCAAGCATCGCAATCATCCTCATTCAACACCGTCGCGATATCACCTCTTTGTTTAAAATAAAATAAAACCTACTATTACCAATGTTCTTACCTTTCGCATCCGGTCAAGGAATTGTGCCGTCATTGAGACAAACTATCCTAAGTTCACCAAAACAGCTGCCGCGGTTTTACAATCAATTAATAGGGAATGCAATGCGCCATTACAATGATATTATTTTATCCTTCTGGGCATATCCTAACTTTCAATTTGCCATACGATTATCACCCTTACTAACAGTAATGATTTGGTTGGAAGCACGGCATTCAACCAGTGTTATATTCATACACACGTATAATGACATTATAAACTCTAATTTATGGCAATAAGCAAGGACATAACCCTCCATATATTGATTTAGGGTTTGCCTTCCAAGGGCCACTTTTTATCGAGCCGATGCTTGTCAGACTTGTCTGCAAAAAGCCAGCTAAACAAAATGCCAAGTCACTGCTTTCTAGTTCAATAATGTTGCTGCAATATTTGATCCATCTAGCAAAATACTCAATATGACGTCTAACATAATGAACCATTACTTAAATCGCGTTCGTATTTGTCATTTAGTGAGGCGTTTTGCGTCTGTTTAAATCATTACGAATCAGCTAAACATTTGTAATATTGCTGTTTCAGTCAGGCTTTCCCATTGGTTGTTTTTGCTAATCGTTCTCTCTGCTAACCAGAGTAAGAGGTGGGAAATGTCGACTATGAATCCCATTTTCGTATCTCACAGCTCTCCTTCTGTTTCTAGAAGAGGGGATTATAACACTGGAATATTTGTATCCGAGTCGCTCCAATAATATGTGTACGCTGCATTAAATAGAATTAAAAAATCGTTTAAACTGACATAGCCAATGAGAGAACCTTAGAACCGGTAAAAAATCGAGTGGATATTTCACTATATAATATCTACGAGGTCGGAATGCTAATATAATTTCTACCGTCAAACTTGTCTGCATAACGTATATTAAAGTTGAGCCAATCATATCATAGCTTTTAACTTAATCAGCTCAATAATATGTTATCCAGTCTAATATGTTTTTGTTTTATGTGTGATAAACTAGTCACACGTAATGAGCGCGAGAAGTTTTAGAACACAAAACATGGCAGCTCCACGCAGTAAAAGCGAGTGGTTCTAATTATTTGAAAACCTTCTATATTGTCAAGCTCGGGAAAAATGATGTCAATATCGTGCAGCCAGCTTCGTTAAATTGTCCGCTTTTGAATGGGATGGAACATCCACAGCGGTTGTCAATCGACTAAGTATTAACCTGAAACCATAGTCTTGACAAAAGGCAATTTATTGGCGATTACAAGACCTGAAGGGCTGCTCGCTCATTACCTTCTTATTAGGCTTAACCGTTTGTACCAGGAGGTCATAACACATATCGTGCCGCATTCGATCGCTTCACCATATTCCGCGAAGCAACATCTCTTAGTGCATATGCACATATAGTTACACAAGCTTTGAGACTGTCAGGTCCGTTGCTTCGAAAATGCGCGGGTAAAGATGGATATTCCAGCTAAGTGCTATTATAGTGGGTTAAAGCGTATAGCGGTAATTTTATGACAAGGATGCCCATTCCATTATTTCAGATGAAGCGTCTGAGAGCTGAATAGTAAAATGATGCAGTCATGTGAACAATTTTCCATTATTACTGTCAATGATTTCGGTGCGGCAAGTGAAGGATCCGGTCATAGGCCCCACCACATGTGCATTAAGCGTGATAATACACGGGCTAGATGTTTTGCAATGGCGATCAAATAGTTTTACGATGATTTGCTTCAGCGTGTTGCTGGTTCAACCTGTGGCTGATGCGGATTCCATACTCGTTAATTTACAGAAGAACAAAACAATGAGCAAAAATCGTTAATGATTATTTTCCAACAAGATCAACACAACGCGGACCGCAAAAGTTCAATGGATGCTACAAACGAGATCTATTGAATGAATCAGCAGTATAATAGGTATTAATATATATATATATATATATATATATATATATATATATATATATATATATATATATATATATATATATATATATATATATATATATATATATATATATATATATATATATATATATATGTATATATATATATATCATATGATTATATATATATATTTCTATATATATATATATATATATATATATATATATATATCTATATATATATATATGTATATATATATATATATATATGTATATATGTATATATATATGTATATATATATATATGTATATATATCCCTGTATATATATATGTATATATATATATCTATCTATATATATCTATGTATATATATATGTCTATACATATACATATATATTAATGTGTATATATATATAATGTATATATATCTCTCTATGTGTGGATATATATTATATTTTATATATATATATATATATATAAAATATATTTATTATATATATATCTATATATATATATCTATATATATATATATATATATATATATATATATATATATATATATATATATATATATCCAGTTTAATTAGCTTTTATTAGAGATGGTTACCACAATATTGTTCCGTTTATGGCCCCAGAGAGCATTCCAACTCCCAACTCAGTCATATTGACCAGAATCCGGAAACAAAGTACGAAATCTCATTTCAGCGAGCGGAGCTTTTTAGGAATGTCTATTTCCTTTTGCCGCTTGAAGATATATATTGTGTTCGTTCCAAACGTCATTTTTTTTTTTTCTTAGATCAAGTTTTCAGGATCAAAGGTCAAAGAAGTCACATTATATTAAAAAACCGACGTTTGATGTCTGTGGAGTTCGTTTTGAGTTTCCCAGAATTGTGAACGCGATGCCAGTTAAGGCAGGTAATGACCCAAGCTCGAACGAAACGCAATTGCGCATTCTTATTAATCGATTTCTACAATGCAGCTACATTGGCTCAATATAAGATACAATTACGGGCTCGTTATCAGAATTATTGTGGCGGTTAATAGAGTTTGTTTAATACAGCGCATAAATGCATGCGCGTATAAAAAAATGGTAGTGGCGACATGGATAAAGTGTTACAGGTCACGCGGGGTGCATTAGCACTTGAGCATATGTTCCTCAAAGAGTTTGACATGCGTCCGTTTACTTTTAGCTAGGAAGACATGGGGTGGGGGATTGCCGCTCTCCTTGCACACTGTATGTGGATAGTAAGGCTTAACCTATTACACTACAAATACGTTAACAACATTGAGCGGAGCATAGTAAATAAGATGCCGGAGGTGGAGGCAGCAGGTTGCTCAAGTCCATCAGATGTATATTTCCATGGCAGATGTTGTGTGAAATCAGGAAGGTGTACTTAGGAGTGGTATACTGCTCACCAAATAGCTCAACCGAAACCAATGATAAACATACTTAATTGCTGCCAATTGTTGCACTGATAAACTTTATGGTCCAATCACCATACTAGTTGGGCCAACGATCAGGCAACATTTAGTAGTCTAAGACAATATATTGGTCCGGTTGATGGGAAGGACAAGTGTGCACACCAACATCGTCGATACCTTAACCCATACAGTTGCGACGCAACAGGAAAGTAATACTGTTTAGAAAAAGCCTTAGCATTAACAAACATGGATTGCTTGATAACACAATGAATAATAGCATAATAACATAATAAAGGCTGCCAAGAATACATAAGTTGTGGCTAAAACAGAACAAAATCAATATCTCATATTATTCTAAACACATTATCTAATTAGTAAAACAGAAACCAAAAAAGCAAAACGATCATCTTGGAACAGCATAGCAGCTCATATTAAAACAACCCGATAAACATTTTAAAGCTATGCAAGTTCAGCACTGAACATGTACGAATCTATGGGACCTCTATTGGACTATTGGATAGGTAAGTTAGTAGGTGGGTAGATAGGCAGGTAGGTAGATAGATAGGTAGGTGGGTAGGTACAGGCAGGTTGGTAGCTAGATCGGTAGGTAGGGTAGGTAGCTAGGTAGGTAGTTAAGTAGGGAGGTAGATAGGCATGTTGGTAGGTGGGTAGAAGGGTGGGTAGGTAGATAGGTAAGTTAGTAGGTGGGTAGATAGGCAGGTAGGTAGATAGATAGGTAGGTGGGTAGGTAGGCAGGTTGGTAGCTAGATCGGTAGGTAGGTAGGTAGCTAGGTAGGTAGTTAGGTAGGGAGGTAGATAGGCATGTTGGTAGGTGGGTAGAAGGGTGGGTAGGTAGATAGGTAAGTTAGTAGGTGGGTAGATAGGCAGGTAGGTAGATAGATAGGTAGTTGGGTAGGTAGGCAGGTAGGTAGCTAGGTAGGTGGGTAGGTAGGTAGGTAGTAATGTAGGTGGCGTAATGTAGGTGGCATACTAGCTCATCGTATCAAAACCGACCCAGATACAGAGTGATTGTCTTAACAAATAGCCAAAGACGTCAGGAAGCAACCGCCGTTAGAGTGGTTGCGGAAATATTTTCTATATGTCAAGTTAACAGTTGAATATTGCGTAGCATTGATTACCTTGGATAATATGTGATTCGGGCGTTGAATGTGTTCTCGGTTGCATTGAGATGTCAGAAATTCTATCCGAGGATATAGATAAACTTGAACTCAATGGCTTAAATTGATATCAGACAATAGTACGTTCTTTACTGGTCTTATCCTTGTGACGTTTGTTCAAAAGCAAATTTTCTATAGATTGAATCATAAACAAATCCGGATTCGTCAAAGTGAAGATTTCAGTCCGAGGACCGTATTCCTGTAGAAGAGTCCGCAATATCGACTTCTAAAGGGGTTAATTTGATATGCGTAGGCTTAAGTGATAGCCATCAGCATCTAGGGATTGAATTAGATAACATTACTAAGGACAGTCTTCCGTGAAATCATTCGTAAACAGGCGTATGCTTATTACGAAAGGCAATTGCAATTGGTCTCAAATATTTATGGTTCAGCTCAAATACGATAACACTATGTCAGAGACATATCTTAGAGAAGAAATATATTCCCCGCCATCCCCCTTACCGGCCACATATTATGCTCATGGACCCTGTAATTACCGCGTCTAGTCAAACCTTGACGCATAGCAACCACGCATAGCAAACTACTTTCCAGGTTTTTGTTATAAGAATTGGCGATTTAGTTCCATATGTCGCTGTCAAAACTAGAAGTGCAAGCAGCACTCTCCAGCACTTACGCAAAGTAATGCACACACACACACACACACACACACACACACACACACACACACACACACACACACACACACATAAACACACACACACACACACACAAACACATACATGCACGCGCCCACACAAACACACACACACACACAAACAAGCGCACACTTACACACATACGCACACGCACACACAAACACACACACAACCTTGTATATATACAAATATATACGGTTATATCCATGCATTTAAATTTATATACGTATAAATATATATATATATAAATATATATATATACACATGTATTTATTTAAATAAGTCGATACATATATTTACATGTGTATGTGTGTGTGAACATATATGCAAATATATTGACATATATATACATACCTATATAAAAATCTGTACATATAAAGTAAATATTTGTATACAAATTTTGCATATATTTTTACGTATATATAAATACTTATATGCATAGATAAAATCGTTGCTATCTGTCCAAGCGCTTACAATGAATGCAACATTATGCTCTTCAGTCTTTGCCGTGGTTTTTGCGAAATCGTTTCGTAAAATTACATCGAAATCATTTTCTAAAATTGTAGTTTACGGAGTTTGCTGAGACGTGAAATTCATATCAATCTTTATAGATTTCTACATACAATTTTATCTAACAAAAGACAATAGAGTTTAGTCTAAAATCAGATATATTCGGAGTAGTGTTAAAATGGTGCGGTTGTCTTATCTATCGCAGAAGCCAATGAATGTGTTATACTGATGTTGTGTATTTCAATAATCATATGAGTGATTGCGTTGCATTTGTTTAGTTATTAGAATCGATTCAGAGACGAAAAAGAGATTGAACTTCAATTATCATGCTATCTTTGTTTATGTCGCAAATAAGACGAATACGCACAATTTCTTGTTTCAACATGTCATGCGCGCACTGAGCTGAATGCTCTTTGGTATCGCAACACTAATTCAAATTTTGCCCTATCCACTTTATACGACTCTTTTTTCGGCCTTTTGTTGTCTTCATTTATTGTCAAGGGTGAAGCAAGACACATAAAATCGCGAGGATGCCGACAATAACAATCTGAGGATTAAATGCATTGAAATTAGCTTTATTTAATGCATGTCGTTGTCTGACCGGCAGGGCAATAAACATTACAAATGAGCTGCTGTGGGTAACATTGGTTTGCTGTCACAGACAGGTCAAACAATGAGCACCCGCTCTCGCTACAGTGCGGATCGTTAGGGAGGGCCACAGAACCAATCATACAAAGCATACCCAGTGTAAGATTGCTTTGGCATACAGTCATAAATAACTTAACTCAAGTGAGCGCCGCATCCCATATAATTAATTCCGTATCGATTAAACATACCAAGATCGCATGTTATCCACATTCATCGTGTAGCGTATGATGTTCAATAACATCAGGGGTCGATTTATAGGTACACCAGCGAGTTACACGTAAACATCATGATATTGGGCTATAAAAAACATATAGGCGACAGTTTTGGGTATTCTATGATCAAATAAGGTCGCGTGTATCAGCTTTGTAAAGACGTCAGTCTAGACGGCCATGGTCACTGATTGAATTCGGATGTTGTTTTTTGTGGTTGGTTCAATTATGATTGATGCTACTCTGGACAGAAACTATAACAAAAGGCGACATTCCCATCCCTTGCTAACAACATTGTTATGTGAAAGACCGTTTATATCTGCTCAAAATAACTCATTACTCGCTAACTGGTCAATATCGGTCAGGTATATCCTATTTACCCTACGTTAGCATATTTGAATGAACTTCAACATATTTGTATGCATTTCAAGGTGACGGAAAGTGTTTAAGTGACGTAGACCTAACAAGCTTAACGGGTATCCCATTCTAACGGTTTCTTATGTATGCAAAGCCATAACTGCCTCTTCCACGTTGCGTTCTTTTTTATAAAACAGAAATCTAAGATTGATAGTCGTTCAGCCTGAACCAAGTTGACATCGTCTAGGTAAGAGCAAAGTTTGTATAACCGCCGTGTTGTTTCCAAGCCTTATTGGATCTTTTGATTTCATGACACAGACACACACATACACCTTAAATTATAATCGAAATCAATATATAATCAAAAGAGACATGGTGCGTAGTAAAAACTATTCACCTGTGTAGAATTGATTATGACAAAAATGCACCATTTGGCATACATGAAAACAAAGGACATAAACTGTGCAAGCATGGTACAACCGCGTTACCGAAACGGTAATTTCAATAAATGAAACACTTGAGGAGCAAAGTTGAAAAATTGTCCAATCGGTAATTCATCACATTATGGTCTACCTATAAGTTGATTCAAAATTTTCTTAGGGAGAGAGTGTAAAAGCGAAAACCTTGACCTTTAATATTATCTGATGATATACACGCTATTCTGCCCGATAAAAAAACCTCGCTTAATTAGCAACATTCATGAGGTTTTCTTTGATGAGTCATGGCAGAGTTGCAACTTGAATAGATGCATTATTAATAGAAAATCAAAAGTGAGTTTTGCAATTGTCATATTAGGTTATGTCCTCAAACATTAAAATGATAAACATTCACCTTAAATCACAAAGTTCTATACTTTTTGATTGAGCGATGCCATTAGGTTAACTGAAGCATCGTGGTAAATGCAAGCTGTAAAGCAATCGTTGCGCATTCAGTCAATAAATTCATAAAACATTGCCATGTTCACACAAATGCTTTCATTCAACGCTGGTCACAACGAAATCTTTGTGTGCAACTCATCAGGAGCAGATTGCGCACATAGTAGGCAATGTCCGATCCGTGGTACTGTTATGAATAACTTTACTTTGATATTTTGTACAGGACATCTTCGTGTGAACTTCATGCCTACTTTGTACGGTCGTAATTTGTACTAGCATAATATGAGTAAATTTCTAATCGATTCAACTCTTTGCTTTATTGTAATAAAACAGGTTTTGTATACCCAATGCTTTTTTTGTGCTAATATTCGTCGTCAATGTCTTGACAACAGGAGAGTGTAGAAAATATCCCTAGGTTTCGTTTTCTAGCAATCTGATGATATGTATTCTATTTAGCTAAGCAACAGACTAGCATTTAATTAACAGCATCAACGGATCTTTTTATTTATTATATATGGAAGCGTACAAAATGTCATTAATGTATTTCTAACGAGACAAATGCAAAGATTATAGTGGACAATCATTCAAAAAACATTGAATCATATGCAGTGGCAAATGTCCTGTAGTTTACAAAAGCATTGGGCTTGCAAAATTGAAGCTATGAAACCATCCATGAGCGTTAAGTCAATAAATATAAAAGCCATGTTCACAAGAGTGCTGTTATTGAACAATAGTCACAAAAGGAAATCATCTATTGCAGTAAGCGCACGAAGTGGATGATGAGCTACCTTGGGTTACTTTGGGAAAAAAATCCTCACTTAGATTTATGTAAGCGACATTACTGTGTGAGCTGCCGGGTTTTTGGTAATGCATTAGTTAGATTTGTTCCCGTTTGACATGTTTTGTATGAAACATGTGCCACATATGCACATTAATTACTATTACCAACAGCTGTTACCAAACGGATTCAACCTTCAGCGAAATATGTATTTGCTAAGCAGTGCATCAATTGAATATTAAAACCTGGCACTGACGTTGATTGGCTTTAATTTGTTAAATATGAGTCAGTTCTTAATCAATTCTGTATAAATCTGTCTTAATACCATATCTTCCTTGATGCTGGTATGCTATAGTAATTTCGTAACAACCAGAGCCTTGACTGATGAGCCTAGGTTTCGTGTGCAAAACTTTAGTTACGCACTAAATGGTTGAGAGGTAGAGCCACACTGCATGAAAGGATTTTCATCTTTGAACCTTTTTTCACTGAACACCTGATAGCATACCATGTATGTTTCAATTTATGCGATGCATTAACAGTTTTTCTTTTATCATGATATCGTGTGTGTTTGTTTATTATAACGTATAACTCAGACTGGTTTATTTTTTGAATGATAGCATAGAATGCCTAATGGTCAATGTCATTGTCAGAAAGTATGCGAAGTTTGGCAATGGGCAATAAAAACTGCTTATTTATTTGCGGCCTATCAATGTGAACCTATAGCAAAATACGGCGCATAATCACTAACGTCAATTGGCAATGCATTTTTGAAAAAATGTCAAAAGTGCTATTGCGTCAACTTCTAGTGGTTATAATTGACTCAGATAACCGATACCCGTCGAGAACAGGACACAGACCAGCACGTGAAGCGTATTTGTTGCTTAGTTCTTTACCATCAGAATGACATGGAATAAGTTACCCCGAGCGCGTTAGAAAAATCTGATGTTGCCTGCAATTATCTTAAGTAAAAATACCAGCCAAACCTTGACCACGGTAACTGCCATGAATCACGGGTATTAGGAATGTGTTATGTCGTGCTTAGCTGCCGTCAGTATATATCATCAAACAAATGCGCTAGCCGTACGATTATGCTACCGGGAAAACATATCAAATGTGTGTACATGCGTGTAGTAGCAAAAGAGGGGTAGCTAAATATATATGCCACATTAGGAAATCCTTGTTACAAGTTATAGAAGGTAGTACCGAATTCCGTTCACTTCAAAGGAACATACCTTAAGCTGGCAAGTGCAATTAATTCTAGTAAGTGTAAGCAAAACGAGATGCACAACGTTCATTCTAGAGTAAGCAATAAATTTAATGTCCATTTATGGCACAACATTAATAAAAAAAAGATAGATTTTTGATATGGCATGAGCTTATGTAGATATGAACGTTTGCAACATAAGCGCAAGAAAAGAAAATATATCAATAACATGCCAGTAATCGGTAATGGTAACCATGGCGAAATTCACCACAATAAAGCCGTGCGTTAACAGTTGCTCTTGAGTCAAATGTAGCATAACAAACCATTTGCACCATAAACCGTTTAATGGCATCAATGTTAAGACACACATCGTGACATCACAGTGTCATTTGGACGCCAGTCGATCTGTAAATCAACAACGCAATGCAAATGGCTACAACCATTACATTAAGTTATAAAGAGGCGCACGAACCAACCTTGCGACTATCTATAAGAGCAGAAAGTGCTTCAAAGTTACAGCAGTGGCAATAACTTGGCAGATTTAAAGGATTGATGTGAATTGTTCCAATATTATATTTAAGCTTTCACGATAGACAGATTTTGCTTCAGCGGCGGGTGTCAGCTACCATAGCAGAGATAATAAAAGTTGACTATATATCTTCAGCATATGACTGAACGACGTAACAATATTACATACCATAGGCGATTTTAATCTATATAGACCATCGGAGATTGATCAGCTGAGGGATAACCACACGGTTATTTCCATACGACACACAAAGTAATGAGATTCTGCAACCTAAAAGCCGCGAACAATGTATAGTACTTCAACATACGAGATGAATATGTATATATATATATATATGGATATTTTCGAGCGCTTAAACGAATTGCTCGAAAATGTCCATATATATATATATATATATATATATATATATATATACATATATATATATATCTATATATATATATATATATATATATATATATATATATATATATATATATATATATATATATATATATATATATATATATATATATATATATATATATATATATATATATATATATATATATATATATATATATATATATATCATCATTTTCGAGCAATTCGTTTAAACGCTAGTGGTGCACTTTAGCACCCTAGAACAATTTAATGTGTATTCCTTTACCAGGCCACCTCCAATCGAACAATCACTGTGACTACATGTGGGTTTGATTTCACATGCTGACCACAAACAAACTGTGGTTCAGGTGATGTTCCTGGGCTGGCTCTGCTTTTTCCTATTTATCAGACCTATTCGTGTAAGAATGCGACCTGTATTTTGGAAATATTTCACTTATTATAGTATATTTTGGTGTTATTTAGAATGTCAGAGGCAATAGGTTCCAAAAATATGTGTACGATTATAATGTCAATATTTACCTTGATTAATGTTTTTGTCACCAAAAATGCCCAGAGTGAAGGAATCGCCTGATATGTAGGAAACTCATATTTTTCTGACAATGCTCTATGGTTCAGTTGTTTCTAAATCGTTGGTGAGATGTCCCTCCACCATTCAAGCTATACATTTCTGCCTGGCCTTTCTGATGGACGCAATAATTCAGTAGTAATAATTATTAATTATACAAACACGCGAAAAATATATACATATATATATATATATATATATATATATATATATATATATATATATATATATATATATATATAGATATATATATATATATATATAAATATATATATATATATAATATATATATATATATATATATATATATATATATTTATATCATACATATATATATATTTGTATATATATATATATACAAAGTCATCGCCCTGAATGAGCAAAGTGCAGCATTAAACAAACGTATCTACTTTGGTGGTGATCATATTATTAAGTATTTGATGACTGTTGCTTCGTAGCTACCTTAATTTGCCGGAATGATTAGAAAACTGTTATTTCATCGACTGCTCAATAAAAAGCGAACCAGGAAAACGAACTTTAGTTGCCTATAATGGAATGCATTATGTTGGTTAATCCTGTCATTTGCTACTTATATTTCGGTTGATACGTAAATAACCACAAAAGTAGTAGCTCACCAAGAAGGTTTAGAAGCAAAATGTTAGCTTCTGTCCCAAAATGTTAAAACCAGCAGTATTCTGCTGAATTATAAAAGGCCACTTAATTGACGATATTTGTGACTCAAGCAACATGGTGACGTGAAGGACTTCAAACGTGGTCCCATTGTAAGCTGTCAGCAGAATGCAAATTGGCTTGTTAGACTGGCAGATTTGTCATTGGCATATAAATTGGCGTTGTATTATAAGCATGTCGTAGTAAATCATCATAGTCCCTACATTCGCAACATTTGTGTCAGGAAGCGTATGCACTGGTAAGTAGAAATATGCTCCTCGCTTTCCCTTTGTATAAGGGCCGGATTGTATGTAGGCCGTAAATAAGCTGACCCTCTGAAAAGAACGCCGGATAGTTTTGCAGTTTGTGATAAACGCATTTATCGAGTGGCAAATTTGTTACATACAAATAAGTAGATATTTACCTAGTGTCGGGATTGAATATCCATCTAACGGGTAAACATGCACATCCATGCGGAAAGCAATATGTATAACACGAAGAAAAATGAGTTGCGCGACAATCTTTTCATCAATCGCTGGAACACATAGGACTGATAGGAAACTATACTTGTGCAAAGTGAGCCTGAGTTAAACCGGGTTTTGATACGGCCAAAGTAAATAACGTAATTATATAAAGCATATATGCACAAAACTGTATACAGAGTGCACCTTTTTGATAGCATCCTCATTTATAGTTTAACCACGTGTCACAACCAACGAGTAGAAGGGGAGCACAAAACCCGGATAACTCTTGCAAAGTCTTCACTTTACTTTATAATAGTTTCAGCATCTGTAATGTTCAAGCGGATTTAGTAGATTATTGCAAAGTATGATTATAATATTATCACGAGTATCTGGGAGGAGAGGGAGAGAGAAATTGCATATAAGGCGCTTGTGGTCTACTACTGCCCTGAATGCCTACGGCAATAGCCAACAGAAGTTGACTAATGGCAGCAATCTCCAAAGCAATCTCCTGCATATGGCCGTTAGACGTGTCAGCGTTTCTTATCACGAACGATTTGCATTTAAATAGTCTTTTAGAGCTTAAGCGGAAATAGATTTCAAATAAGCCAACCAAAATGACTTTCTGGAACCTTGAAGACACGAAGAGAGAGTATTTCAATATAAAAGGGTATTATATTGATTGTGTACGGCGCCAATAAACATGCGCAGTGAGCACAAACATGATTATATTTCAAAGAATTTCAATGGAATTCTCAGTGTGCTCGTCCGTGTCGTATTTACACTCTGGATATTTTCGGAGTCGTGCTACTGCTTTGCGCTGTATACGAGAGGATGAACGAGAACGGGGCAAACACGGATTGCTGGCCAGCAACTTTTAAATTTGCCAACAAACTAGGTGGAATGGGCCCTCCCCGACTAGCATTCGAAACTGTTATGCCAAATAGCAGTAGACCTAAGTACATCAGCACAGGAAGCACTCAATCAATGACCTACATAGTCATCCAGTGTATGTATAGTTCATGATGTACATAAGCAACCATAATATGTCATATTTGACAGGTTTGGCACGGACGCACATTTTTACTAGTATTCTCATCTTAATTGCTGATTGAGTCGAAGTGGCGCGTTACTCAAGCAAATTTATTGACAGTCCACACGTTGAAGATACAAATAACACAAGAACAATATCACTTGTACCGATGCAGCCAAATATACCGGTGATAAATTAGTTTAACAGGTAATGTGGTGGAGGTTTACTTTGAAGTGGATTTGTACTGGCGCAACCCATGCTCCTCGTATCCATTTAATTTAACGCCTTACGATTGCGAAGTTCCATATTCCCTTTCAATCGAGCATCTGAATATTGAAAAACACATAGGACATATCATGGTGCTTTGTAGCTTAATACGCTCACTTTGAGCGCAGTCCAATCCTCATATCGTGTTAGGGTGTACGAGTATTTGTGGGGTATGAAGGTTAGACAATATATCATGCTGACATTATATAATGTTTTCGGTTCCCCGTGAAGGCGATTTATTAAAACTATTTCCATGCAAGCAGAGTAAATTGGTTACGCTTAGTTTGCCCAGGCGTTTCTAAATGTAGGGGTGACGTATTGTTTATAACATCGAAAGTTAAAAGTTCGCAGTGACAAATGGGTGTGCATAAAACAGGTATTGATGCTTGAATAATGGCCAATGCATACATTAGTCATGCTAAGAACCGCAGTGTTGATGATTCCTGAATACCACAAAATACCGTGTGCTGCTCACACTGCTTAATCGTAGACACAAACGTCTTTACCCACTCTAGGTAGCATCATATCGCGTAATATCAGCTTGCAGACTCACAAGCACTACGAATTTGCCCTGCAGTTGGATGACAATTGTTTTATAGTCCATTTAATCGTCAGGCTTTAGCAAAATAACAAGAAATGAAGCACGTTTCTGGTGCTTTAGTTAAATCCAGTGTCCTAATCTGATAACGGTTCTGGGCCGTTCAAGCGGTTTTTTTTCAATAGAACCAATTCTGCTGATATAATAATCACAGTAAGTATTAGTTTCTAATGGTTAACGGCATTTGACGCAAAGATGCATTGGATATATATATATATATATCAATATATATATATATATATTGAAAAACATATATATATACATATATATATATGCTTTGTATACATATACATTTATATATCATATATGTATAGGGTATATATATATATATATATATATATATAGCCAATATATCTTAAAATAAATGTTAGCTGAAAGGCAAATTATTATAATTTGCTGCAAGCAGAGTAAATTTGTTACGCTTAGTTTGCCCAATGCTAAATGTAGGGTGACGTATTGTTTAAAACAAAGTTAAAAGTGGTTGACACATGGGTGTGCATAAAACAGGTATAGATGCTTGAATAATGGCCAATGCATACATTAGTCATGCTGAGAATCGCAGTGTTGATGATTCCTGAATACCACAAAATACCGTGTGCTGCTCACACTGCTTAATCGTAGACACAAACGTCTTTACCCACTCTAGGTAGCATCATATCGCGTAATATCAGCTTGCAGACTCACAAGCACTAGGAATTTGCCCTGCAGTTGGATGACAATTGTTTTATAGTCCATTTAATCCTCAGACTTTAGCAAAATATCAAGAAATGAAGCACGTTGCTGGCGCTTTAGTTAAATCCAGTGTCCTAATCTGATAACGGTTCTGGGCAGTTCAAGCGGGGTTTTTTCAATAGAAACAATTCTGCTGATATATAATCACAGTAAGTATTAGTTTCTAATGGTTAACGGCATTTGACGCATATTGGATGCATTTATCAGTTAAAGGGGGTGAATCGTACCTCTGCGCCCTCCATTGGGTGTTGTTTAGAAATGAATTGAAAGCATTGTTCTAAATATCCGCATATGGACGTCAACATGCGGTATATTTGGCAGGGCTGCCTTATTTCGAAACGAAAATAGTAGTAGCCGGTCTCGCTATAAAAGGAGGTGCGTTTTGAAAGCCATGAGTGGCCGACAAATAGCATCTATTTATGGAGTCGTTTGTTGCGGGGCGACAACTTAAAGATAGGACATGCAATTCGGGAATAGGGTGATTTCCAACTGAATGTTCTCTCGGGGCTGCATTTTAGTGATAGGGTAATCGTCCATGCTAGCAGTCTTGATTCGTGTTGAAGCAAACCTTAGCGACACTCATGTAGACTAATACTTATTCTCAAGGATAATTGCATTATAAACTTCAATTAATTGCAGCAGACCTGATAGTAACACTTCCGTTCAGGCCATTTAAGAGCGGCTATTACTTTCCTAGGGATTCTTACCAATTGAACGCTCACGGGAATCTACTGCACTATGCTAGGCACATCTGAAAGCTAACAACAACAGAACTTTTGGGGAGCAAACACCGTATAGCCCTGTTGTATCGCATTTGTAAGTTAAAACTGTATTCAAGCGGCTGTCAAAACAACTCAATTAAATGTTGCAAATCTAAAATTTGCAATCTAATATAGTCTATCAAAGCTTCGTAAACCATTCTGATGAAGGCACAGCTTAATGCTAACCATATCAGAACCCTTGGGCAGCAAGCACCGTATAGCCCTGTTATATCGCATTCGTGAGTTAAAAATATATACAAGCGGTAATTAAAACGTCTCAATTAAATGTTGCAAATGCGTGACATATGCATTTTAATATCGTTTAGCAAAGCTTCGTAAAAGCGTTGGGTCGAAGCTTGGCAGCGATTAAATGTTAGTTTTACGCCATTGCAAAACTAAAAAGAGACACGTCGGTGAATCTATTAACGGAAAGTCGAGGTTTTCAAAAGATTTGTGAAAAAGGCTATTAAAGGTTTACACTTCAAAGATCCGCAATAACATAAGCTCTCATTCATACAAAGACTATTATATGGATTATATTCCCATCCACCTGCAGGATCCATACAAAGTCTCTTTATGATGCGCTAGACGTTCAAATAAGCAACAAAGGGAACAGTATAGAGATCGTGACATTAAGCCATCGTGTGAGTAACATAGAACGTTTCTCATAATTTCTTGTCGCCGCTGATATTAGCACTTTATAGAATTTGTACGCGTGAGAGAGATTAAGACAACTTTCAGTCTAGAACCAACAGTAGTCTGATAAAATAGCGCTATCACGATTAAGAATGGTTACGAGTCGCTTGAATAACACCACATTCTATCAAGACACATCCTACATAATCACGCCATTCTTGTTGGCGGGTGTGATTAATCTCTTTCAAACGATATGCCCTAAATATCTGTTCAAAGATGGGTTCAGCTCCGCCCAATACCCTCTACATCGCGGGTCCCTATTTTGTGTAATTCGACTGACACTCAAGAACATTTTGCCTATATTTAATTATCACATGCAATCACCATCAGCTGTTTTAATGCTAATTGCGCTGGCTGCTGGCAGTCAGCCTATTCATGTTATCGATGGATGATGTCGAGATGCGAGATCATTTCGTATTTTTAACAACTCATCTTCAACTCAGCAAGTTAACAAAGTGGTATTATAAAGGCTGTGTATTCGTTATAGAAATCAGCATTGCAACTTGAAACTTATTCGATCAATACGATTCCTAATCGTAGTGACGTGCATAAGGACTGGTTGGCAGCAGCAATATATTTCCCATGTAGCAGTCAACAATATATCTTATAATGCATTGGTAATGTATCGACAAACCAATAATTAACGGTCAGACAGTTTTCGTCTGTTATGGGACGTATACCATAGTTCCAAGTCCTCGTTGATCATTCTAAATTTGCATAAACAGTATACAGGGCAGCTCGGTCCTTGCACTTGTGGAAGTGGCAGTCATCATAGGTGAGTAGTTTGTTTTATGGATTTGCTGTAAAGTAATGTAATCAAGAATAGAGTCTACCCCTTTAATCTAAGTGCCGCGGTATGAAACGATCACGTTGTCACGGCCACTGGTAGCATTAATATTTGGTAATATTATACCTTTGTATCACTAGTATGTCGAATACGTTTCACTTCCTTTGATAATGGAAAGTTTGTGATGCACGTAAAGATGTTAAGAGGCGGAACGTGCTGTCAGTCCTTGGCACGCGGCCAGGGCAGAAATGTATTAAAAAACAACCTTTCTCAACCTCGACACACACTCGCCCACCTAGAGGCTGAACAACGAGTGAATCCTCTGTCACCTCACGAAACTAATTAAACCCGGGTGTAGTCAATAACATTTTATTTATTCGTCGAAAACATTGTATGATCAGATCATTAACACAAGACGGAGAAAACCATTGTTCCGCCGAACTCATAATCTTCAAAAAGATTGAAAACCCCTCTGCAAAACTAAGTCAAGGCAGACATAGTCTGGGAGTACCTTTTTACAGCGTCAGGTTGAACACAAATTAAAACAAAGCATAACTCTGACGCATGGATTGGCATCATTGGCTTATGCTTTTAAATGCACGTTAAGTAATTGATGTTTTTTATGGAAAGCTATGGTAGGGCAAAATAACACGGGTAATTACTCATTTAACGCATTGATTACAGCATGAGATATCAAGAAAGACAACAGACGCTAAAATAAGCCGAATTATCGAAGCGAGGTATCAACCACATGAGATATGTGCCAGTAACAAGAAGTTTCAAATGTATATACCCAAGAGTAAGTCTGAAAATGTAAAAACTACTTTCTCTGAGCATACATTTTCTCACAAGCTGCTAACTGATATTTCCTTAATGTTTAAATTAAATCAAATCACTGATAAATTAATTATCAATTAACTTGGGAGTGATCTCATCTTTCGTGAATTAGTAAGGGGATTTTCGCAAAGTAAAGTGGAGTACAATTAATAGCATTTCGATGTGGGATATAACTGTGTAGGCAAGGTTACATGAGGTCTCATTTATTAGAAGATATGTTTTACAGTAATCACAAGCAGTAGTACACAATAGTCAGTCAGCGTAAAAAGTACTCAAACTATGGCCTCAATTGTCGCCCTTGGCATTGAAAGCTGACATACGACACATTCGCGTATTAAAGTCGCGATTTGCTGATAAGCATAAAAAAATGACTGCACAAAATACGCAGATATCTTGAATATTAGAGCAATATAACCTTTTGCGATAGGTACGTACCAACGCTGCCCAGGCTCCTCGTATCTTTTTAGTTTGATGCCATGTAGCTGTGAAAATCACTACATCATAGAAGCCATTATCCCCTTTGAAGAGTCGATCTTAGCTCTATTGGTGATTAGTGCCGATTTACTTGATTGTATCGAGATTAAGAATGATTATAGGGTTATTGTCCGAGTATCGAGCAATTAGCAGTTCAATAGTACACCCCATAGTGCTTTGTATGTTCTTCTGTTCGCAGTTAGCGTAGTCCAATCCTTATATCATAGTAGGAAGCAAGAAAGGTGTACTAGAGAGCTTAGCCAATTGCTGACAGGAAAACATGTTGTTCTTTTTTTCGAAAGGGGGGTTGATTAACACTATCCACCGTAAGTAGAGTAAATTGTTTAAGATTTGTTTGCCCAGGCGCTAAAAAGTCTTATAGAATTTATAAGTGACGTGTTGCTTTCAGCATCGACTGTTAAAAGGCGTTGGTGATATATGGGTGTGATTACAGTAGGGATTGGTACTAGTCACAGTCACATTTGATCTATGTCATCAATGCAGGAAGCGTTGGTTTGGTTTGTTGTACCATAGAGACATAGATAGTTTATCCGGTTGGCGGAAAAGCGATAATCCTCAATAAATATACACCGCCTATGTCATCGGTGATTTATTATTTTGCTCTGCCCGTTTTAAACGCAGCCCGACGACATTCGATATTTCAGACTTGGCATAATATGTATGGCTTTCGGCGCGCCCAATTAATAACGACGTCCTCATGGATCGCATAATACAGGTATCTATTAGCAAGGCAAATTCTTTAATCTCGCGATCCAGTATTTTACATGGCAATTTTCTGCAAAGTATGTCACATTAACGAGGCAGGAAAGATGAAAATTGATGATTTCGCTCACATTTTCGGTGATAATATGGGGCGTCGTCCATATGCTAACTATGCAATAAACACGGCCATTGCACTAAAAGGTTGCAAGGTTCAAAAATGTTATGCTAATGAATTAAGCTAACGGCCAAAACAAACAATCCACCTACTAAAATATCATTTGATGTTGCTTATTATTTACAACTTATATTAAATTGGCAGAAGCAGTGCGCATACGATTATCAAATAAGTCTCCTATGCTGCAAATAACACCCAAGGAAAATATGCGCTTTCTCTATATGCATCCGCGGCATAATCAGTCTTCCTCGTATTCCCTATGTTCCCAATGCACTGCTTTGGTGCTAACAGATAGACACGTTCGTGTTGAGTACCATCAAGCGGAACATACCTTTATATATGCAGCAATGTCGATCAAACATATGAACCAATCACGACATTAATGAAGTAAACCACACGAATACTATTAAGAAGTTGTAAGAGCACCAGGAAATATAAGTAGATGGGTGCAATTAACAAAAGGTAGTACCATCATTAACATTGTGCTTCTTCAAAAACTCTTTAGTTTTGTCGAGCATGAGCGCTTATAGACGTCCATGTGATCGAATGGTTAAAGTCAGTGTTTATGCTTTACATTCTGATATGACCCTATCGCTCATGCTATGCTCTTTAAACTCTTTTTATACTGACCATCTTCGATGGGCAGTTAAGGTGTCATTTTGTATCCGTTGTACCCTGAAAACAGATAATGTGCATTAAAACATCTTTTCGTGATATTGTAACCTGTGCAATACGATTGTTTAGATGAATATTCATTATGATGGGTATGTTACGCGCAGTGTTGCGTAACGGAGACGAGCAACATCGAAATGTATACAAACGTATCTCAAATAATATAAGGGCAGTTTATGAACACATGGTAACATTGTCCGTCCGAAAAGGTGCGTAGCTACAGCATCCTTTATTAAATATTCGGAAATAACGTTACTTTGTAACTAGACTGTATCGTCACAGTGAAAATGAATGAACAGTCAATGAAGATGTTCTTTGGACAACATCTAGTAGACTAGTATAATGTAAGCAGTTTAAGATCTGTATTCTTATGTTTCGACTTGTAAGACACATCAAACTTCTGTTTGTCTTAGTGTATGTCAGAGTATATATGTTCGCGGCCTGCCAGTAAACCTAATCGTCCGTTTTCTGCTGTTAACAGTTTTTGGCAATTCAATCCCTTGATCAGGATTGTCTAACATGGAGGGCCAAGTTTCTGGACCTAAATAAACCTACTACTGAAGTAAGTGTTTCCATCATGAATGACAATGCTGGTTTATGTTGTTAACTTTAGGATAAGGAAAGCGGCCAATAAAATATTTTCGGACATCTAAAGTTTCATTGCAAATATATGGAATCTAATGGCAAGAGTTATATAATTTGCTTGCAGCAATTTGCTATATTGATGACCGTAATATTCTCATAAAGCATACACAAAGAACCTGACATTTTGCACTACTTATTTAGCGACAAGTATTCGGGTCATGTATTACGCTTTTCCTTTTATCGTTGGCAAGCACATATTGATTGTTTGCATTAACCATTTTGTCCGAACAAAATTGTTTTAAGAGAGCATAAATTGCATAGATGAGTCAGCAATGGTTTACCTAAATATTTAACGAATCAAACAGTTAATAAATTGCTGTTGGATTAAAGTGTCCACTCGATATATTAAGACACAATGAAAACGGCGGCGGCTTCAATGACAATATCAATCGTTAACACACTTCATCACACGCGTGCCAAAGAAGTAACATAAAGTTCAAGTGCTCAGGCACTCAATAGCAAATTTCGTGTTAAACGTTAGTCCTCGGATGGGAAATCACCCAACCATGCTGCATACTTCTTGATATCATACGTCGTGCACTTTCTTGCTACTTCTACTACTAGCACCCGTGTTTTACTGATACAATGCAGAACGTTTTACCAAGTGATGTGGTTACTAAATCAACCGCATAACTAATATTGGTAACTGTAAAGGCAATTCACCCAATTAATCTATTCTTTAGGGGGTATCATTGATTGCATGATGGGGCGATGAAATGATACACACGCTTGGTGCAAGAAAGATAACTTTTGCGAAATGATATAAGTCGTCAACAGGGAGTCTTGCCAACATGACTGCTAATTTCATGGTATACCCGGTTATATAGTTATCTGAAAGCTATATTAATTGGACTTGATCCAGTGTCCTATGATTTGATCGTTTGACTTGCGTTGGCGTCAGGCAATTATGACTTGCAAAGTACGAGCGCCATTACATTCACAATTTGCAAATTCGACAACACAAATGCCTTTTCTTTTAAACCTTAGACTTAAAACGCGCTTGCCGAAAACGCTTTACGTCAGGGTGACTCTAGTGGCTAATTTTCGGCTAGTTCCATTATTTGTTCATTACATCTTTATTTTGCTTATGCTTTATCATGCTATAGCGGTAATCATCAGTAAGCGACTAGCCCGCACCACAATATTTGCAACCTTAACGCGCGGTAACACGTACTCTGAATTGCTTCAGAAGTATTCCCTGTTGTAAACGCAAGCAGCTTAACAAGTTTTAGCATCCCATAGTCAGCAAGTTAGGTAGTGGCTAACGAAAAATGGCAGTTACTTGCCTTGTTGTATGGCGTGACTAAATTGAGCTATGAGACTAGCATTAACCCGGAGGTGCTAGAGCGGTCGCCATCAGACGTAAATGCCCATCGATTACGCCAGAACACGATGACCAACAATTATTCGGGTGTATTCCTGATGCGTACTAATTATCAGTGGATGTTGTTTGTGCCTTCGATTGATCAAATTGATGTAAGGCAAATTAGCGTTCAAGTATTTGTATTGCGTCAGTTATGTGAGTGGGCCATGCTTTTATATTTAGTGACGGTCAAATGAGTACGCGGGTGCGGCACGTAGCCGTTGCGCGTTGAATTGATGTAAGCAGCAGTATTATATAGAGCTGCTTGAATACGCAAATGGGAATAATCTGATGTATGCAATATAATATACAAAAATTTGAAGGCTTTGTAGCAAAATATATACTTGCAACCTGCACAAACGTTATCAAAAGATATCGCTGTGGCCAATAAACGTATATAGATGTATATATATATATATATATATACATATATAAATATATGCATGTATATGTACATATATAAAATATTTATATATATACATATATATGTATGTATATTTATATATTTATACATCTTTATATATATATATATCATTATATATATATAAGTATATCTATATATATAAATATGCATATATATATATACATATAAATATATATATATATATATATATATATATTATATATGTTAAATATATATACTTACATATATATATGTACATATGGATATATAAGTATGATATACATATATATATCTATATACATGTGTGAACAATTCAATATATATATATATGTATATATATATATATATCTAAATATATATATATATATTTATATATTTATACATATATATTCATATATAAATATATATACATGCACTTATCATTAGCCGTGCTGCAGTGTTTGAATTTTGAATGAACGACCCTTAGTACATGACACCTGAAGTACCATCACATCCAAGCCACGATGATGAATTGATAGTCTTGACGTGGTATTTATTGTTCAGTTGTGTTCGTAGCGGATGTCGTGCGATTAGTTTAATATATCTATACAACGTCAAATTTGGTGATACAATTTCTGCAAATGTAGAGAAATAAAAAATAAATGCGAACACCATAGCGTTAACGGGATGATAGTGGGCGTCACCTGTCACACAATTCAGTCTCAAGACGTTGGCAGTTGTCTAGTTATATATGTACACATGTCCATATATTGATATATATGTAGAGATGTATTTGGATACATACATGGGTTCTACTGTACTACTATGTATATATATATATATATATATATATATATATATATATATATATATATATATATATATATATATATATATATATATATATATATATATATATATATATATATGTATATACATATATATTTTATAATTTATTTACAACGTACACATATATGTTTGTATACCAATGCTTATAAATGATTGTGCTTGTATAAATATATACGTATGAATACGTATATGAATATACATGTATGCATATAATTTCTGCATGCAAATTAAAATATATTTATACATGTATTTAGATAGATGTACGTGTATGTATATCTATTTGTATATATTTATATACAGTTATTTATATATATATATATTTAAATCTATATATAAATATGTACATCTATATATATGTTTATATTTATATATATATATATAGATATATATACATATATATATATGTGTGTGTATATATATGTTTTATTAAGAGATGTATATATATATATGTTTGAATATGCAATATATATATATATAAATATATGTACATATATATATATATATGTATATATGTATATATATGCATATGTATTTATATATGTGTATATATATATTTTTATATACATATATATATATATATATATCTGTTTTTGATCTATTATCTGTGTTGCTGTGAATATTAGTGTTTTAAACGGATTATCAAGGGAAAGTACATTGGGATTTTTAAACGAAGCACATAGTTGTGACAGAAAAGTGAATGATCGGACTCGTATTTACGTCGGTCGACGCATTAATGTTTATTCCCGTCTCACATTGGGCTCCTCAGATTATATTAGGTCATTACTGGACATTAGTACGCCGATGTATATTTGTTTTTTCTCACAATCTGCAGGATAACTCATTGTTGGGTCATGTTTTATAATGCCGATATTCCCGATATGATAATGATAAGCAGCTGTGAACACAAAGCTGAGGGGGTTACATATTCGCCAGGCTGTACACAGGCACTGCCACGCAAACGGCGACTTGAAATGACATTAAGCGTCTGCGCCAGACCACAATAGGCACATTGTCGACAGCAGCCGTTCTCTCGATTTCCTAGCCAGTCTGTATAAAACCTTGCACAACGACATGATATCACTGTTCACTAACGACGACCAACCACACACGCAATAATGCATTATTAAAGGATAATGTGTAATTACGAAGATCCTATTGAACAAATGTGCGAGGGCTATCAGATTTATCGCTGCAGCATACAATATATGCTATATATTATATATCTGATCACCAATTTAGTTATGGGGCCACCGTGTTTCATCAACAACTCAGGCGGCTACGGTTCGTCTGTCAACTTAAATGTTCGAAATGCTAGAATAAACAGAGAGGGTTGGTTTTGATGGGTCTACAAATTCAACAATATTGCTCATTCGTAATTGTCAGCAAATAAGACAGCGATATCCAAAGCAAACGATCGGTGTTGTGTTATGTTTGTCAAGAAATATGTACAGGCTAACGATCCCCTAAATTCAAACTTGATCATGCACCGTGATCTTGCAGGCGTGCTATGACGGCATGTAGTCGTTCAAGCATGTTTAGAAAGATAACTTGTTTAATAATTGGACGCCAATCCTAACCCGTTTTCCCCTATTTCCCATCAGTTACATACAATAATGTGCTAAAATATCGATTAGTAGTACAGAAGCCAATTACCTAGGTCATTGTTGCCTTTGACAGTGCATAGTCTCTATTATATGGGCCGTTTTTCTATCGACGCCATCACCATCTCTTAAGACGAGGATGGTTCTGGTGGACCTCCCTCCACACCCAACAACTGCGTAGTAAACCTTGGAAAATAAGTCAACAGTTCCGAAAACGAAGAGGGGTGGCATTGGGATTGTATGATTCATTTTCATTGCGGATAGTCTATTCCAGTTTTAGAATAACTTTATATTATACACAATTTTTCAATAGTACGGGTTTACCTGTGGTCACCTATATATGTGTTTAACCTTTGATAAACTACCAGACAAAACCAGTTCAAAACATCCCACTGTGGGCGCACTAAACATTGGGTTGACTAGATACACTGATATGAAACTGTTACCCTTTTTGCCAGCAGTACAGATGAACCTTTCCTTATTCAATGATTGGAGATATTTAGTGCCCATGTTCAATGGAATTTCCTGGAGCGCTTTTACGACACATGATTACAAGAGGTCAATATAATGCCATTAGTCACACTGTGTCTTCCGTAAATACAATGATTCTCAGCCAGGTTAGGAGTTATATTCGTTGACTTAGCCCCGTGTGATAGGACTGTTTACTGGTGATTACCTCCATTCACTGCAGTAATGTGATTCATGACAACTCCCTCAGGCGGTTATCCAGCGCACCGCCTACCAATTTCAGCTAAAGCAAACACAGCAAATTGGTCGCGTGATGCCAAAAGCGCAACGCATTCAAAATATGCCATATTGCTATGTCGATATTACAGCCAGTCGGTCGCTCAGTGTTTATCATATCCTCGGTCCTATAATGCTTATAACTCATAATGCTTGCAACGCTTTGATGATGTGCTGCATCAAATATTATTTTGTTGCTCGAACGTTCTTGTGAATAACAGATAACGCGTAACATATAACTAGCCCACAGTCTTGTCACTGCAATACAATGGATTTTGGTCATTTAGGCGGCAATGGTTGATATCTGTGTTATCGATCGATTTCTCTGATGCTCGTATCAGATTTGCGAGGGCGTCACGCCCGTCTAACTACCTTAATGGTTAATACAGGCGAGATTTATATCGCATTTACCCGCAGATAATACATTGCAACACTGCAATATCGCTTCCGGCTTTGCTACACGTTTTTAATTTAGTGTTCAGTGAACGACGTTGTCTACTTGATGCAGACCTGACAAACATAGCGTCCCCGCTTGTGTTATTCTAACTGTTACAAAAGTAGAATTCAGTAAAACCATAACAGCTTCGTCCGCGATGCATATTTTTTGTGTAACATCAATCAAAGGTTTATGGTCGTTCGGCGTGAATCAAGTGGACACACATTAGCTAGGAAAGTAGTTTGTATAAACGCCGTGCTATATCGATGACTTATTTGACCCTTTGCTTGCATAGTCCCAAGTATTTACCTATGAACAATCAAGGAGCAAGAATATACATCGCATGACATGTATAATGAAAATGACATTAACTAATCAAGAACGAAACAACAGGGTGACAGAAACTGTCATTTAATCGGACTGTTCAATAAATTGCACACTTGAGAAACGAATTTGAATAAATGTGAAATTGATATTTAATCACTTTATGCTAGACGATATCTACGGTATTCTGCTCGATGATAGCATATTGCTTAATTAAAAACATTTACGAACATTTCTTTGATAATGTATGAAAGGATAAGCCAATTTAATGAATACGTTATCAATAGAAAATGAAGATCGTGTTTTACAATTTTCATATCCGGTTATGTACTGAAACATGAATATAGTGGACATTCATTTGAAGGCGCGGAGTTGGGCGATATCAAGCATGTGAACAGAGGCATGAGACGTGCTAAATTCAGGATATAGTACAATCTATGCGCGTTCATTTAATAAGTTCAAAAACACAACCATTATCTCCCGCTTTCATTCTTTGCTAGTCGCAAAAAAAACGCTACGTACGAATCATCTGAAGCAGTGTGCGCACGTAGCACGCAATGTCCGGTCCGGGGAAATGTTAGGAATAACTTTACATTGATTTTTTGTATGAAGGACGTTATTGTGTTAATGGAGTTTGATCGCCTTTTACATGTTATGCTAAAAACGTGTAAAACATGAACACATGAATATCCATTACAACAGCAGTTACCAGTTAACCCAGTATGGAACGGACTTAACCCTTTACGATATCTGTTATATGCCGAACCAGGCATCCTTTAAATATGTGTTACTACTGCGTACGTTCATTCGCATTATGTTAGTCAGCTACTAGCATAATGTGAATAAATTGCTTATGAATACCCCACCACTCAATGCATTTCTTTTATTAAACAAGTTGTGTTTATCTAATGCTCCTATGGTGCTATTATTCCTCTGTGATGATGTCCTGCCAACCAGGTTGTCTGGGTAATATACCTTTGATTCATTGTCTAACTATTTGATAATATATGCTCTATCTTTCTCAACACAAGACCAGCACTTAATAAACGACATTCATGGATCTCTCTATTGATAAGACTAAGGGCATTTGGTTATATTCTTACAGAGTGTTGTGGTGGAAAACCCTGTAACAACATGGAGTTCGATACATTGGAAATGATCGATGACATCAGGTTATCAGTGCATTTGTCTTGCTTAATGCAAGCTATGAAACAATCCATGAACGTTCAGTAAGTAAATATACAAAAACACAGCCATGATCACAGGCATGCTGTGATTAATGACCATCATCAAAAGACATAATCTTATGCAGTGTGAGCACGTAGCAGAGGATGAGCGGTCCGCGGTTCTGTTAGGAAAAACCTTAGTATCGTGTGAGCTTCCAGGTTTTTGATAATGCTTTAATGAGATCTGCATGAAACAATCAATGGGCGTTCAGTAAGTAAATATAAAAACACAGCCATGATCATAGGTATGCTGTGATCAATGACCATCACAAAAAGACATAATCTAATGCAGTGTGAGCACGTAGCGGAGGATGAGCGGTCCGCGGTTCTGTTAGGAAAAACCTTAGTATCGTGTGAGCTTCCAGGTTTTTAATAATGCTTTAATGAGATTTGTAAGGAAAAATCTATGAGCGTTCAGTAAGTAAATATAAAAACACAGCCATGATCATAGGAATGCTGTGATTAATGACCATCACAAAAAGACATAATCTAATGCAGTGTGAACGCGTAACGGAGGATGAGCGGTCCGCGGTTCTGTTAGGAAAAACCTTAGCATCGTGTAGGCTTCCAGGTTTTTGATAACGCTATAATGCGTTTTGTTCGCGTTTTAAATGATATGCATAACACATGTTAGATATGTACACATTAAGTACTATTACTAAGCCTCTTACTAGAAAAACATATTTCCCTCGTGCTTGGCCGTGTAATTTATCATGTTGCCAGCTTTGTGTAATCCCGCAAAATTGCTAACCAACAACAACAATGTATTACTGCGATCTGCTGTGACTGCCGAACTGGACAGTTTGTCTCCATGTACTGTGGCACTGATAACCCGTTGTACATTGACTTGTACGAGATAAACAAACCATAGCATCCATTATGGCAAATTACAAGCCAAACGTGTCTCTTTGTGTGGATTTCTCGTGATGTCATTTGAGTATTTTGATGTGCACGAAGGCCACTGCGAGGCTGCATCGCCGCTCAGGAGCCAATTTTACTACTACCCGTAATGTGATTTGATGGTAAATAATGCATCACCTAAGGTATAATGGCTAAGAATAAACCACATTCCGTTACATAGTGGCATTTCAAACGTTATATACACTCATCCAAGTTAAGCTGAATGAGGCTCGCGAAGGTGAAAGTAGAATATAAACCAGCAGTATAATGCCCGTTTCCGGCGTTACATTTATAAGCACCGATGACTGAATGTTAATATGCCATATGCAAATGTAGATATAAACTCTGGAACACTTCCACTCACTAGCTCTATCTATAGGTATACCTATAGATGGAGCGAGCGAGTAGAAGTGTGTCAGAAAACAGTAATACGTTCAGATCGTTCTTCTGAATTACAGCATTTGCAATAAATTCGATGATTTAAAACAAAAATGTAAATTGTTCCATTGTAAAATTTAATAATTTGAATCAGACAAATGCGGTCGAGTGTCAGCTACCACTGACGTTGGCTCTTTAGGTAGGTAAAACCATATACATATGTGTGTATATATATATATATATATATAGAGATATATATATATATATATATATATATATATATATATATATATATATATATATATATATATATATATATATATATATATATATATATATATATATATATATATATATATATATATATATATATATATATATATATATATATATATATATATATATTTATATATATATATATATATATATATATATATGAGAAACGCACCAGGAACGCATATTCATTATTGCTCAGGTGGAGTATCTGTAAATCTTAATACTTTAGCTGCACACATGTGTGTTAATAGTAGCGGAAACCTCTCGCCGTACAGTTGGTCTATCTCATATTGCCATTGATCAGGTGCTTTGCACATGGAGTACCTCAATCCGTTCTTGCAAATGAGGCTGCAAGTACAGTAAGAGAGTTCAAAGATAAATTTGGGTATTATGGAACTAACGAAGTGAGATATATCTGCACGGATTAGACGTTATATAGGACCATGCACCAATGCATAGCGTTTACATTACGATTGCCAATATCGAGGGTAATTTATGGACGTTTAATGCTACTATACGAAACAAACATTAACTCATCTGCTGATATCTGGGCTCTGAAACAAACATTTGGAGGCTCACTGTTGACAAGAATAGACGTCTTTGGTACCATAAAGTAAGGGTTAAACGTCTGGTATCAGATAATGGGTTACAAACCAAGTGTTAGGCTGCAACATTTTACACACGGCTAATAGGTGATGAATCAGATAGTAGCGCCTACGTCTTCAGTGACTGGCAGCGAGTCGTATGAGGACAAATGATCATATTTAGAGGCTGTTACGCAAAGGTCATCCGGTCTGAATGCAGATGTTTTCATCCGTCAGATTTGTAAGGAAAGCAATTAGTCATGCACTACTGAATCAGGTCGTTCTGATCCTGTGCACCCCATTAAACATGTAATAAAACACCTGAATAGTTGACAACAAATTATAATCTGCCCCAAGTGCCGACTGCGTTGTCCTCATCCATTGGTCAGCGCATCAACTGCTGAACATGCATATAGCAGCGAGGCGGCTGCGATGAGTTATATGAAATAATAAAAACAACACCGCTTTATGTTACATCATTGAGTAAATAGCTATCTATAGCATATTGCGAGACGTTATCAAAATATTTTACTTTTCCTGTGATAAACAATATGTAGTTACAAACAGACCTAGTATGTGAAATGTAGACAGTGTTTGTATTGTTTATATGCTTGCATGCTTCTTCTCATATATTTACTTCTTACAGTAAATGATAATGATAGTACCTCAACAGAATAGCTACTATATATAAACTTTAACAAAGTAATCATGCGTCCCACAATTCTAAAACGAAATGTTTACATTAACATATAGTGAATGGATAATATCAATGCCATGACATCTGATCGATTTTAAATAGTTAGAGGACTACTTATTATTACAACAATCGTGTTGTCCAAGTAGGGATAAATATCCATTTAGATATTGGCTAAAACTGGCTAAGGTGGCAACCGAACTCAGCGACCCCGATTATGCACATCTCTTAACACTTTCAGATGAAGTTGTTATGCTGGGGGGCTTACAATGATATAGTGAAATGTGGGGGCACGGGAAAGAGAAACAATACCTCATAAACCCGAATTTACCATTTGCCGCTTCGGCTTAGTCCCTGTAAATTATCGTTAGAGGCAGTGATACCAAATTATAGCCTTCAATATATTATGAATGAGCAATGCAATGAAGGTAAGAGAGGCATTTGTCCTAGTAAGTGCAGTATATGAAATGATCGACAAAAGTTCAATTAACGGCCATATAAGCACAGTCATGCTTATACCAATGCAGCAACAAAACCACGAAACCCAAATCATCAAAACAAGATCGGTTGGGCGGGCAATATGCGGTATAGGGTTCGGTTCAAAATACATACACGGAAATGTTTATATGCATTTATATATAAATTTGCGTGACAATATATATATAGATATATATATATACATATTATTGTATATATATATATATATACATAAACAATATAGATAACGCATATAGATAATATTTAATTTATATATATATACGTATTATATATATACATATCATTAATTTACATATATATAAATATATATATATATGTAATTATAAATATAAATTCATATTGTAATGTATATATATATTTACAAATACATTCTATCTTGCATGTATATTATATAAATATATATAAATATATATATATATAAATATATATGTATGTATAAATATATATATATATATATATATATGTATATAAATATATACATATATATATATATATATATATATATATATATATATATATATATATATATATTTAATTATAATTATTATTATACGTATATATATATACATTTATATACATATAAACATATGCATATATATACGTATATGTACGTATATATATATGCAATTATTTACGTATATATATATACATTTATATACATATATATATATATGATATATATATATCATATATATATAGATATATATAAATATAGATTTACATATATATATATTCACAAATTGCAAATGTGCAAATATATGTATATATAAATATTTTATATTTATATATTGATATTTATATATATTTATTTATATTTATATATAAATATTTATAAATAAATAAAACCAAACATATAAATATATATCTATATATATATAAATATATATGTATTCATATATATTTATATATATAATGAATGTATATAAATATATATTAGTATTTTATATATATATTAATATATATTTATATATATATTGATATATTTATATATATGTATGTAAATATATAGAGATATTTGTATAAATATGCATGTATAATTATATACATATATTATATATATGAATATATATATATGTATATATATATATATTTACATATATTGATTTATATATGTGTATATTTATAATTATATATAAATTTATGGAAACATATTTTTATAGATGTATAAAAATATGTATCAATATATATATGTATGTATATTTTTGTACTTATATCCATATATACATATATATATATATATATATATATATACGTAGATAATAATATATATATATATTCATACATTATATTATATTGATATGTATGTTTATTTATAAACCTATATATATATTGTTATATATACTCACATGTATATAAATATATATATAGAGAGTTATATATGTATATTTAAAAATTGTTACATATATGTACATATATATATATATATATATATATATATATATATATATAAATGCATGTTTCTATGCATCTATATATATATACATATATATATATATGTAAATACATATATATATGGATATATATATATAAATATATATATGTATATATATACAAATGTATATACATATCCATGTATATATATATGTGATATATATGTATGTATGCATTTTTTATATATAAGCGCATATATATATGTATTTACTTTTTATATATATATATTTATATATATTCATATATATATATATGTTTGTACACATATTTATATACACATTTATATACATATTCAATTTTTATATATTTTAATGAACTAACATATATATACATTTATATATACATCTTTATTTTAACATATATATATAAACATGCATACAGAAGCATATACATATATATACTATTATACATTTATATATATATATTTATATTTATATATATATGTTCATATATTTATATATATGTATCTGTACATATATACATATATTTATTTTTGAATATACATACATACTTATATATATATATATATATATATATATATATACATATTTATATATATATATATATTTAAATACTTATTTATATGCATATATATATACACACATATATATATTTTTTAAATATATATATATATATATTTATATATATATATATATATATATATATATATATGCATCGATATCTTTAAATGGGTAATATATATATGTATGTATCTAAAAAGATATACTATATATGCATATATATACTTATATTAATGGAAACTTTATTTATATACATATTCATTTGCATATGTATGTTGTTCTATATTGCATATATATGTACATTCATAATCATAGATGTATATACATAAATAAATATATATATATTCATAAATTGAATTGTTATATATCTAAATATAAATATATATGTATATAAAAATATATATATACATATATATATATGTATACATATATATATTTACATATATTTCTATATATATATATATATACTTATAGTTATATATAAATATATGGAAACATATTTTTATATAGTATAAAAATATATATATCAATATATATAGGTATGTATATTTTTTATTTATATCCTATCTAGATGGTGTATATAT
>CM067358.1:49235612-49270612 GCA_034190875.2 Urechis unicinctus | reverse complement strand
TTATATTTATATATATATAATCTTATATAATATTTAAGTATATACCTGTATGTTTGTTCATAAATGTATATACGTTAATAGATAAATGTACATATTTCTCATTCATATGTATAAATATATGTGTATATATTTCTTTCAAATATACATATTTCTCTGTGTATTTGTATACTTGTAACCATATATTTACAAATAGACATATAGTCACTTAAATGGCATCATTGTGCAATCGTCCGTTTATCATTTTATGTTCCTTTTGGGCAATGAATATATTTTTATATAATCATAGCAGTAAATATAGAGAAATCTACCTGCCATAATTGTATTCTGTCCTCTCTCATAAAAACGGCACCTAAGATGTTTTACGCTAGTTTAGTGTTTTTTCGGGTTTCTCTGATCCTATAAACGTAACATATAGGTAGAGGTTAAAGTACATGACAATGAGGTAATGTTTCTGAACATTACAAATCTGGTGCGTAAAGTTACATTCAATGGTGCCTGACGGTTGTGGATGGATAAGAGGTCAGGTCGTCGTACCTGAAATTTGACATTTATACAATGGGAACATCTTGGCGTCCAAACGGTCAAACAACCATCTGATGTAAAATTTATCACCAGTAAATGGCTAATACAGTCCTTGACTGCATCGGTTTAAAGTTCTTTCCATTACCATTAACAGTCTATACTCAGCAATATCAGCGTTTTAGCGCCGATGTTCACATGTTAATATCAACTCGGGGATGTAATCCACATTACATTCCATTGCTTGACAAGTTAAGATCGTGGTGAATTAAAATAAAAATTCAATATTATACACGATGTTAGATACATCGGAGGAGACGATTAATTCGGTCATTTTATTCGAGCCATTACCCGTACCAAAGGTACTAGGGTTTACATTAAGGCTATTGCAGGGCGTAAAACTAGCAGTTGGCATTGACCTATGACTGATGAGGCAAGTCATCACAAGCAGAGAGTAAGTGATTAGATTATATTCGGGTCGTTAAGTGTCTACAAAAGTAATATTAGCATTTGTATGTTGATTGTGAAATAATGAATGGGCCTGGATTGATGTTAGCCTGTCCCATTAGGCGCGTCAGTTGGTTGACGGTAAATATGCAAAACGGATACATTAATGTATTAAAATCGAAACTCTTTTACAAACGGAGTAGTCGTCGACACTCGAACAATGAGTTTATAGCTACGCTAAAAGGGCTCACTTCGAATGGCGCTGAGGTGATTGCTGCCCTAATTTTAATACCTTGCAATTCTAAGGTGCCACTACCGTAATACAATCAAAAGCACATGCGAATACTGGGCTGACGTCACTGAGATTGATGGGAGCCGTACAAATGTCGTTTTCCAGAGTTTTTCCGCTACTGATACACGTTGCACAATAAATTAAAAATAGCGAAAATAACAACTACACTATTTAATAAGCGTAATAGATTGCCCGGCCTCTCACAGCGAACGTGCAATTTTCGATTATCGATCTTTCATGTCCGCCCTGAAAACGCTATGGTAAGACGGCGTGGCGTCTTCATATTTTTCTTCAGGCGGACGGATTGAATGAGCGCTCTCAGCGTAGCTATCAACTTTTTGACTCGAATACCATTTGCCTTCGATGCACTTAAGCAGCCATGCAAAACTAGATTGGAGTTCCGAAGAGGATAAATTGAACAGTCGAACTAAACAGGATGCAACTACGTGCCGTCGCTATTTCACCTCACTCAACATTCGAGCATAAGTGTTCGCGAAAGGTTAATCGCCAGTAGCTTTGTTAGAAGCGTGAATATACAGATTGGTAATGATCCGAAAGGCGATCTACATTCAGGTGAAATCGCTAACAATTGGCCTACCAGTGTGGGGAAGTGTCATGAATATTGCACAAAATTAACTGCTGTCGACGTCTCCTACTGAACCGCAAATATGAGGGAGCAGTCAAACGGCGGTGGCTTCTATTAAGACCTAGCTTTATTATCGGTAGGATGCTGACCCAGCAGTAACGAGCAGCACTTTTACTACTTACGGTTACAAGAGACGAATATAAGCCATTAATTGCACTGCGTCATCAATAAATACAAAGATACTAAGCTGGATAGGGGCTCCATTTGATCGAATCATCTCGGTGTGCTTGTACCCCTTACAAAATATTTCTCGTAATGTATACGCTATGGTAATTTGATTTAAGGCACAATCCCTGGTGGCTAAATAGCATCTTAAATTGTACCTTCCACTGCCATCCAATTCCAGCCAGAGTAAGCATCGCAAATTGATCGACAGCGTGATGCCGCGGGTGCGTGATGTTATATACAGACAAACACTCTAAATATATTTGCATGTGCACATTACCGCTTATAGCTATGACTGCATTAGTGCTTATCGAAAGCTCCATAGTATAATATAAAACAATTACATCCAGCTCAAACCTCACTTTGGTCATTTACTGAAGTTTCATATTACAATGTTGCCCATAAATTCTAGTGTACAACACAAATATTCTAACAGGCACACGATCAAGACATAACGCCATCGGTCACATACTTCTGAGAAAATCATAAGTTAACAAACGATGTTCTACCAGTTTATATGTCCGTATAACATGTTGCACACATTATGCCTTAGAGTTGAATGCTATAAACAGTGTGCTTTTGCGGTTATATATGGCTTTTTGTTTCTCTGTTGCTTATTACATTGACTTAAAATAATATTTAAATAAATTCACTAACACTAGGAAGGTGGCATTCATATGGAGCTAGTGCTTGTTTCTGTTGGATAGCATTCATTCAACTAACAATGCAATATGAAAATATATGGTAACTGACAAAGGGCTGGTCTAAATGACACTGCGTGTTATAGACAGGCAGTAGAAGGGAGGCAGAAAACCGGAGAAATCTTACAACGTCTTTATTCAATTTTAAATACTTCAGCAGCTGAAATTTCCAAGAGGACTCATGTGGCAGCAGCCAACAGCACAGTTAAGAAATGGTAGCAATCTCTAAAGCAATCTCCTGCATATGGCAGTTAGACGTGCCAGCATTTCTTATCATGGACGATTTGCATCTAAACTAGACTATCGTAGATCGGCTAGCTGAAGCGAGAATTAAAACGAGCCAACCAAAATGACTTTCTGTAACCTCGAAGGCTCGAAGACAAATTTTTAATATAAAAGGGTGATATATTGATCGTACACGGCACCCAAAACATGTCCAGCGGGCACACACAAGAATATTATGTGTGAGTGCATTCATCATATATCATTGTTAATCATTAGATGTCATCATCGGAAAAAGCGAAATTAGTCTGAGAAAGATCTATAAATTACTATTGGCAGTTAATGAGCATTGTTGGCACGAAATACATGCAATTTACGTTTTGATTTATATTAGTGATGCTTTTGTGGAAAAACGATGGAAATTTGCATTTCATCATTCGCAAGCTATACACAATTGTATGCACACTCACATCATAAATGTGTCTTATTGCTGTTTGCATCGCCAGTTCCATGCGTTATCAAGTGCCCATTAAGGCCACGTGGTGGAATAATCCAACAGAATACTAGTATGCAAACTTTCAATCAGATGATTGTTATCATATCAAGATATTACTTAATATATGATTATATGAATCGGCGTTTATTTTCCAAACAGTACGGATCAGCTATGACAACTACCGTCGTTGTTTCACCCGAACTGTATCATGGATTCGACGTTTATCTCAAAATGCGCAACATCATCGTAATGTAACGTCATAACATCAATATGAGAATCAGAACATAAGATACATGATGGTCAATTTCCAATTACAGATCCACACTGACAGGGAATGCACACTAATCAGCACGACATCCAGTCATTTAAAATAAATGACGTCAGTTGGATCCGATTGAGCAGACTAAAATACTAGATTTCCTATATTGCCAATACAAAAGAATATCATGCTTCATGAGTCCGTTGACAATTCCAATGCCATGGAATCGGCTTGTGTACCATAGGCTAATGATCAATACGTCATGGCATTAATTGATTGTTAAAGCCACATCGATTGGTTAATAACAATGCGGCCAGATCAACACGCTGTGAAGGTTTACCACAGCAACTCCTGTACATGCGTCACTGAATAGTTCGCTAATAGAGCTTCATTTAAGTACAACTGCACAATAATTCTATAGCAAAAGAGCATCGGAGATTTTAAAAGTTGCCGCAGTAGTTAAAAGGACCAAGCAGTTCATTTACATTGACAACGCCACACTGTACACTGCAAGGCATGCTCATTCCACGGAGAACCAATTGTTTCAAATCAAAATTGAGAATGACGAGCCGTTCTGAGGCACTCAAAAGCACTGTTCAAGCACCTTGAACGATGACCACAATTGCTCTTGCTGCGCGTCCGCACTGTACATAAAATATTTTGAACATTTAAAAATGAATTGTGTTAAACGAAATGCTTTCATGTCATTCCTATTGAGTTATTCTAAACTGTGTGTATAAACTTAAATATTCTGCTCCGTCTGTTGCATTCTACGATTCAATTATCCATTATTTCCAGGTGCTTTTTTGAGGTTCTGGTGAACTGTTTGTCCCATGCATCGTTTCATAATAGATAAGCATTTCGTTAACTTGAACTCCATGCGATTCGCCGTCGCATTACGATATCTTTATATTTGTTATATCATATATCGTCAGATATCATGAAAACGCCTCGCAATGTGAATATTATGCTGGTCTGAATATCATTCTGGCTATTGTAGAGCATCAGACAGCTTTTATTTTCAGCTACTTTTCGGTATCAGACCGTTTTAGCTGTTTAATGACTTAGCCTTATGCTAAGAAAAATAAGGTCAACATATGGTTTGGCTAGCATTTGTATTTTATTGATGCTGTGTTACATGTAAAAAAATAGACAAGCTTGAACATTAGGGTGATGACCAGTGCTTTATAATGTCTTAGATCATTGTTACATATAATAGTTATTTATTTACTAACAACGGATATATATATGGATTGGCAAAATACACACAATATATCATTGCTATTTGGGTCGATTGCCTTCGTTACCACTGCAGTCTTTGCTAAATTAAAGCCAAAAGGTGCATTACAAAGACAATGGACAAGTACTGGTACTATAATGAAACATAGCAGTCAACTATTATTGCTATGTATATTGGCTATGTATTTCATAGTTGATGCATCGTATGTTAACGGCGAGCACATCTTATGCATTGCGTGGGCGGCTATATACATAACTCACTTATTTGCAGATTGTCAAAAAAGAGTTCAGGGATATCTGACGATTGATATTCCAATCTCGTAGTGCAGAAATAAGGACAAGAACATAGTGTCCTAATCTGCAACAGCATAACGCACTTTGCCATTCGCCTGACTGAACTTCTAATTTGTGTTATAGAATTTTACTCTAGCATGTACTAGCGCTTGCATACATTTGTATATCAGCAAAGGCATCTGTGTATGATTCTGGTGAGTCTGTATCAGATTCATCCAAGTCTATAACATAGTGTGAACGCTAATCGGGCAGCTGAATCATCAGAGATATGTGCTTAATTTGAATCAAAACATCGAATGGCTAGGCGACATGTTACGCCCTCCCTTGCAAACAACCCTCTTATTAAACTACGTTGAATGCTGATTCTACGGGTTCAATATACTTGTGTAAGTGGATAAAAACCATATCTTATGTTTTCCACAAATATATTTAAATGCATTGTCGTGCATAAGATACAGAGCCAGACTGCCTTTATTGAAGGAATCAGTAGATTTAATGCGTCATGCTTTTCCATATTGGACGTTTCTTGGATTCTCATTTCCACACTAATTGTTCTTGCATCTGTTATAAGTATACCAGTAGATTGATTGGTCACTGTTATGACATAAATCCCATTAACTCCCATAGGTAACCCCTCTAAGTGCGTTCCACGGGCACTTGAACGGGGAAATAGATACAGAGAAGACTTCATATTTGTATATGCATATAAATGTACAAATACAATTACATAGAGTAATCATGGTGTGTTTTTAATGTGTGCTGTAAAGTTGTTATATGTCGGGTGTTTTCAGGAATAATGAATAATCTTGAGGCTGAAGCATTTAATCGAGAGGTTTCGAGAACACGCGGCCTATCATTATGCAGCCGTATGAAAAAAAAAGGGTGTCCTCCAGGTAACCTCTCTAAGCGCGTTCCACGCTGAAAGAGGTTTTGCAACGACTACGGACACTAGAACAGAGGAATAGATACCACGAGGACTATTTGTATATTTCATATGCATATGCATATGCATATATGCATATATATATATATATATATATATATATATATATATATATATATATATATATATATATATATATATATATATATATATATATATATGTATGTATAAATACAATAACATGTCCTTCATGACAGCTAGAGGGGGCGTGCTTCGAACTGCTGCAGTGCACAAAGACACCAGACCTTGCATATTACTGGTCCCAGTGCACCTGGCCCGGTTGATAAACCGAAACACCCGACCCTATCTATGATAATGTCATAAATTATGGATGCTGTAAATCTGATAACCTTTGCTACAACTGATCACATCCATTTTCGTGGCCTGGCTAGTACTCAGCTGCAGTGACAGTGACATTTACAAGCTGTTGTCAGAATAGCCACCACAACTCTCTTGCCGTTCAGAAGGGTGCTTTAATGGTGCCAGTTTATTCCGATGCGAAGCGATGAGGTCTAACCTGAGGCGGAAGCTATTGTGTGACGTTTGCATATCAATTAGTTCAGTACCCAATTATCGAAAGTATTATTTGTTGAAAATCCGAAATTTATGGAATCTCATTACCGCACTTACTTCGATCAAGTCGTAACATATGTACTACATATGATGGCCTGGTGGCGTGGTTTATCAATCACTTACAGAGAGCCAATATATCCACTGAGCAACAGGTGATCTAGGTAGATCGCAACCCATGATTATATCATAACCAATGGTAGTATGAAATCGTGGAATTTTCTTGCCGTGACTTACCTCTCTGGCTCTTCTGGATTACGACAAGTACGATTGTAGAAATTTAGATATAAACTAGATCTTCTAATCCGTTTATTTATCCCTATTCGTCGCGGCATATAACACTTGTCGTGACCCTCAATTTACATTGTGTAAACGGGATTTCTTCGTGTGCAGTAGTAGAAATCATAATGTCTAGTATAAGCAAACGTGTTTAACCACGTTGTATGCATTATCACTATTTCCACAATCGCTTAAACATTCAACATATCAAGTCAAATAGCTGTTTTATTTCTTCTCGTCTATCGTTCCATTAATTTGCTATACATAATCGGATATTTATGGGCTCAAACATACAGAAGCTAATGCATATCAGGAAATGTAACATGGCTGTCTCCACACGGCCAGATGCCTTTTCACTCATTTTACAAACTCATTAGATCTGCTTCCCGCTAATCCCGGTAAGTGGTCACGGAGCAATGTGTCCTCCGGTCTTTATTGTTTGAAATATCTATTAATTTCCGGTTTCTGACCGTTTGGTCTCTCAGCATGACGAGCCTCGATGAATGCTACAGGATATGTGTTATATGACAGTTTAATGCTTAGACTGCTTCACGTTGTAATATGCGATCCCTGACAGCTATTCATATAATGTCATTAACGAAATGGTGTGACGGTGAAGGTTTGTGATGAGTGATGGAGCTACATTAGGGTGATGTTCCAGCAGAGTATCGATATGTTCCACCTAATAGTTCGGCTCTACTACGCCACGCTGAAGCAAACCTAACTTTCCACCAGTAGTCACACAAGTACATGCCACATGTACCCTGTACCCTGTTGATCCGTAATTTACCATTGTTTACGTGGTATATATTGATCCTTCGAATGCATAGTGAATATATTACGAAAATTTTGGTCAATAGCCTAATGTTTTGTGAAGCTGCAACTGTGTTCCCTCGCTTGATCAGTATTTCATGTAGCTCGTTCGCGTTCAAAACTTTAGGCAATCAGTCACAGACATCCAAGTGCAGCGCCTGAGGTGCAAACCGATTATTCCAAGTGGGAATTAGCGATCCATCAAATGATCCTGGCCTGTCAAATTCCACAAACCAGGCCGTTATTTTGAAACGAGGAACGAAATTTTCACTATTGCCTTGACGAGATATACGACAGCCAGTTAGCTTGGGTTCACTGTCGTGAGTGCTTGCATTTCTTCATTTGCATGAAATACGCATTTGTCTAAAAACTTACATCATAAATGTATCCAATCGCTGTTTTTTATTCCCACTGCTACGCGCTACAAACTGGTCAGTTAAATACGATGGAACAAACTAAAATACTAGATTTGTGATTTTGCCATTGCAGAGGCTTATTATACGGCTTTTATTAGTCTGTTAACAATTCTATTGCAATGTTATGGGACTGCCTACCTTAGGCGCATGATTAATCCCTGACGGTGCTAATTGATTGTTAAAGCCAAATCGATCGAGCAATAACCATGTGGGGAAATCACCACCTGGTTGAATTTTGTCAAAGCAACTACAATGAACTTGTCACTTAGTAGCAACAAGCTGGTCGTTTTGGGGCAGCAAAACGCGCTGTGAAGTTCAATGATCAAAGAAATGTTTTTCTGAATATCCTGTTTTGCTAATGTTCCAAGCCTTGATGTTTCATGCCCTTGTTTTGCAAGCAAGTACTTGTATCAATGTAATGCCACATTGCTGAATATTTACGACACCTATAATTGTTTTCGCCACCTTTGAAGAACGATTCATCAGTTAAGTTTTATTTTAGTGCCTGCGGAGAACCAACTGTTTCAAAGATGGCTGCCGTAGTGCAAAATTACGAATGACGCTCCTGTAACTTAAGCGAGCCGTTCCGAGGCATATAAAACCATTGTTCATGCACGTTGCATGACAAAAATAGCTCTTAAAAATTACCATGTTGGGATGCGATTGTGATTCGCCTACTTTAATATCAAACACTAAATGGTAGCTTGTCAACATTCGTATCAAAATAATCCGGGAGCGCACAACCTACTACGCGTTCGTGTATAGTCGTACTTAAAGATATTCGATTAAATAGTTGGATGGCTGTTATTATCGACCTGAGACCAATCAATTGCCTCTCGTTGGGATGCTGCTATATTAGGTCTTTAGGAAATTTAATGAATGATTACGTAATCAGCCAAAACTAAATGATTTAATCATTTCTGCCTGCATATACATATAAACACACACACACACACACACACACACACACACACACACACACATATATATATATATATATATAGATATATATATATATATAGATATATATATATATATATATATATATATATATATATCTACATATATGTGTATATATATAAATATATTATATATATATATGTGTATATATATATATATAATATATATATCTATATATATATATATATATATATATATATATATATATATTTACATATGTATATATATCTATGTATAATTATATATATAGATATATGTACATTTATATATGTATATATATATATGCATATATATATATGCATATATATATGCATAAATATATGTATATTTATATATATATATTATATATATGTGTATATATGTATAGATATAAACATATATATATATACATATCTATATATGTATATTTATATATATACATAACATAGCATATAACATATATGGCATTTGTATAGCGTATGTTTCCATGAAATAATTCTGCTCAAAGGCGCTTAAGCAGGCAGTTAATTGTCATAGCAATGAATAAAAAGAAATGTTTTGTGTTTTGATTTGAATACATCATTCGTATTAGACCGGCGAATATCGAAGGGAAGTTCGTTCAACAAACTTGATGCGGCATTACTGAATGCTCTGGCACCGTATGACGACATATATGGGGATTTTTCACAGGAAGCCAATGAAGTGTACGCATGATGTGTTGAATGTTATCCCCATGCTTTCCTTTTGCAACAAGGAGGGCGGCCGTATTTTGGGCGTGTTGCAGTCTTGCGATAAGGTACGAATGGGCTCCTTATTGCAGCGAATTGCAGTAATCAAGCCGAGATGATATGAATGCATGTACAAGAATTTCGGTTGTGGATTGATTCAGGTACTTCTTTATGCTGCCTAATCTTCTGATCTGATGAAAGCGAAATTGAGTTGACTTCATAATATGTGGTTTTCCAGTATACTGTGAATCCATCAGAACACCGAGGTTTCTGGCTGTATCTGATGTAGGTACACTCATATCGCCAATAATAACTGTGCCAAACGACGGCTGGCATTTGTACCGAGATGCGAAAAAATAGAATTTCAGTTTTGTCCTTATTAAATTTTAGAACAATGTTTGCCAACCATGATTTTATCTGCTTGATACATTCTTCCAATTTGGTTTGTGCATCATTCGCATATTTTTGCGTCGGAACAAATGTAAAATAAATGTGGGTGTCATCAGCATATGATGGTATTGCAGACCTTGTTCCTTTAACAGATTCCCAAATGGTGATATGTAGGCAGTAAATAATAATAGCCCTAGGACGGATCCCTGTGGCACACCACATGTTAGTTGGTGTGTTTCAGAATACCGGCCTTCAACACAGACTCGTTGTAAGCGATTAGATAAGTATGACTTGAGCCATGCGAGGCATTTTCCATTTAGGCCGAAACTGTCGGACAGGCGACGTAACATGATTTCATGATCGACAGTGTCAAAAGCGGCGCTGAGGTCAAGAAGCACGAGAGCAACAGCATGGTGCTGGTCAACAGCACAAGCAGTGTCATCGAATACTCGTGCAGAAGTGCAGTCTCAGTACTCTGGGCAGGTTTGTAGGGTGACTGATACTTGTCGTCAAGTCGATTGGCTAATTTGTAGTCCTGAAATCGATTGGCTACAACCTTCTCTGTTAATTTGGATATGAAGCTCAAATTTGAAACAGGTTTATAGTTTTCCATTAATTCAGGATCCAGATTGCTCTTTTTAAGCAGTGGTTTCAGGATTGCTGTTTTCCATCTTTCTTGCAGAGAACCAGAAGATAGAGAAAGATTGACCATTTGTGTAATAACGGGAAGAAGGATATCCATGCATTTTTATATCATCCATATTGGTAGTCTAAATCACACGACGTTGGATCTGCCTTAGTGATATATTTACGCATTTCACTTTCCATTGCTTCACTTAGCTCAGAGTCACTACATATCTCAGGGACCGCGTATGGTGGGCTACATTGCATCTTCGCTAATTCCAATCGAATGGTTTGTATTTTCTTTGTAAAAAACACTTCCAATGTATCAGCAAAAAATTTATATATATATATATATATATATATATATATATAGATAATATATAGAGATATATAGCTAAAATATATATATATATATATATAAATATATATATATATAAATATTTAAATATATACACATAGATATATAGCCGAGATATATATAGGTATGTGTGGGGAGATACATGATATATATATAATCTTATATATATGAGAAGCGAGATATATATATAGAGATATATATGGTTATATATAGATATATGTGATATCCATAGATCTCTAGAGATATATAGATATCTCTCTCTATATCTGATAGATCTATCTCTATATCGCCAATATATCTATATATCTATATATATATATATCTCGATATATCTATATATATATATATATATATATATATATATATATATATATATATATATATATACAGTTTGCATATCCCATAGCTAGTTTCTTCGTACGCACTTACTACTTTTATGTCATGGATCGATCCAAGCGTTGCTACTTATTACCAACGGTCCAAACAATTGAATCACTGCTAGCTGCCGCATTTTCTATTCTATTATTGCGACATTTGTAATGTATGATGAAATGAATCAACATATATTTGCAACAGAATGTGAATCAACCTTTGCTTTTGTGGTGGTTGTGGCTTCATGACTCATGGCGCCAAAAATAACATTATACTAATCAATATTGTGTCTCACCACTGTAACAGCAACTATGCAAAACTGTTATAAGCTGTTACAAGCTCTTCATATTATACGATTATGATTATATGGCAATAAAACCTAGACAATACATCACTAATTTTGTTTCCGAATTTCCACAGTACATCGCAGTTACAACTCCGCGCTCAATTTGCCTGACATGCGTAACCCGTGCAGATACAACTATCCCCAAGAGGGCGGCTGTGTCAGCAAATTCCTCTTCTAAAGATAATCCGAAGTCACCTCGACATATTTCACGCGATTCAACTTTATTAGCAAAATGGCAAGTGGGCTCCCTGATTGGTCAGAAATGAGACATGATTGATATATTGACTGGTCAACAGCATGAGGTCAACATGAACAATTCTTCGTTTAGGTATCAGAGTTTGCCAGCTTGAAGGTTATTTTTTTGTGTACTTTGTACCTCTGACGCAAATCGCCCATGTTGGTCTTAGAGAGATCACCCTATGACTTTGGCAGACTGTTAACCTCATCCTTGCAGTTCGGTGTCATCACTGGTAATGTCCACTCAACTGTATCTGGAAACTTTTTTACTAGTCGGTTGCTAGCCGTGCGATGATAAGAGCTTCCGTGTATTCGCTGGTCAACAGCATGAATTCCGGTGCATTATTGCAATGGGCACACATTTCACATGCAGCATAAGCCGTTATTTAATTGTATTGTATTTATCATGACATTACTCATTTCGCTCAACAATTCTTCGTTTAGATATCAATTTGAAGGTTATATTTTTTGATTTTTTTTTGTGCCTCTTACGCAAATTGCCTATGTCGTCATTCTGGTCATAGAGAGATCACCCTATGTCGTTAGCTGGGTGTGTAACTTCTTCCTTGTGGTTTGTTGTCATCACTGACAATGTCCACCCAACCGTATTTGCAAACACTTTTACGAGTCGGTTGCTAGCCGTGCGTTGATAAGAGCTTCCGTTTTTTGGTATCGTTTCTATGTACGGGTTTTGTTGGTTGAATAATGCGTCGGTGCAGACGATTGCATCCTGTACCAATGTCACATATGTGACTGTTTTTGTCCATAACATTTTTGCCTTTAAAAAAACAATGCTCCAATCCATCTGTTCTTATACAGCTTATTCGCCAAAATGGGCATTTGTGTATAATGCAATTTCGATTTTCGATTTGACGGAATATGCAACTATATACAAATCAACAACCATCGGGGGTATGAAGTGACTTGACAATTTACTGTGTTTTAACTCAATTGTAGGTAATAACTATACAAATGAGTTAAGATTCTGAAGTAAATCTATGCGTGCCTACATAGATATCTGTAAAGTTTGCAAGAGCAAAAGGTACAAATTCAACAAAGAAGTAAGTCATGCGAGGAAACTTTGATTACTGCAGTGCATACACTGAGGTCAGTGAATCAGAAGCGTAGACTGGTCATATGCAAACGATGACGCTTGAGAGTGTTAAAGTTTTTTTTATATATGCTGGCATAGAAAATGTACATGAATTCGCTTTTTATACAAAAGGTAGCGTGGCGTAAGCGTCTGTTACTACTATAGTATGCGGTTGATAAATCATGCTGACAATATTGCGATCGGTGATTAGGCAATAGATTTAAATATGCTGCCCTACGTTCCCTCGAAAGACGCTTGCTGCTATGCCGTGCGTCCGTTGCCTTATTCAATACTTTTTATATGATTTATTCAAGTTCTGCGAATATCATTAATCTTGGACTATAGGGAGGTAAATATATAATATATAGTCCAGCTATTGCGGAATTGACTGCGTAGTGTTCACGTTCATGCACTCGCGAATGCCTATACCACAAACTCGCAATTGATGTGTTCACTTTGACAAAGATAAATTATATTTAGTGTTTTTAAACCTCGCAGAGACACATGAAAGACTGTAATAAGGAGACAAATGATTATCCAGAGAGATTTTTTCTTTCTCGTTTTTTGGTCGGAATAAATTAAGTAGCTAGTAGTTTGTTGTCTTGATGTAATGATCATGCGCAATGTATATCACACGATGTTACTCACCCTGTTAACATACACCATCATACGATATCAAACAAGCACTGGTCGTGTGAAGTGTTCAAATCGTTCAATGAAATTGTAAATATGTTACGAAGCAAACTTTCCATTCAGATTTGCATCATTACGTTAAGGTAAAAAAAGCCGAAAGGCAGCTCGTTTGAAAAACAGGCGCCTGTCTCCATCGAAATGATCGCCGCTCGGAGCATGGCAGGAGCTTTCAAGGCGATCGAAAGGAAACTTAGTCAAGAGAGGGATAGGCATTTATTAAGCTAGACGGAACTATCATTTATTTTATAGCGACAATTCAACACAAGAAATGATTGTGCACATGATGTGACCTTGTTATATGACCTTCTAAAGTGACTTAATTAAACTGGAAACGTTTGATTAACACTTTTTAATATAAAAACGCCCTTATTCATATGCAGATATATATAAGCATAATATTGATATCATAACTACCATAACGTGCTGCACGGCGATATAGAGAAAAATCTTTACATCGATGGATATGCATGGGTACTAAATATCAGAACAGTTATGACTAGCGGAGGTGTAGCCATGCTTTTGGCATTAACTGAGTTACACGATGTGATTTCAATATTTCTGTTTTAGCAACAGCTACGTATATATATTTATGTATAAATATATATATATATATATTTATTCATATATATATATACATATAAATATATATATTATATATAGATATATATATATATATATATATATATATATATATATATATATATATATATATATATATATATATATATATATATATATATATATATATATATATATATATATATATATATATATATATATATACGCCTTTACCAATGTTCCATCACGCATGGCTGTATTTTTTCTATACTCGACGTATTTAGCTCTTAGCAGGGAAAAATTCATTTCAGTGGTTAATCGGGAGAATCCCAGGACATCCCTACATTCTATTTTATCTGAACAAGTATAGCTTAAAGAATATGACTCTGATGTTGTATAGGTAGATTGCTTTAACGTGCACCCTCGGTGAGACTCGAGAGAATCTTGAGAGTGACATTGGTTTCACACACTTGCTTAATGTCACGTATCATCACGGAATCATCGCTGATGCAATGATGATGTGCAATATTTGACAATACACCCTTTTTTATAACCGGTTAGGTTGGTCCGTTGATATGATATTGCGAAGGCTGCAGGAAATATTGTTGTAAAAAACTGCCATCAGAAAGTCAGAATTTTTTTTACCAAAATATTGTAGGTATTCCACAACAGCTGCGGGGATGCAGCCACGACAGCGCGTCATAACGGGAGTGAAATGACCTCTGCTTCGTGGTTCCCTTATAGCATTCTGATACAAATAGCATAATCACATACATATGCTGCATTGGCCAACATCCTATCAGCCAAATATACATGCGACAGGTAATGACCATGTAAATTCAGATTAACTGCAGTAATCTAGGTAATGACCTACTGCAAATAGCCTTGGTACAAGACTTCTTAAGGCTACTTAACCATTCGTTCTTACCGGGTATTGCTGCATAAATTAAACTGAAATATATAACCAGCTAGTATTAAAGCCTTGGATAAATAATATAGTTTTCATTTGAACAACCGTAAAACAACGTCGTAAACCTGACCGTTGGTACATCATCATATCATCTAACCTAGACTCATATTCTAATTAGAAAAGATGAGGGCATCAATGTAATTAAACGGCAACCGTAACTTAGTGAGCCCAGGAGGGAGACAAGTATAACCGTACTACTGATGATTCCCCCAGCGTACTTAATAGACTACTGTCAACCCTAGCTTTGCATTGATATATATAATTGCGATGTTTGATTGATCTGATCAACTCATAATTATGTGTATAGTTTAATGATTATCTGTATTGGATTTTATTTCCATTGATACAGCGTAATTTATCATGCCATATATGAGAATAAATCATAATAGATTTCGACAATAACGAATATTACGTAACATTTTAAGCATTGCAACAACATAAAAGTTGCGGGTTTACTTGCTATTTATTACTTATTTGGAACCAATATCTACAACAAAAGGCATCGAACTCTAAATGTCTAGCTGCCTTTTTGTATCAAAATACCCGATGCATATTGTATAGATATGTTTGTAATTCACAGAGTATACGTAGAAAATAGTTAACGTCATACTGTCAATATGCGTGCTTCATATAATTGAATATTTGATTCGGCCCCAGAAAACGTCTTGCTTAATAAACCGCATATGAATCTTCTATATCTCACTCTGTGGACCCCGCACAAACTTAACTGTTGGCAGCATGGTTTTCATTTTCCATGCAATGGTAAGTGAGCCGAAAGAAACTTCGAACCAGGGCTAAATTACATGCAATTACTACCATAACGGGAATTTGGGAATAAAATATGACGGCGCTTTATATAAGCTAAGCTTTAGGCGGCAAGTTAGAATTCACCTGACATTGTATTGTAATATTCTTCACAGCTTAAGTACCACATATAAGACTAATCCCCCAAGAGGACGAATGAGGCAACGCAGGTTCTGAGCAGCTATTTAATGTTTATATTCAAGATGTAAAGGATATTGTTGACAGCAATTATCGTCGTTATTGGGGTCAGATGCAGCATCATATTACGAAAAAGGGTTGTGAAAATATTACCATTGTCTTCCTTATATAACTTAAAAGTGATTACTGATATCCTGACGTAAATGCTCGTGCCTCATATAGATGGAAGCCTTGCTGTTTTATTAAATATGGTATATTAGTGCGATATTCTTTATTAACAGCAGCTTAATTCTCACTATTTACTGAACGACTAAGCTTTGATTACGTAGTGCAATGAAATTCCAATCAAATCTCAATGAGGCTACCGAGTCGACCCAAGTCAAACGTTAGTAAGCTGACAGCAATGTCAGTTTATGGATTACTTTATAATATGACACACCTGGCGAGATCGCACATTCGTAACCACGCGTTGCTAGAACATATGCTACTTAACAGGCTGAATATGTCGGTGGTTCACGCGTAGTAAACGGATCACATTGCAAGGCAATCAAAATATTGACGGCAGCAGCTCTTACCATCAACTCGTTCATTTTGTCGTAGGCATTCGGAAGTTATTTCCGAATTTATCTTTAAGGGTTTTTATCCGTCTGTATCACTATGTAAGATAACGTGGCAAGAGTCTGTATTCATATCACAAACATCATAATACATTTAACGCTACCATGATTTTAAATGCTTCCCGCCATATAAATGTTGCAATGACTGCAATGTTATGTGGTACAACATTAGGCGACTGGTTGCCACGGTGAGCAGCAGAAACTGGTATGTGCTTTGTAGAATGCATATCAAATTGATATTCGTACAAGCCTTAAGATAAGAGTTAACATTCTAGGCATCATCAGCTGGCGTAGACTGTCAATATTGTGGACATATTGCTATAATATTGTGTAGATCAAACGACTTATGTGCAGTCGCAGTGTAGATTGACCTCAACGTTAAGCAGAATCTACTCGTAATTAACGTATTATCTCTCTACCAGTAAAGTGTATTCGAATGCCATTCCCAACTCGACGTACACCAACAAAATAAGTAGAGCCCACATCGTGTTCGATTGCATGATATGTCGAACAGTTGTTGTACTTAGCTTGTTGACATATTTCTGACACCATATGTTACTGGCTTACCGTTTATGCTGATCGCCTAGATTTGCTCAATTGACAGCCAGTGACATCCACATACGTGCTGAACTTTTAAAAACCACCACCAGGTGATGCGGTTAGAGCTTGATGCATGATTGCAGAGGGCCTAACAAGGTAATGTCATGTGTGTACTTACATGTTTGTTGATATAGATTGCAATTAGATAACATAGATCTAAGCAGCCTTCAATGATAATAAGCGCGAGGAAACCAGCTGAAATTATTGCATTGGTAGCCTTAAGCTGCCTTAGAAAGTGAACTTCGTGTTCCGCATAATTGTTCTATGTTTTTTAATCTAATGATTATATATACCAAGCAAAATACGTCCTCTAACTTATCTCAATTTGGCAATTATAAGTGGATTTATATGTATCATGATTCCTGTCATATTCAGGGCTGCTCAAACAGGCAATGGCTATTTTGATAACAACCGTGATGCCTTAATCTTATAATAAACGCCAACAATCTCTAATTTCTATAGCATAGCACAATAATCCGTTCGTAGGATGATTCTTTAATTATATTTCCAAGCAATTAGCCGTTATTTATATGTATTGATACGACGAAATGACCACTATCGGCATATTACACGAAATCCCGTAAACAATACTATTCATCACCCCCCACCCCCCCCCGTTAGATTTACCGACGACGCAGCAGTTGGTGCATGCACTAATTTAATTTATAGCTGTTTCATAAGCGCAAGCGTCGTTAACATTACAACCTGTCATTAATGTTTGCGAACAAACTATGTAGCGCAAAGGTGCGTTATTGTGACATATGGACGAGAGTTATTGAGCGCTACGGATGCTAGGGGGATGGGTTGTTAGGGTTGTATGCCGTTATGTGGTGCAGAGCGGTATTGTAGCCATTTGGGCTAGTTTTATGCAGCCTGACGGGGAGAAAAAGGGAATGGGGGTGATCAAAGCATAGCGGGCTATGTGAGTGGTCAATTTAAATAACATGGAGTGAAGCAAGGGAATACATCGCGCAGTGCGATAGCTCAGACGCCTTTTTTACAGTTGTGTCATGTAACTCGAACAACCCTTTGTCATTTCATTAAGCATCGATGGAAATATAAAATGGTTTGGCTTGCCCACAGAAAAGCGCAAATAATGTTATGAGGAATAAGGCTCATTGCGTGTAAGCACAACATACCTGTGCCATATTCAGCACTCAGTATAAAAAAAACTTACCGATTTATTCAGGGTATACTCATATATGGATGCATACACAAAGGTATAATTTAAGTATTGCCATTTTACGATGCACCAGTGCATGACTTACTTTGATCGCCAATTCATCATCTATTTGCATGGGTTATAATGAGTCATATAAACTAAATAAATGGAGCGTTTTTCCGACGTCAATACCAATTAATAACTGTCTGTACACATGTTGATGAACCCGTGTCACCTCAAACAGCTGGTGAAATAGGTTACTATGCGCAGAGTGTTTGGCAAATAGAAAATCAATGTAGATAATTCGACTTTGGAATGAGAACAAATACTGTTAAGTGTTATGGGATCGTATAGCACTTGTTTGGAGACACTTCAGTCTCGTGGGGGTTAGTACTCTTTAGCTTAATTGGGGCACACTCGTGTTCTATTGGGTATAGTTTTAGTTTAACATTCCTTTCAGAATGGTAAGGCTATGTATAATTGCCACACAGTTTGTTCCCTGTAATAGTTACGATACGCATAAAAGTTGATGTTTGTTTGCACCCAGCCATTATGGTAGGACACATGTGTAGTAGCTGTTTCGTACTCTTTACACGGCACTCCGATTATACGACGTCACATCCTCGAAACTTAAACTGAATTAAAACACACTGTGTAAATCTATATATCTGGATTAGAAATATTCACTGCTAATTGAAATTGATTTGATGCCTGCAAAAGTGATGCACTGTGCTTGTGAGTGCATAACACGCGGACAAAGTACCACAATATTAATTGCAGATTTCACAATTGATATGTCTTGTGATGCCAAATATCGGTTGGGTATAGGAACTGTTTTTGCTATCTAGCGGATATTATATGTAGATATTTGCCGGATGATAGAAAAAGCAGTTGTCTTGTCTGCATTGTATTTACTACTGTATTAGGTTCAATCTTGGTTGATTCGTTTTCAAAGTTGGTACAGATATCGAAACATTGCAGTATTTACATAGACTTTTCAATGAGCGTGATGCGCATGGAGGTCTAGCAGCATGATCCACACAGGATTTCCCTTCATCCTGTTGTAATCAGCTCCGCTACACCATGGAGTTCAACAACGATTTGTATGTATACCTTGATGTCGATATCTAGGTAAGAACCCGTACTTTGGCAAAACCAGCAACTGCATTGCATAGATATTGCCTCGTCCGGAACCCATAGATTATATAAAATTGCTTATTGCAGCTGAATATTAAATATACCGATTTTGTAAAATATTAGTATGCAATACTTTCGCAACGTGTATGCAAATGGCAGGCCGTGTTATTGAGATAATGAACTACGTTCACTGGACAGCCCGTATCGCCTCTAAAGGGGAGATCAATGCTGTGAATATATCAACGAGTTAAACATTAGCCAAGCAATTGCACTCAAACAATGATGGGCCTGTTGGAAATGGCTCGCACTAATACATTATTAGTGGGGATGTGAGGGAGGGGGAGGCAGATTAACAGGGTTTGTCATAGATGCAACACCAACGTTCTTATAGGAAAAGATGGCCGAGAGTGGTTAATCGCAAATCTCTCGGGACGAAATTAGATATGATATACTTTTATACATTTCAATATCTACAATATATCACCTACTTGGCTATGATGTGCTGCAGAAATTAAGAAGCAGCATTATAACTTGGGCCATCCACCATTTGACTAGGCCGTCACAGCCATAACACGAGTCCTTGCTCTCGCCGGCCTAACAATTGTTGAACAATTGTTTAAATGGGGTATTTTGTTTAAAAGGATAACCACATGAGGGTTAAGAGAGAGTAGACTAGCACAACATAATGAGGGCGCGACTGATTATGCATTAAGCATTGCTCAAAGGACTAGCACAAAACAGCAGAGAATGATTGAATTTTAACTTCTTGACGTTTACAGTCCATCCAGCAAGAGGGAAAATGTTACACATTCACACACGTCTTTGAAACTCATTTTCGTCTTGTAGATTACTTTCATCAGCCAGAATGTCTATAGGTTGAATGCTCTGTTTGTTATACCAACCAATAGCGGATTTGGTATTAATTTCTTCATCAAGTCCGAAGGCCAAAGTTTGTTTGAAACGCGGGTTAGTGAGCATCGACAATGATGCAAGGAGACCAATAAGGCACGATCGATTTCTAGCGATGTTATGTACGTCCTAGAGTGTCACTCTTCTTCACATCGCAACAATTGTCATGGCACTAAGCTGCTGAAGGGGCAACGAGGACAATGATTATATCGCTACTGTGACAATATACGAGGAAGATTCCTTCAAATGACCCTACATATATTGAGATAATAGATTTGGATAATTTCTATGCGGCTGGGACCTGCTGTCAATCATCAGTCAGGAACTTTTCATGTCTGATTTACCACATTCCGATAAGCTTACATTTAACCCAAATACTCGCTTTTCTCAAACTGCGAAAACAATTGATCTGAACCGGTACCGAATAATCCGTTATGATGAATGAAGCAATCTAGGATTCCCATCTGTGAATGGTACTTTTTATCAGTTTTCTAGACGATATCAACAAAAAATTGAACAGAAAGTGATGACCAAAAAGTGACCGGACTTAAAAACCAGTAAGCGGAGGAGTGTTATCAAACCTTTTATTGCACATATAGTTTGTGGTGCTTTATTAACCTTTCAGCAAGAAAATCAACAAATACATCCAACAAGATAATATGAGTGCGAGCCTATCTTTCCTGTGGAAGAGATTAAGGTTATAGAGCGTGGCACAGAATTTCTATAGATTTTCTACCTACCACAATACTGTGCGATACGAGCTTATCCGCCTAGTCGATTGATCACTGTTTCGATATAATAAAAAAAAACCCGACATATTTGTTCCGACTGAGTAAGCCTACACGCGCTAGACAAACTGAAAAACACAGTCCCCTGCCATGGTGATGCGTAGAAGAATGTGCTAGATTTAAAACTTATACCTGAGCCACCTCTCTACCATTAAGATATGCTAGATAAAAGGGAGGGAAGAATGTCATGATATTTAAGGATGGTTTTACTGAAAAAGTTTACGGTAAATATTTACCTGCAACTTCGACCACAGCGTGCGTTTACCCATATGCATACACACACACACATACACACACATACACACACATATACATATATATATATATATATATATATATAGATATATATATATATATATATATATATATATATAGATATATATATATAGATATATATATATATATATATATATATATATATATATATATATATATATATATATATATATATATATATATATATATATATATATATATATATATATATATATATATATATATATATATATATATATAGATATATATATGTTTCTTCTGACGAAGTGCAACACACTCGGACGTGATGAAATTATTTCTGTTTTGCAATTTTGTAAGACTCAACAAAATTGATTGACGCGCCGTCCTGCCTCTTTATCTGAGCACTGGTATTAATCCCGCTATCGCGAAATAGCCATTTAACAGAATACTTCAAATGGATTTAAATTTGACACTTGATAAAAAGCACGCCTGTTTTACATTTGGAGGTTAGAGATGTACCGGAAATTTATTTTGCTTTAATTACATATCTGGGGAAATATTATTGCATTTGTAAAAACCAATATATCCCGTTAAGAGCACCTTCACTTGAAATGCCCTTCTTTACAAACATACAGTTGTCACAATCTTCTCGTTCTTACAGAGCCTGAAGTACGCATTACTGGTATTTGTCCCACCTGCCATTATTGGTCTGCATTATAACATCGGTAGATGCATGTCTTGGAAGCTTACCTATTGACGCAAGCATATATCTGCTTGGCTCTATTCAGAAATCACCCACATCTCATTGAGTAAATCATCGCATAATTGGCAATTATTATGTCAATAGGATGAATGGCGTCGCATAAAACATGTACACGGTCCTAGCCTTATTCATATGAGTGTTGGGAAGAATATCCCTCTCGAAAAGAACTGTCGAATAGAGTCGCCACCATGTGATTGCCTGACGACGAACATCAAAGGAAAAGATCCCAGGCTTAATGATAGTTAATTATCTTGCTATGTATGTATCGTTGTCCTGGTAGCATATTTGCATGCCAATTGACTCGAAAATAGTACATGAGTGTGACTTCCGCATTTTCTCACAGAAATCAATTTTATATATTATATGATCCAAAATACAATTACCATATGGGCCCTAAATGATAAAGCTATGAATCTGAAATACTACCTGAGCCTATTATTTGACACTATCGATATAGATATACAAACAATACAGTTGAGTATCTTGCCCATCCCTCGAATTAACACTGTCTCTGCATGTCAGTCTGTTTAATTGAACAAGCAATATAATTTCATGGTTACAATATATGTCAATTTATAAATGCTGCTTATGATTTCAGATACCCAAATTGGAAGCAGCATTGGTACCCATCTGTCCGCTTATACGGGTAGGGTACACACGAGCATGCGTTTAGCCCTTACGAGTATAGGATCCATCAAATATCATTTATATTATCCAGCTTAGCTGTATATATTCGATACTATTGCATTTAATACCAGTAAACGTTGGTGTGCACTTTTTGTGCCTTTTTTGGTAACATTGCGGCGAGGAAACCCTCTCACAAGACCTTACATAGATTCAATTGCCTCATATGTTGTCATCAGTATTGGGACTCAATGAAATAAGAATCAATCCGAAATTAGAGAGTATTAATTATCTATGAAACTTACACGAAAAAAAGTTTGGTCGCTACAAAATCTATTTATTCTTGAAATAGCTGTACTAATTAAAAAGCAGTAAATTGTGTCATCTTCTAGATATGCCATCAATGCATATTCGTTGATCAATATATAACTGATAGTATTGGTTAAAACGTCATTCCGAAATCGCACTGTAAATAAACTTATAATATAATTGATCAGCTGATTGGCTCATCTCATTATATTGATATTGACGCAACAGCATTTATCGATTTAATACCATCAAGAACAATACTGTTTTTTTAGCTAAATAGCAACAATCGGTAAATATGCAAAATATATTTAATATAAACTCGATTAATACAGTAGGCAATACAACAACATTATATCATATGCATGCTTATCGATGTCTTGCAAAGATCATATCAAATCACTGTTAACTAATACAATGCAAATAAGGTCTACTTATATGATCTGGATAAGTGCAAAAGCAGTACTGAGCGATTTTAGCAGCCTCTATAATGAAAGCAGCACGACCAACAGCGGTAAACAGCAGATTACTTCGGAAATGGATGTCATTAATCAATCGCCCTACTGGTATTAAGTCGTTCCGTGATATTTTAGCCCTTAGAGGTCCGCAGTAACTCATGGCGATACCATAGGCGTTGCTTTATCGCCAGATATTAACTTTGTGGACATACAGGCAGCGAAATTGCTTGGGATTGATTGATCAACTTCGATCGCGTCCATAAAACCACTGGCCCCTTAACACTGTTGCGGATCATTTTACATACACGCGATGGAGCCAGTACGACGAAAACCGCCCATGACCATTGGTTATTGACAAAAATGAAATTTCTCTTCGCCTAAATGATGGACTATATGTGGTTTGAGAATGTCCAGTGAACGTCAATTCAAAGACAAACAGCGGGCTGTATTTTCCAGCGGTTTCATCAATGTAAAACCCGTTTTAGTTTAGCATGTGCTAAATGACTGAATTAAAATCGCCTCTCATTTCCACAACACATGTTGCTTATGGTTAAACCATTTTCCCGAAAATGCGCTATTAAAGCAATGAAATTGCTTTCTCTTACGTCTGGTAGAGTTTGATGTCTAATTTTAGCCTCGGGCGCATTTGCGACGACGGTCATCCAATTTGAGCGCATGTTCGGGTTGCGTTACAGCAGGTCACTTCCTGCGAATTACCTTATCAAACACATTAGAGAGTCCACAGCGTCTTCTTTCACCGCAGAGTCAATTTGAGCATCGTACTTGAGAATTTTTCCGTGATGTAGTGATAAACACTTCAACGGGCTACCGTTACATATATAAATCTATTATGCGTGCCGGCGCATTATAATGTCCAGCAAGGAAACAATAAATTTCCATATGAAGATGTTCCATGAGCATTTGTATAATCAATGAGATGCCTTTCTGTCCATTCAATCTGAACAAAGATATTACTCAGTATAAAGACCAATATGATTTTTTTATTCCCAATATTTTAAATTTTTCAAGCGAATTTTCTGCCGGTATCATGAGCGGGTCCTATATAAATATGTCATAGAAGGATAAGTCGAAAACGAAATGGTTCAAACCTATGCCCTTATAACAGCATGACAACCATTAAGTGATGATGAATTGACCATTGCCAATAATTCACCATAAATCCTTCAGAAATATCAGTTGCCGTGCCCAATGGGCGATGAAATGAGGAAATATTACACCATTCAAACGTACGTGACAACTCTTCTTAATAGTTTCCATAATGTGATTGGATCACTTTTAATTGAAGCACGTCTAGTTTGTCTGTTCCCAAATGCTGCTGCTATTAGAAGGCTTCTCATTCTGGGCAACTAAGACGTGCATCAAAGGCTTTTTGTTCTCTTGACATGAACCATTCAGGCGGTTCTTCTTGAATTTGGGAAAGGAATCAAAGTACTCATGTACTTCATTTCCCAGAACTATTGGAGGGTATTTAGTTGGCTATTATATGAATCATCGGTCCGGTCCACAGGTAATGGATTTCTCCTATACGGCGGCGCCAGATGGTCATATGTTTTTTACCTAATCAAGTTTTGCTGCTTATTGACCTTTCAACAATAATGTTCATTGAGGATTTTCAAACACCGGAACGGTGTGTTATTGGAAGTGGCTGGGCTAGTGTGGAATGCTGCATGACAAGAAGGATTAGGTTGCCGATAAGACTGACGAATATGGATTATAGACTCAGACAAGGGGAATGACGGTGCAGTGCGATAGCACAGACGCCATGTATTCGCTAGTGTTTCTACACACAACATATAACTCGAGTAATGAAAATATGGCTATAACGGAGCGACCTAAGGTGATCACTCAAGTTTAATTAAGTTCGAGGCAGCATCTATGTGTGTTAGGCCGGCTAGCTTGCATAGTTAATATGTAGTTAGCGGTGTGACTCTTATCAGATATATTCAAGAATATCTAGAAATTTTCCATGTAGACAGGGGCATTACAAATGGTTTGTATGTATGTATGTATGCATGTTTGTATGTATGTATGTATGTATGTATGTATGTATGTATGTATGTATGTATGTATGTATGTATGTATGTATGTATGTATGTATGTATGTATGTATGTATGTATGTATGTATGTATGTATGTATGTATGTATGTATGTATGTATGTATGTATGTATGTATGTATGTATGTATGTATGTATGTATGTATGTATGTATGTATGTATGTATGTATGTATGTATGTATGTATGTATGTATGTATGTATGTATGTATGTATGTATATGTATGCATGTATGTATGCATGTATGTATGTATGTATGTATGTATGTATGTATGTATGTATGTATGTATGTATGTATGTATGTATATGTATGTATGTATGTATGTATGTATGTATGTATGTGTGTATGTATGTATGTATGTATGTATGTATGTATGTATGTATGTATGTATGTATGTATGTATGTATGTATGTATGTATGTATGTATGTATGTGTGAATGCATGTATGCATGTATGTATGTATGTATGTATGTAAATTAATAGAGCATTAACGGTAGGGTTTTGTCCATATCAGGCAAACATTTAGAGCGCCGTGCAGCCAACTGCATAAAGGTCATGTATCTAGTCAATCAATTCGTGCGTTAACTCAAACGATATACATTATATTATGGTGGAGTCATAAATATGTCGTGTGAAGCTTTAGTTCTTCTGCGCGATATCATCCAATACTGTACTTGAGTTTGGTAACATATAAATTTAGAATACATTGATATTTCCTGAAGCGGTAATTAAGGATTTTCAAACGGCAAAGAATAGTTGGCCTCTTTTATTGCAGAACGGCATTTTGATCTCGTATACGGCACGAATTGTTTGCACTCATCGTATCATAGTATCCCTAAGCGCCTTTTGCCCAGACCAAAGAATTCACATGATTTCGAAATATAGCAGTATGAAGTTTATTTAACCATGAAGTAGGTGTTGAAAGGTTAACACAGAAGGTGTAATGGCATTCACCAATCTTTGAAGTAATGGCATTGGCGAATATCAATTATACGCCAGTTCCATAATTATCGACATCCATTTTCGCCTAAACGTTTTACTACGATATATATATATATATATATATATATATATATACGATATATATATATATATATATATATATATATATATATATATATATAAATATATAGAGATATTAGATATATATATATATATATATATATATATATATATATATATATATATATATATATATATATTATTGTTTGCGTCTTAAATTGTATTGCTTGCTAGCTAATGCAGGTTTCAAGCAACGTGTTAGGTCAATGCGATTCCCAATGCGACATATAATGATATATTTCGTAATTTCGAAGGCTCTACTGTGGCTATTCAAAGCTCGTTACTAAAATGGGCTATAATACAACCTGTGCTACAACTTGTTATTCAACAGCTGATCAGGAAGCACAGTGTATTTGTGGCTGACATTACGCAGTTGACTCACGTAGAAAAGCCTTTGGGTTACTAAAGCTGGCAGTTATATAATTACTCTCTGCAAGCTGTCGTAAGCCCTTGGAACATTTTACCCAAGTGTTCCTAGTTGCTCGTAAATTATTTGAAAATCTAAGTTAACATCAATTTCAAATTTACAAGCGGCTGTTGGCAATGAATTCTGAATTGCCTCGTTTTGCAGATGACAGCAACTTTGTATGTTTTTTATGAGCAATAGATTGGAAGAGTGATAATAGTGCAAATCAGTGCATGTTCATAATCTGTTCATTTTACATTGTCACATGCACCTTAAAAGTATATCCGTTGATACTTAAGGATAGGTCATGAGCAGCAAATGGGTGCCTAGCTTCGAGGGTACACGCTTTCTTTGTTCTGGATTAGATATCTTAATTTATGGATATGTTTCAAAGAAGTTGATCAATATTTTTGGGCTGTCGATGTGTGTTCGACTCGTTTTCGCTACAGATAGGCCACAAACCATGTTTGGCATTCTACCCGCAGGCATTGTATTAATGACGATTATCATCAACTGTTTAACTGAATACTTTTCCATCGGGTGTTTCCATGGTGATTCGGATCGCTCGTATGTTGACAATTTTGCCGACTCGAAGCGGTCGTATCAACAAATTCAAATGGTGTTTAGTTTGGTATTAAATGCAAATCCTAGGCACTGAAACGATGTGGGACAAACGGGCGGGGAGGGTAATCGATGTGTTAACAGTCGTTTGTACATACATACATATTTTAATACATACATACATACATACATACATACATACATACATACATACATACATACATATAGGGCAAGTGCCACTAGCAAAACAAATCAGGCGACGCATTATACATACATACATACATTATACATACATACATACAGTTACATATGACAAAATACATACATACTGATACATACATACATATATATATACATATATACATACATACAAACAGACTGATATATATATATATAAATAAATATATACATTGATATATATATATCTATATTTATGAGAATGTATGAAAAAATATCTATATCTATATATATAAATATGTATATATATATTTGATATATATATATATATATATATATATATATATATATATATATCAGATATATATATATATATATATATATAGATATACATATATATATATATATATATATATATATATATATATATATATTATATATATATATATATATATATATAAAGATATATAGATATATATATATCGATCGATATATAGATATATATTTAAATATATGTTTATTATCAAATGGCAACCAGGACCACAATAAAATGGTTTTTCGTCACCCTCAGATATGGTGTTTTTTTTACATAAATATACATATATATATGAATATCTGTATACATATGTATATGTATATATTAATACATACTAATACATATAAATATATACTATATATATATAATATATATATATATATATATGTATACATATATATATATACATATATATATATAGTTAGATGTATATATATGTATATATATGTATATATATATATATATATATATATAAATGGGTTTGTGTGTATGCTTTGTGTCTATGCCACTATGTGTGTATTTGTACTCGATGGAAAATCTATATTATATCTGTTTCAACACTTACAATGAATGCAACCATTTGCTCCTCTGTCCTCGCCGTTGTGCTTTAGAAATCCATTTGTAAAATGGCTTTAAAAGCAGTTTCCGGAAGTGCCTTCGGTTAACGATATTTGCACAGACGTGAAGTACATATCAAGATGCGGACATCATATATATCATACATAAAGACATACGCTTACAGTTGTGATATTTGTTAACTGCTAATAATTACTTGAATAATGTAGTGAACCCGTGAATTTCAAAATGACGGTGCTTTTCATTAGTGTTGCTTATGTTGCCAACAAAACGCGCAATGTCTCGTTAGAACATGTCATGCGCACAGAGTAGGCTCCCTGCAACCCAAGCAAGGAGCTGGTTATCGTGATGCCAATTCAAATCCACTTAACCAATATGAAGAAGACTCGCTGTTTAGTGGATTGTTGTTTATCGTCTTGTCAAGGGTGAAACTAGGCACTTATAACATCATGCGGATACTGACATTGACAATTTGAAGATTAAATGTATCGGACTGCTTTGGCGTCGCCTCTTAATCTCCAATCTAGTGTTCGGTGACAGACCTAGCTAGCTAAACGTTCTGGCGTATGCCAATCTAACTGTATCAAATGTAGAAGTTAAAGAAGCCCTCATTGATTCGCTTGTAGCTGACGTTAGTGACAAAGTCATCGCCCACAATTAGCTAAGTGCGGCATTATACGAAAGTATCAACTATTAAAAGTTGTTGCATTCTTAAGTATTCGTTGACTGTTGCTTCATAGCATCGTTAATTTGTAAGAATGTTTAAAAAACTGTTACTTTATCGCCTGCTCAATAAATGGCGAACCTGGGAAAAGAACACACAATTTAGTGGCTCATTATAGAATACATTATTTTATGTCATTTTATACCAATGGTTCCGCTGATACTTGAATAACCTCACAAGTAGCAAAACACAGAGAAGGTTGTGAAGCAAACTGTAAAGTTTTTTCCCCAAATTTTAAAACCATAATTGCGCTGTTTTGCTGAATTATAGAAGGCTGCTTGATTGGCAATATTCGTGACAGAAATTCGAGTAAGAAATTGTTTATTTATACCTCATGGAAAGGTAGTATTGATTTGAAAAACCAATAACATTTTAATTCGATAGAATGGAGAATTTATTGAAAAGAATGCAGTTCAGTACCTTAGAAATGCGCGATACCAACAATTGTACAGAACCGTTTGTCCTGAGAACCGCAAACTATGTGTTCAATAAATAAATATAAACAGCAGACATGCTCCAAGAGTGCTGTCATTTGATGCTGGTCACAAAATTCTCATCGTTATAACAGTTACTGTCCACCTGCGGGTGATGTGCCATACAGGGTACTGTTAACATAAGGTTGATTACAACGCATACCACATAGTTGCCCATCGACACAACAATAATATATCAGGCTGCGCGTCAGAAACAGCAAATATCACTGGGGATATAATAACGTTAGACATGAGTGATGTTAAGATCTGAGCACGTGAGAAACATTGAGACTTTTTTTGCATCTCACATCTCAGTATGCTATATGAAGCGCATAGTGTTCAGCCGAGTGGTAGGCTCTCTGATTTTCAACCATGAGCCGTTTTTGTAAGTAAAATGCTCAAGAAGTTGTTAGGTTGGAATAGCAGGAGAAAGATAGTTCACCAGGGTGTTCGTTTGAAGATGTATCTGCCATGAGTTTCACAGAATTGATGCTGCGATTAGCAACATGGTGATGTGAACGACTTAAACGTAGTCCCATCTTAAGCTGCCAGCAGAATGGCAGTTGTCGTCAAGGTTACCAATGCTGCTCGGCAGATTGGAACATTTATCATTGGCGTTGTATAATAAGCACAAGGTAGCATATTTGTGTAAGGAGGCGTATGCAATGGTTAGTGAATATACACGTCGCTTTTCTCTTTGATAAGACTGGACTGTTAGCAGGTCGTAAATAAACTGACTACTCAGTTTTGAGAGATTGCAATAGACTGCGTGACAATAAATCGTTGGGACACATTGGACTGACAAGAATCTGTACTTGGCGCAAAATTAGCTTGAGATAAACCGGGTGTTAATGCGGGCAAAGTATATCATTGAATACTATATATAGCATGTATGCACAAAACTGAATATGTCAGCATTTCCATATATCGCCCTATCTAAGCATCACCACGTGTCTTAAACAGCGAGTAGAAGGGAGGCAGAGAACCCGGCTAACTCGTACAAAGTCTTTATTGTACTATATAGCCGTTTCAACAGCTGCAATGTGCAAGCAAATTTAGTAGATTATTGCAGAGTATGGTTATAACAGTATCATTAGTATCTAGGGGAGAGGTAGAGAGCTATTGTATATATGGCGCTTGTAGCCTACTACTAACTTTAAATCATACGGCAGCAGCCACCAGTACAGTTGACAAATGGCGGCAATCTCTAAAACAATCTCTAAAGCAATCTCCTGCATATGGCCGTTAGACGTGCTAGCATGTCTTATCATGAACGATTTGCATCTAAATAGTCTTTCGGAGATTGGCTAACTTAAGCGGAAAAACATTTCAAATCAGCCAACCAAAAAGACTTTCTGTAACCTTGAAGGCACGACGAGTGAGTATTTCATATATCCAAGGGTTATACATTGTTCGTACACGGCGCCAAAATAACATGTGCAGCGATCACAAACAAGAACATATTTCAATGAAAGCAATGTTTATCATCATTAATTATTATCGGCCAAATGTAAGTCTGAGAAAAATGGATACATTACCATTGGCTGTATAGATGCAAACCATTATTCTTGCTTGTTTACGCGCTTAGAAAGCAAAGATAAGAGGAGTTGCCACATTTCATAGTTCATGTCACATCAAAAAGTAATGCCGTCTTGCGGTTTGTGGTGCGAGCTTAGCAATTTGCACGTTGCTACATGGCCAAAATGGGCGAGGTTTATGATCTGTGAATATTATGGATGAACTTCATATCATAAATTTCTTTTTTAGGGTTTATGTCGTTATTGATATGGCCATAACAGGAGCATTGAAAAATTACTGCGTCATTCAAATGTTCCCACCGATTTGACTTGATACCGCAGGCAGGTAGGAGAAGTTAGTCTACGACGACTCATCTATAATATTACGATTGTATGAAAGAGTTTAGTATGACGTACGGCATCAGCGCAGATTAGTCGATGGTGACACATGGGTGTGCATACAGCAGGTGTTGATGCTTGAATACCTCTGACCAATGCATTCATTAGCCATGCTGCAGTGTTGATGATTGCTGAATACCACAAAATACCAGGTGCTGCTCACACTAGAGGCTTGACCTTAGATACAGACGTCTAAACCCACTCAAGCTAGCATCGTATCGCGTGACATAAACTTGCACAATCACAAGCACTATGAATGTTTCGTAGTCAATGCAATCCTTAGGCTGTTACAAAATATCAAGTAATGAAACATGTTGCTGGGGCTCTGTTTATAACCAGTGTCTTATTGTGATAACTTCTTTTGCGTGTCCCTGCAGCGTTTATTTAACTCCTTGATTCAAGTAGTGGTTTTTAAACAACATATGGACTACATTTCAAAATATGACATTCAAATTTATCAGATCACTAGGATGAGAATAATAATCGATTTAACCATCATGGGAGGTCATGCTAACATACAGTGATCAAAGGAAAGGTTACTATGCATGAATATCGCATCTGACTAAAACATATAGTGGTACCCGTTCAATAATGTACAGGAATTGCTTAAAAGATCAATTGTCGTCACTTTGCATGGGCTTCTGAAATGCACTGTACAACTGTGTATTATTGTCTAGGATCACATGCGTGCATATATACAACCTATATAAAACCTATTAGCTACACTAATATAGGTGTTACATAATGTGAAGTAAATGCCTGTATCAGGTCCATTTGCCACTTAATCTTAATAAACAACCGATGGACATGCATATGTTATAATGATTTAGGAAGCCATATTTCGTAAACCCCAATTAACAGAACAACAGTCTTGAGTGTTGCATCGATGGGCTACAAGGGTCAACACCATTGGTTTGTGGTAGGTAAATATAAAGAAAGCTGCAAGAATGGGTGTCTGGTGATGAATTTACATTGTATTAATTGCACTGCCAGTCTTTTTATGAATACATCTCGCATTAACAGCGCACACTTTGCATGTATTATATTCAGCGTCCACACGATTAGCTCGCAGTTTGAATTTAAAGACAATTAGTTTTGTTTTAGGATTGAACAGCTTTATTAACTCTGTCGTGTACACGCTTGAAATTGCAAACCAATTTTTTTCTGAGGCTTATATTGCCCACATGGGTAGCACACACAACGACTGAATTAATTGTCCTTTCGATAGCAGGCGTCTTGATAAATGTTACCTGAAAAGCCTTATAATACTATTTAGCCTATGAGGATGGTATCATCTTAATAAAGCAAAACTTGGAAGATTCATGATAGGAATTTCGTCACTATGTATCATCATTTATTGTTTATTCAATTAACGGCAATGTGCAGCTGGTCGACGTGTGATCAAATAATTTATGGGAGTATATCAGTTTTACATCCACATGCATCAATTAATAGGCTGTATCGGCGCCTATCTCTCAAATTGTTTGCATCCTATGTTTTCTATACGATCAGTGTTGACCTACACGTTAATCACTACTAGACATTAGATAGACAAAGGCAAAAGCAAACGGCAATAGCAAACGAGAAACGTGCAAGTGCTGACTTATATTTGCAGAGCTGACATCTTACCAGAATGTCTAATGTGTTGTTTTTTTTCGGATATACCAAATTGTATGTTCATGATAATACAGACAAATGCAAGCTTTTAGCAGGGCATAGATGGTACACCTAACCTCTGCATCCTTCATCGGATGTAGTTTATAAATGAATTGAAAGCATTGTTCTAACTTGCCGCATATGGACGACATGCGGTATATTTGGCAGTACAGCCATTTGCGGGACGGTACTGGGGCCTAATTTCGAAACGAAAATAGTAGTAGCCGGTCTCACCAAGAGCGGCAGCAAAAAAGCATACATTTATGGTGTCTTTTGTTGGGGTGTAACAACTTAAAGATAGGACATGCAATTCGGGAATAGGATGATTTCCAACTGAATGGCCTCTCGAGGCTGCATTTTAGCGATAGGGTAATTGTCCATGCTAGCAGTCTTAATTCGCGTTAAAGCAAACCTTAGCGACACTCATGCGGACTAATATTCATTCACAAGGTTACTTACATTGTTAAGTTCCGTTTCGGACATTTAAGAGCGGCTATTACTTTCCTAATAATTCTTACCAATTGAACGCTCACTGAAGTCTGCTGCACAATGCTAGGCACATCTTAAAGCTAACAACAACAGAACTCTTTGGCAGAAAGCGCCCTAACGCCCTGTTATATCGCATTTGTAAGTTAAAATGTATACAAGCGGCTGTTTAAATATCTCAATTAAATGTTGCAAATGTATCATATTTGCATTTTGACATCGTTTACCAAAGCTTCGTAAAAACATTCTGTCTGGGACACGTCTTAAAGCTAGCAACAACAGCACTGTTGAACAGCAAGCGCTGTATAGCCCAATTATATCGCTTTGTGAGTCAAAAAATAAAAAAGGCAGTTGACACATATCAATAAAATGTTGCAAATGCATCATATTTACATTTTTACATCGTTTAGCAAAGCCTC
>CM067358.1:49205612-49230612 GCA_034190875.2 Urechis unicinctus | reverse complement strand
AGAGCTTAACCTATCTAACCACTAAATTCAAGGATCATGTGACACCACATGCAAACCCAGTGTTTGCACGGTACAAGTTCAGGTGTAGGACTCAAGGGGCTACAGAATCAGTGGAGGACTTTGTGACCGACCTGAGGAAGTTAGCTAAGGACTGTGCTTATGGTGCAGAGGGAGAAATGATCCGGGATAATATTGTCTTTGGGACAAACAGCAAGCAAGTCAGAGAAAAGCTTCTTGCAGAAGGAGGAAATCTCACATTGCAGAAAGCTGTAGAGGTGGCTAGGACATTTGAACATGCAAAGCAGCAGATGAAACAAATGTCAACCGAACAAGAGGTCCATGCAGTGAAAAAGAAGCCCTACAAACCTCATAAGTTTGAAAAGAAAACCGAGAGGAAAACAACAACCCCGGCGGCACGTGGCAGCAGCGGTCCGTCAACAGTTAATCAGGAAGAGTGTGCAGCATGTGGCAGGCGGCATGAAGAAGGAAAGTGCCCAGCAGATGGACGGAAATGCGCGAAATGCGGATGCTGGAATCACTTTGCCTTGAAATGCACAGGTACTAAAGCAAGGGGATCTACTCCAAGGTATCACAAAGACAAAGGCAAACAAAAAGGCAAACATGTCTACACCGTTCAAGAAGACCACCAGTGTGATGATGACTACTATGAAGTCTTAGCAGTGGGAGGCGGAAACCGTGTATTTGCATTCATGGATGTGGAACAAGGCAACACCACACAGAGGGTACCATTCTTAGTTGATACAGGAGCTTCCTGTAATGTGATTCCGCAGAAGATTCTACCCCCAGGAAAGAAGATATACGGCGGCAAAGACAGCTTAGTAGTATATGGCGGTACCACAGTGAGGCCAGTTGGTCGCACCAAGATCAAAATTGTCAATCCAAAGAATGGAAAGCAATACATCACAGAGTGCGTGATTATTGAAGATTATGATGCTGTTCCGCTCCTTGGCAATCGAGCATTGCAGGAGATGGATTTGGTGGATATCAAGTATGATAACATTTGCATGAGATATGAAAATATCTACACTGTAAGTGAGCCACTTACCAAAGAAGATCTGGCGAGAGAGTATGCAGATGTTTTCCAAGGAACTGGTAAACTAGAGGGAAAATACCACATTGAAGTCGACCCAGATATCACTCCCAAGGTACACCTTCCCAGAAAGATGCCTATTGTTACAAAGGAGAAGCTGAAAGCAGAACTAGACAACTTGGTGAAACAAGGCATTATCATGCAAGTCAGTCAACCTACCCCGTGGGTATCCAGCTTAGTCGTGATTGACCGTCCAGAGAAGTTGAGGATCTGTACAGACCTGAGAACACTTAATGAGGCAGTCAAGAGGGAACATTACCCATTACCAACTATTGAGGAAATCTTACCTAAGTTGGGAAAAGCGAAGGTCTTTAGTGTCTTTGATGCAAAGAATGGGAATTGGCACATAGAGCTGGATGAGGATAGTTCTTTGCTGACTACTTTCCAGACACCATATGGGAGGTATTCTTGGCTGAGGCTTCCGATGGGGATCAAATCCGGAGCAGAGGTCTTCCAGCAACACCAGGACCAGGTGATAGAAGGTCTGAGACAGACACATTGTGTTGCTGACGATATACTCATTTGTGGAGTTGGAGACAATCTCGAAGAGGCCATAGAAGACCATGATAAAGTCATGAGGAGCCTGATGGAGAGATGCCGACAGAAGAATCTGAAGCTTAACTCGAAGAAGATCAGACTGAGGATGACTGAAGTACCGTTCATAGGTCACCTAGTAACCAAAGAAGGAGTGAAGGCAGATCCTGGAAAGGTAAAGGCACTGCTAGAGATGCCTGACCCTACTGATGCAGCTGGAGTGCAGAGAATTCTTGGATTTGTGAACTACCTGGCAAAGTCCATCCCAAACTTGAGTGACCATGTAGAGTGCCTGAGACAACTAACCCACAAAGAAGTAGAATGGCATTGGGATGATCACCACAAGAAGGCCCTGAAGACCATCAAAGACATCATTGCAAAGGACGTGAAGCTGAGGTACTATGACAGCAGTAAACCACTTGTGTTACAAAGTGATGCTTCAGACTTTGGATTGGGTGCAGCACTTACTCAGGATGGAGCGCCAGTAGCCTTTGTGAGCAGAACCCTCACACCGACAGAGCGAGGTTACGCTCAAATAGAAAAAGAGCTGTTAGCGGTGGTATTTGGCATGGAGAAATTCCATACATACACTTATGGAAGACTGGTGAAGGTTGAGTCGGACCATAAACCGCTTGAGTCAATCATGAAGAAACAGCTACACATGACGCCTAAGAGACTACAGATGATGTTACTGAGGCTGCAGTCGTATGATATTGACTTGCAGTATAGACCTGGAAAGCTGATGACACTCGCTGACACACTCAGTAGAGCACCACGGAAGGCCACAGAGGCATCAGTTTCAGACCGGCACATTGAGACAATCAATATGCTACAGGACTTACCCATCTCAGACCCGAGATTAGATGACATCCGTAAACACACAGAAGAAGATCGAGGTCTCCAGGAACTAAAGGCAGTCATTCTGGCTGGATGGCCAGATACCAGAGAAGAAGTCCCAGAAGCAGCTCGAGGTTACTTCACCATCAGAGATGAACTAAGTGTGCAAGACGGTATCTTGTTCAAGGCTGAACGAGTTATTGTGCTTATGATGATGAGGAAGACCATAATAACCAGAGTACACTCTTCGCACATTGGCATGGAGGGCTGTTTGCGAAGAGCTCGCGAGTGCCTTTATTGGCCAGATGAACACAGACATCAGAGAAGCTGTTGGCCGATGTGACATATGCAGAGTAGCCAGTGATAAGCAGCAGAAAGAGTCACTCAAGCCACACGATGTTCCAGATAGGCCATGGGCTAAGATTGGCACGGACATCATGGAGTTTGGTGGTAGAAGCTACTACGTCACTGTGGACTATTATTCAAACTTTTGGGAAGTAGATTATTTACCAAGTACCAAGGCAGAGACTGTCATTATGAAGCTCAAGGCGCACTTTGCAAGGTATGGGATACCTGACATCGTGGTATCGGACAATGGGATACAGTTTAATTGAAACGAGTTCCAGAAGTTCAGTGAGAAGTGGCAATTTAGCCATGTTACTTCATCACCGACCTACCCACAATCCAATGGGAAAGCTGAAGGCGCTGTGAAGACATCGAAGAGGTTGCTACGTAAGGCCAAGAGGTCAGGGTCAGACCCCTATTTCGCCTTGTTAGACTTTCGTAACACCCCTACACAACACATGGATAGTAGCCCAGTGCAGCGTCTGATGAGTAGAATAACAAAGACCCTTCTTCCCATGAAGAAGAATTTGCTGAGACCAGAAGTTGCCCAGAATGCTAAGGCAGGGATCGACAAGACCAAAAGAAGACAAGGCCAATACTACAATAGAGGTGCCAAAGATTTGAAATCGCTAGAAGTTGGGGATACAGTCTGAATCCAACCGACTGGATTTAGTAAAGAATGGGAAAAGGCTGTGGTGAGAGCGAAAGTCGCTCCAAGATCATACGAAGTAGAGAACGTGACTCATGTTCTGCGTAGAAATCGAAGAGACTTACGCAAGACATCAGAGGATCCGGATGAGCCTGTCGCGATACCAACTCAAAACGAGGAACAAGCAGAGGATGCAACTCCGGAGCGCGTACGGGAGGAATGGGAACAAGTACCAGAGACCAGGAGGAGCACACGTGTCAGACAGGTACCCGCGTACCTTAAGGAATATACCAAATGAGTGCTTCGCATGAATGTTGAATGGATTAAGGATATGTATAAGTGTGCACAGTATTATCAAGTGCATTAAGGATGTGTTATAATATATGTTCAGTATAACCTGAGGAATGTTCACAGAGGATTATTCGTTTCTCAGTATAGTGGAATACTAAGCGTTCATTTCAGTGATCATATTTAGTGGATTACGCAGTGATCAGTACTATTGATTATTCAAAGTTCAAACCTACTGGATTATAAACCGTATATTTGATTCTGTGGATAACTTAGTGTTAACGAGTGTTTATGATCATAGTTATGAAAAAAAACCAAAAAAAACAACAACTAAGGACGTTAGTATATCTATACTAAGGATATGTTACATGAAATGTGTTCACATGGATATGGTGTTCACTAAGGACGTTAGTATATCTATACTTCATTTCGTTAAAAGAAAAGGGATGTGGCACTTGTTATCATCATGTCTCATGTGTACTATCATTATGTCTCATGTATAAATGTACCTAAAGTGTGTTGTACAGTCGGACAAGAAAAGTAAACTCACGTGCTCTCACCCAGGTGATGATGTTTGTCATTTATTGTAGCTAACGGGTAAACCAGAGTGTTATAATATTCAACAACTTCAAGGCAATGAAACCAAATAAATACTTGCAACCTGCGTAAACATTATCACAAGATACTGCTGCGGGCAATAAAGGTCACCGCACCAACGGGTGACATACACAAGCGAAACCGATGACGTGATTTGTACGAGCATTGTTGAGTTACGATTTCATCCATCAACGATTTTCGTAAGGCTAGTAAATGTATATATATATATATATATATATATATATATATATATATATATATATATATATATATATATATATATATATATATATATATATATATATATATATATATATATATATATATATATATATATATATATATATATATATCTATATATATATATATATATATATATATATCCATATATATATATATATATATATATATATATATATATATATATAATATACATACATACAAATAATATATATGAATATATTCATATATGTATATGCATACATGTATATATATATATCGATATATTTTATATAAATATATAAATATGTATATATGTGTGTGTGTACAGTTATATATATATATATATATTATATATATATATAACTGTGTATATACACACACATATATATATATATATATATATATATATATATATATATATATATATATATATATATATATATATATATATATATACATACATATATATATATATTCATATAATTATATATATACATAAATATATGGGTACGCCGGAAAATTGACAGGTTTTCTGTTGAACGTCAAAGCATGTGTCGAAAGTTTTTAGTCAACGGCATTTCTGTCATTTCGGACTATTTATAGATTCTAACACCGTTAAGAATAAACGTTTTAGAACCCAATGGAGCCGAAGTCATTAACTCAACAAAAACATTGTTATCAAGGAATTGACCGTCACAGACCATTTGCGATTGAGCAGTCTCAAAATGTGTCCATTTCTATGTAAACTTGAATGGCTATTTAAACAGCTTCGGGAGGTAAAGATTAGGAAGAACGAATTAATGTGGGCAGACACGACACAAATGTCGCCAATCTCTGGGATCAAACTTCTGCTTACAACATATAACATTAATCAAGCAATTTCGTCCAGATCATTGATGATAATGATGATGATGTTGATGATCACGATGATGATCATGATGATCATGATGATTATATATGGCAAATTAGGTTCAGTGTGGTTAGCTTGATGGGCGTTTTTAGTGATTATTGACTGAGGGGTTCAAACAATTGAAGATATGGACAGGTGACAATAATCACAATGCGATTAGGGTAAACTAGAGCTGGTGTATGCATATTTCCTCTAGACGTTCATGAATAAATCTGTATCTGTTTTCTAGCTGCAGAATAAATTTTGGTGCCAAAAAGTCATCGATTAACCTAAGCCAATGTTCAATTGGAAAACGCCATCAATATAAAGGTTAGTGAAAAGAGACTGTAAAGCAATATGAACTGTGAAGCAATATAATTATTCCATATGACAACCACCTGTGCCCCTCATGCTTCCCTTTCAATATGTACTTACACCGAGAAGAGTCGCGTATGTCTTCTTATATTCAGCAAGTCATGATATACTTGTGCATCAACGACTTTATATGAAATCTTCTGGAAAACAATGCTGACGGGCATACGTCAGATAACACATTGGTCTATTAATCAGCCAAGTCGAATGTTTATGTTCGACAAGCATAATAAACGAGATGTTTCACGCTATGACGTGCCTACTACTGGAAAAAGTGCTGCTCATAAAAAAGGAATACTTATATTAATTACTTAGCCAGCCATATTCAGAGCATAATATATTGTAAATGTGTTGTACATGTTGACACAACATTCTTCCTTTGAGTAGGTTTTTGAATTTCCGGGCATAAACAATTTGTTTGATTTACCTCTTAATCTGATGCAGACATGGCTCAAAGTTGTCACTGTTATACAACCACATAATAAACGCGCGACGATATACCAAATGCAAAGCTACGCTCCAACGGGTCTATATCTACATATATCCCACATAAGCTCTTTGTCAGCTCATGGTTTTTTTCATGCAGGCCAGTGACGTCCGCTAAAAATTCTTTTTGAACGAGAATTTCCGTTACTGAATTGGCAATTTTGTATTAAGAACATGGCAGAGCAAGTGGATTAATGTAACAAAGGTATTCCAGTGTGTATTTGAACATGTATAACTCGTGGGTACGATTCAAGACACAAATGAAGAATGCGGTTGTTTAAACTAAAACATCTTGCACAATGACGTCTGCGTGGGAGGTTTGTGCAATATTTGCTAACTATGTAATGGATTATATTACATGTGCTCTGGCAGCTATACAGTTATGAGAATCCAAGACTCCGGAAAAAAGACGACAGAAGCAAGAGGAACAAGCATATTGGGACCAGTTAACCCGCCATGACAGTTTCAGCCACCTATCAAAACTCAGTTTTGCCCTTGGTACCCATTCTCATACAATCTTTTCTGGTAATTGTTGTTAACATGTGCAAAGCTATTGTATGACAACATGCTTTGCACATCCCGTAGCTTTTCAAGCCCGACTCTGCGTTCTGCCATGTTGCAGGGTTAAAGGCTATAATGTATTTTATTTTAAGTTGCACTGCGATAAGCATGTGGCGTTAACGCAGTAGAGAAACATGGGTTGTAGATGTTCTTAGCATTTGCAAATGCTCCCTTACTTAAATGCAATACATTAAGACAAATTGTCCAATGATAGTAGGTCCAATATATGCACAGCACACATGATAAAGTTACTTAACAACAAGGCGATTAACAAGACCGGAAACAAAACGGATTAACGATGCTTACAAGCGAGTTATACTTTCTAGGTATTGTCCAACGGCGTGCAGCAAATGCAGCGGAAATATTGTCATTTTGAAGGAGTACACAATGGTGTGTCACATTGATAATCAATACCCAAATGAATTGTGCGGTAGTATGGTTAATGTTGGCTTTCTTTTCTTTTTGATGAGTAGCAAAATCGTTTATGCAATAAAAGCGTAAGATATCCAGCGACAAAGTTCGCTAAATACAATTGCAACGTCGAAGATTTTATATTTACCCAAGGAGAATAGTTAGTAAATGCCGGCTTAAGACCTCAATGCAACTAAGTATAAACGCAAACGTCACAAGAAGAAGGGATTGGCATCAAGGATCACCAGATGCAGCCATCTGATGGTTGACCAAATAACTAAGCGACCAAATGATGCTGTTATGAAATATTTCATATGTCTAGCAATAAATCCTGCAGTTTTATATCAGTGCTTGGCATAAGCAACAAAATGCCTATAGTGTTCGCGCAACCAAAACATAACCCATTGAACATATGTTTTATTTTGAAACATTGCATCAGCGTTCCATATTATTATGCCCAAACTAGCTGATGATCAAATCAATATTATCTGCGTATATATATATATATATATATATATATAATATATATATATATATATATATATATATATATATATATATATATATATATATATATATATATATATATATATATATATATAGAGAGATATATATCTAGATATATATATAGAATATATATATATATATATATATATATATATATATATATATATATATATATATATATATATATGTATCTATATTTTTGTATTATATACATACATATATTTATATATATATATATGGATATGTATTTATGTTTTGATTTATTTAATCATATATATATACATTGTGTTGCTGTGCATACAAGTGCTGTGAAACAATTCTTGTCTATTCGGATCCGTGCGTGGATATAGAGATATTCAAGGGCATGGATATTGAGATTTAAATCGAAGCACGTAATTGTTACAGAAGAGTGAATGATCGGACTCGCTGTTACGTCGGTCAGCGCATTCATGTTTATTCCTGTCTCACGTTGGGCGCATTTTATTAGCAATGGTTATTATGGGACACTAACACGTCGAAGGATTTTGGTTTGTTCTCTTTCATCTGCAGTATTATTTGTTTTGGGTCGTGTTTTGCTATTGTCGATGATTCAGAAATGGTAATTATAAGCAGCTATGGACACAAAGCTGAGAGGGTTACATGTTCGCCAGGCTATACACCAGCACTGCCACGTAAAGGGCGACTGGAAATGCAATTAAGCGTTTGCGCCAGACTACAATAGACTCATTGTCGACAGCAGCCGTTCTTTCGATTACCTCGCCAGGGTGTATAAAACCTGGCATAACGACATACTTTTACTGTTCACTGTCAAAGATAAACCATACACGCGACCATGCATTATTGAATGATACTATGATACTACGACGATCCTATTGAACAAATGTGCTAGGGCTTACAAATTTATCACTGCAGTATACAATGAATGTTATATATTATATATCTGATCACCAATGTGAGTTCATGAGTGCCTTGGTGTCTCAGCTTGTGAGCATTGACTGGAAGGGTAACAAACTAACGGTTAAAAGCTAAATGCTGTTTCATAATGACATATTTCGCGTTGACATGAGTTGATAAGAGCAAAGTTAAGTTTCGGGGGCAGGCTTATGGGGCAAGTGAGATTCATCAACAACTCAGGCGGCTACGGTTCGTCTGTTTACCTAAATGTTCCAAAAACTAGACAGTGATTGCTCTGGTGAGTCCTTAACAATATTGCTCGTTCGTAATTGGAGCCAAGTCAACCAGCAATTGCCAAAACTAATGGACCATATTTGTGGGGACATTTTATTATCAGTATTTTTAAATGTTTGTCAATCTATATGTACAGGCGAACCATCCGCCGGCATGTAGTCGTTCAAGCATGTTTATAAAGACTATTGTTTAATAATGGGAAGCCAATCCAAACCCGTTTTCCTCATTTAACATCAGTTACACACAATGTTGTGCTAAAATATCAATTACTAGTTCTGAAGCCACTTACATGGGTCTTTGTTGCCTTTAACAGTGCGTAGTCTCTATAATATGAGGCGTTTGTCTGCCGACGCCATCACCATGTCTTCCGATGAGAGAGAGGTGGGGTTGGTTGGGTAATAGGGTGTGTTGAAAGGGATTGGTGATTGGTGAGCTATGATTCCCTACTATATATATATATATATATATATATATATATATATATATATATATATATATATATATATATATATATATATATATATATATATATATATATAAATATATATATTTATATATATATGTATATTTATTTATATATATATGTATATTTATTTATTTTTTGATTGATTTAATTATATATATATACATTGTGTTGCTGTGCATACAAGTGCTATGAAACAATTCTTGTCTATTCGGATCCGTGCGTGGATATAGAAGATATTCAAGGGCATGGATATTGAGATTTAAACCCGTTTTCCTCATTTAACATCAGTTACATACAATGTTGTCCTAAAATATCATTTACTAGTTCAGAAGCCACTTACATGGGTCTTTGTTGCCTTTAACAGTGCGTAGTCTCTATAAAATGGGCCGTTTGTCTACCGACGCCATCACCATATCTTCCGACGAGAGAGAGGTGGAGTTGGTTGGGTAATAGGGTGAGTTGAAAGGTATTGGTGATTGGTGAGCTATGAATCCCGTTATGATGTGTCTTCACGCTATGATGTGTATAATAATGATGATGATACGTGAATGTAAACTATGGTGGATGAAAACGTATAGTACTATGGATGTACTTGATGAGTGCGGAAGGTGTTTTCTTTTAAGATGTGGGGGGTTGTATGTTGTATGTTGTTTATTTAGTTGTGTAAGTAGTTGCATTGAAAGAGGAAATGGTGTGTTGTTTCGGTTACTTGGCAGTGGGCGCAATTGGGGTGCGTGTCTGCATGGATGGTCGATATATGATAGTTGAGTGGTGGGTTGCCTAGGCATAAGTAAGTGTATATGGTTTCAGCGTGGATGTCTTGGTTTACTGTTTTTAGTGTAATGTTAACTTTAGGCTGTATATAGTATGGTAGAGTAAGTGTGCGTAGTCGTCCAATGCAGTTTGTCTTTTTTTTCATGATGTATTTGTGGATTTGTTGGTGTTTGTGTGCTATGGCAGGTTGTGTGTACTGGATGTTGGGTAAAGTAAGTGATTGTTTTGCAAGTGTGTCGGCTTTTGTGTTACCAGGTATTCCACAATGAGACGGAATCCAAATGAAAAATATATTAATATTATGACTATGAAGATGTTTATTTTTTTTAATGATGTCTTAGATGTATGGGTTTTTATCATTGTTTTCTATTGCTTTGATGACTGACAGGGAGTCTGAGAGGATGGCTGTGTTTTTGTTTTCTTGATGTTAGTACTGGTGTAGTGCTTGTGCTTCTGCCTTAAAGATTGGGTAGTGGTTGGGTATTCTGAAGGCTTTGTTGAGATGTAGTTGTGGTTTTGTAAATGCTCCCCCTGACAGTTCTTTTGTATGGAACCATCTGTGTGCATGTGAATTGCGTTGGGTGGAAGGTTGTCTATGAGTTGTCTTGCTTCCGTTTTGTTGAGTGTGGGGTTGTCTTTCTGTGTTTTGTCTTCTAATGCGGTATCTATAATAGGCTGTGGTGTGTGTCATAGTGGACAAGGGTAAGTGGGCGTGATTATGGGTGGTGTTAGGGTTTTGGTGTTGAATTCGTGTTTTTTGGGGGTTCTGTAGTGGTGTTAGTTTTGTTTTTGTGTGTATGCCATGTTTCCTGGAAATTAGTTTTGTGTTGGAAGAGAGTGTCCTTGTGCTTTTATTTGATATTTTAGCGTGTTTTCTAGTAACTGTAGGTGTACTGGAGGGTTGCCGAGGTTTACTTGCATGGCTGCTGTGTGTGTTTCATTGATTTATTGATGATTCGGTGCGCAGTGTTTTGTAAGGTGTCTAGTAGCTGGATCTGCTTGTGGTTAGCTGTTATGAGTGCCGGTGCTGCATAGTTGATGAGTTGTTTGACGTTTGCATTGTATATTAGTAACTGCGTGTGTTTGTTTCCTCTCCATGTTTTCCCGAGTATGTGCTTCATGAGATAAATATATTTGTGAGCTATTGTGATAATATATTCTATGTGGTAATTTCATGTGCCGTGTTTGTCAAAAATAATTCCCATTTTCTAGTTGTGTTGTTTAATGTGTAATGATATTGTTCTGTTTTGTGGGAGTATCCAAATTTTTAAGCTATGGTTTTGTTTGGTGAGAATGCTATGCCCCATTGCTTGGCCCAGGTGTTTATAGTGTTGAGTTTTTGTTGCAATGTTTTGCCTAGGTGTGTAATGGGGTTTCCTATCTGCCATAGGGCTATGTCGTCTGCAAAAAATGAGGATTCTTTGGGTAAAGGTATGTCGTTAATGTATATGCTAAATATTGTTGGACTGATAACGCTGTGGTATCCCGATGTCTAAGTAAAATTTCTCTGATAAGCTGTTTTGAATTTTGACTTGAATGATTCTGTTGGTTATTAATTGTTCTATAAAATGAAATGTGTTGCCTAAAATACTAGTTTGTGTGAGTTTGAATAATAACGCTCTGGTCCAAATCATGTCGTATGCTGTTGTGATATCTAGAAATATTGCATATTGATGGTGTTCTGTTTCCATTGTGTGGGGTATTTTTTTTTTGGCTGATAGTGTCATGTTTTTAATGCAATAGTTGCTTTTGTGGTCTGGGGCTGTATCTGTCTTGTTTTGAAGTGTGTCGTGGAGTTCTTGTATTGTTAGTGGCAGGTTGATTAATAGTTAATTATTATTATACACAACTTTGCAATCGTGCTGGCTTACCGGTGGGCATCCATATATGTGTTTAACCTATAATAACCAGGTCAAAACATTCAAATGTGATCAATTTCGCAATCTAAGAGATACTTTGACGGCTAACAAAATGAGGGCGCACTAAACATTGGGTTGTCTAGATACACTGATGTGAAACTGTTACCCTTTTTGCCAGCAGTACAGATAAACATATCCTTATTCATTGATTGGAGATATTTAGTGCCCATGTTCAATGGAATTTCCTGGAGCGCTTTTACGACACATGATTACAAGAGGCCAATATAATGCCATTAGTCACACTGTGTCTTCAATAAATACAATGATCCTAAGCAAGGTCAGGAGTTATATTCGTTGACTTAGCCCCGTGTGATAGGACTATTTACTCGTGATTGAATCCATTCACTGCAGTAATGTGATCCATGGCAACCCCCTTGGGGCGGTTACGCATCCCAGGAAATTTTGCGGCCCACGGCTTACTAATATCACCTAAAGCAAACATGGCAAATTGGTCAGCAGCGTGGTGCCAAAAGCGCAACGCCCTCAAAATATGCTTTGATCAGGTGCTGCATTAAACTATTATATCGTTGCTCAAACGTTCAAGTGAGTAACGCGTAACGTATAACTGTCCAAAATCATGTCACTGTAGTAGCGGTGGCATAGTTGTGTTAAAGAGCGTTGCGCACGGATCACACACGATATTGGCACATATTTATATGTATATTTATGTATATAGTGTTCAGTGATCTACGCGGTTTACTTGATGCACACCTAACGATTATAGCATCGCCGATTGTGTCATTCTGTTTGCTACAAAAGTAAAACATGGCATTAACTGATCAAGAACAAAACTACGGGGTGAATGAAATGTTATTTTATCGGCTGTTCAATCAATGACACACTTGGGAAACGAATTGGAATAAATGTGAAATTGATATTTGATCACTTTATGCTATCCGTGTCATTTGATACCCAATATCTTTATGGAACTGATACTATCCTAAACATCGGGGCAACTAGAGTGAGTAAAACCTCCTGAATTATCAGACGATATATACGGTATTCTGTTCGATGATAGTATATTGCTTAATTTAAAACATTCACGGAAAATTCTTTAATAATGCATTGCAGGGTAGCCAACATAATGACTGCATTATTAACAGGAAAATCAAAATTGTGTTTTACAATTCTCATATTTGGTTATGTTCCAAAACATAAATATAGTGGACATTCATTTAAAAGCGCAGAGCTGGGCAATGTGAACAGAGGCATAAGCCGTGCTAAATGTAGGCTATGAACCAGTCTGTGTGCGTTCAGTTAATAAGTTCAAAAACATAGCCATATTTTTCCGCTTTCAATCCTTGTTGGTCGCCAAAAACGCTGCGTGCAAATCATGTGAAACAGTTTGCGCACATAGCCGGCGATGTCCGGTCCGGGATACTGTTTGGAATAACTTTATTTTGATTTTTTTGGACGTTATGGTGTTGGTGGAGTGTGTTCGCGTTTGACATGTTATGCATAAAACGAGTGAACTACGAACACATGAATAGCCATTACAACAGCAGTTACTAGTTAACCCAGTATGGAACGTACTCAACTCTTTACGCGATATGTCATATGCAAAACCAGGTATCCATTAAAATGTGTTCCTACTACGTACGTTGACTCGCATTATGGAAGTCAGCTACTAGCATAATGGAATTACATTGCTTATGAATACCATACCACTCCATGCATTTATTTTATTAAACAAGTTGAGTTTTTCCAATGGCCTTTTGGTGCTGCTATTCCTCTGCTATGTCGTGACAACCGGGTAGTCTGGGAAATTACCTTTGATTCATAGTCTAACTATCTGATGATATATACTCTATCTTGTGCAACAACAGACCAGCACCTAATTAACGTCATTCATGAATCTCTTCATTGATAAGATAATGAAGAGTAGGACATACACAGAATGTACAAGAAAAACTAAGGGCATTTTATTATATTCTTACAGAGAGTTAAAGTGAAAAACCTGGTAACAACCTGGAGATCGATACTTTGGAAATGATCGATGCTATCAGGTTATCAGAAACATTTGTGTTGCTTAATGCAAGCTATGACACAATCCATGAGCGTTCAGTAAGTAAACATAAATTCATAGCCATGTTTACACGAAAGCTGTAATTGAAGACCGACCAAAACAAGGCACAATATAGTGCAGTTTGAGCACGTAGTAGAGGACAAGCGGTCCGCGGTTCTGTTTGGAAAACTTTCTTAGATTTGTTGTAAGCGGCAGTACCATGTGAGCTTCTAGGATTTTGATAATGCGTTAATGCGAATTGTTGGCGTTTTGCATGTTATGTATAACACATGTTAGATATTTACACATTAAGTACTACAAAGAGCTGTTACCAGAATACCATATTCCCCTCATGCTGGGACGGGTAATTTATTTTGTTGCAAACTCTGTGTCTTCCTGCAAAATTGCTAACAAACAACATCAATGTACTTCTTCGATCAGCTGTATCTGCCAAACTGAACAGTTTGTCTTTTTCTATTTTCTTTTGGTTCCCTGTGTTATTTGGAGAGCAAGCGTTTGATTATTTTCCCTTTGCAGTTGATTATTCTGTTAAATTTGCATTACGTTTGATAATTTTGGCCGGTCACGACGGTCAATTCATGGCTTCATACTAAAGAAATCTACTGTAGTGCTGTAGTTTACTGTGGCACTAATAAGCCGTTGCATACTGACTTTTACTAGAGAACACGAGCTTAGCAAACCAAAGTATCCATTATATTATATGGAAAATTACAAGCCATCGTTTCTGCTTTTGTCGACTTAATATCATTTGTGTATTATGGTGTGTATGAAGACCACGGCGACGCCGAATTGCCGCTCATGAGCCAACTAATAACATTTATACCGGTAATGTGATTTGATAGTGAATAATGCATCTCCTTAGATATGAATAAAACAAGCTCCGTGAAATTCTGGCATTTTAAGCGCTTGATAAACTCGTCTAATGTAATCTAAATGAGGCTGGCGAAGCATCATGCCCGATTGAATGTTTATATGCAATGTGCATATTTAGATATGAACGTTTGAGTGTATCAGCGCAAACAAAACATTCATCGATAACATAGCGCCAGCTATATTGGTAATGGTAACCTTGGCGAGGTTTACCACACACGTACTGTACGTTATCCGGTAGTCTAAAGCCAAATGTCGAATAGCAAATCATTTGCACTGAAGACTGTTTGATGATATTAAATGCGCGACGAGCAACATATTATCGCAGTGTCAATTGGACGCCAGGCGACCTGTAAATCACCGAGGCAATCCAATTTGCTGCAGTCATTCAATTGAGCTATAAAAATGCGTACATACAAACCTTGCGAATCCTTAAGTATACGAAATATTCGAGGATAAAGTTACTCAATATGATATTGTAATAAACCGACGCGTTTATGTTGAGAGACTATTGTATGATGGTCATTAAGTGCACATTATAATAATAACTCATAATGTTCATTGCAGATATGATAGTTTATTCGCACATTGACCATTTTATATTTCTGTTGTCGACGCATCCAAAATCATAAGTTAGAAACTGCCCATATCTATCAAGCTCACGGAGTAATCATTAGTAACAGCATACGTATAAAAAAGTGAGTAGAAGTGTGCCAGAAAACAGGGTTAGTCTTTGCAGAACTTTTTCTGAATTACAACGATGATTCAATACGAAAATGTAAAGTGTTCTAATGTAGTATATAATATTTTGCTACAGTTATATATTATATATATATATATATATATATATATATATATATATATATATTATTTCAATTAATATATAAATATAAATACATTTATATATATATATATATATATATATATTTAAATATATATATATATATATATTTATATATATATGCATATATAACATATTGATATATTATTCATATATATATATATGCATATCTATATACATATATATATATATATATATATATATATATATATATATATATATATATATATATATATATATATATATATATATACATAAATGCACGCCTATATATAAATATATATATATATGTTCAGCCACATATATCTTGTTATGCTGGTGGGCTTACAATGATTTAGTTAGGTGTGGAGGCACGGAAAAGAGAAACAAATGCTCCATGAATCCAAAGTTGGGCTAAGTCCCTGTAAATCATCGTAATAGGCAGTAATACAAAATCGTATAAATGAGCAATACAATGAAGTTAAGAGAGGCATTTATCCAGCAAAGAGCAGTCTATGAAATGATCTACACGCGATCAATTAATGGCCATATAAGCACAGACATTATATATGATTAAATGACTTACACATGCACGCTTTAATCAGCATAACCAAAAGCGGTCAGACGGAAAACAACCAGAAAGTGAACAAACGTACACAATGCTAGTATAAATCTATTATTCTCAGAATCAGCCATGAACTGGTAAGTTATGCGTGGCAAAACATTTTGATAATTTGAGCCATAAACCTTCACATTAATCCCAATAAAGACAATTGCCGCACCGCGCATTGTATCCGAAGCCTATATGTAAATTCTAATGAAGCAAGTAAAACCCATTAGCATGATAGCATAACGAAGGCAGTAACACATTTTCGTTCCGCACGAAGATATAGCGATTACTAGCCTCCTACCAACAAAATTGTCATTTTGATGATCAGAGTTAGCTGACATTAGACTTACCAGTGAAGCCTCACAATAAAATGTACTACTAAAAATGCGTTCAGCTGGAAATCAGTGATCAGTAGCTGAACCTTAACTAAATTGCTAAATCACATCCTGGCCGGCAAATATAGAAATATCTACCTGCCATAACGGTATTCTGCCCTTCCTTATACAAATGTTTGACGCTAGTTTCGCGTTTTTTTCGCGTTTCTCTTATATTAAAAGCGTAACATATAGGTAGATGTTAAGGTATGTGACCGTCTGATTCGTCTAATAATCACCCACAACATGACAATGAGATCATTTTTCTGAACAATACAAATTAAGTGAGTAAAGTTACATTCAATGGTGCGTTCCGTGGTGTACCGTTTACAGTGAACTGTGCCTTATCCCGGAAAGATGGCTCCAGAAAGGCATTAGGACGATAATTGAGATGGATAATTCTTTCACTGCCGAAAGTTACATGGCATCTATAGAACATGGGCGTGATTGGTACCTGGTAATCTGCACATTGGTGTGCCGCTCTATGGATAGTTGGTGCCAAAATCCTAGAGCATCGACTAAGGAGAATAAGAACTCGGTTTGTGGTAATATTAGCATTTGTATGTGGATTGTGAAATAATGAATGCACATAGATTGAGATTCTCATTATGAGCATCAGTTGGTTGACGGTCAATATGCGAAACGGATACATTAATATATCAAAATTGAAACTCTTTTGTAAACGGAGTAGATGTCGATACTAGAACAAAGAGTATATAACTGCCCTAAAAGAGCGACTCTGATGTGATCGCTTCCCTTATTATACTACCCTGTCATTGTCAGGTGCCACCACCGTGATGCAACCAAAAGCACATAGGAATACTGGGCTGACGTCACTAAGATTCATAGGAGCCGGATAAATTTCGTTTTGCAGAGGCTTTCCGCTACTGAAACTTTCGGCAGTGAAAGAGTTTTCCGTCGCTCAATAGGCTTAAAAATAGCGAAAATAACAGCTACCTGAGGATGGTGATTTTAGATTGACGGTAACTGTCTGGATCGAAGAAACATGGGGTAGACTTTAACATGTGTTGGCTTGTCAGGGCCATTTGAAGCTCTCGAGCAGTTACGCTAAGCTGTATGGTGATTATGAAATGACAAGAAATACACCCCTAGAATCAGGCGACCAAAACATGGAATCAACAACAAGAGCGCAAGGAACTGTTGATTCAACGTCTCAGGGCGTCTATTTAAGATATGGAGTCAGCTGACTGGTCGAGGCAACCACGGGTCCAAATTAGACGGAGAATTCCACTTAGTTTTTAAGAGACGCTATGATAAGACGCTATGACAAAACGCTTCAGTTCACAGGTGGCGGCTTCACATTTTTCCTCAGTTAGGTGGACGGCTTGAATGAGTGCTCTCAGCGTAGCTATCAACTCCTTGACTCGAATACCAATTGCCTTTGCTGCACATAAACAGCCATGCAAAACTAGATTGGAGTTCCGAAGAGAATTAATTGAGCAGTCGAACCAAACAGGATATAACTACGTGCCGTCGCTATTTAACCTTACTCAACATTCGAGCATCAATGTTCGCAAAAGGTTAATCGTCAGTAGCTGTGTTAGAAGCGTAATCAGCAGGGTATATACAGATGGGTGAAATCGCAAAAAATTGCCTAGTAGTGTTGGAAAGTGTCATGGATATTGCACAAAATGAACTGCTGTCGACGTCTCCTTCTGGACCGCAAATATGAAGGAGCAGTAAAACGGTGGTGGCTTGTATTAAGATATAGCTTGCAACTCAGAAGAATACTGACCCATCAGTAACGAGCAGCACGTTATTAGTTTCTCTGCGTCAACCATAAATACAACGATCCTAAGCTGGATAGGGGCTCCATTTGATCGAATCAGCTCGGTGTGCTTGTACTCCTTACAAAATATTTCTCGTAATGCATACGCTATGGTAATATGATGTAAAGCACAATCCGCTACAATTATAATGATGATAACAATACATATACAGTCAATAGCGCCGTGGCTAACAACATTATTTTACACTTTCCGCAGATAATACAAATATGTTACTTTACGTCACAGTGACAGATATGTCTTCAGGTTCGCCTTAAAAGTGCTAATTAATGGAAACAAACCTTTTATTATCTGACAATAAATTTGGCAGTACACCGCTAGTCTGTTAAACGGCAAATCGCCATTCTGCACAGAAACGGCGCTTATATATCAAATTAGTTTACAAATAGCCCTGTGCATTATGTGGTGCACAATTTATTACAATGTTGTTCAGAAAAACTGCATCGAGTATATTATATCTAGGGTACATAAATTGTTGTTTTTACACCCATTCAATTACCATTCAAGATGACGACATTCATTCAACTAACCTTGCAATATGAAAATATCTGGTGACTGACTAAGAGCTGGTCTAAATGACAACGTTTTTATTCAATTTTAAATACATTCAGCAGCTGAAATATCCAAGCAGGTTAAGTAGATTAATGCAAACTATGGTTATATTATTATCATGGTTATCTGGGGTGAGGGTGGGGCAACAGCCAGCAGCACAGTTACGAAATGGCAGCAATCTCTAAAGCAATCTCCTGCACATGGCCGTTAGACGTGCCAGCATATCTTATCATGGACGATTTGCATCTAAATAGCCTATCGGTGATTAGCTAGCTGAAGCGGAAAAATTATTTCAAACGAGCCAGCCAAAATATCTTTCTGTAACCTCGAAGGCTCGAAAAGAAATTTTTAATATAAGAGGGTGATTCATTGATCGTACACGGCAAAAAAATATCATGTCCAGCGGACACACGCAAGATTATGTGTGAATGCAATCATCATATATCATTGTTAACCATAGCATGTCATTATTGGCCAAACGAAATTAGTCCGCGAAAGATCAATACATTACTATTGGCAGTAAAGAAGTATTGTTGGCTAGTTTATGCGCTTAGAAAGCGACTGTTAGTGGATATTATAGTTTTGCGTGCCGCCAGAGGAGATAATGCTGTTTGTGGTGCCGAACCTGACATCACAGGCAGGTTGGAGAAGCTGGCAAAGTCTATGGCGACTATTTGATAGTATAGAGATCGCAAACGAAATTAATACTACATCGCACGGCCTCTTGGTAAATTAAATTGGCTATTAAGCTTTAACACGTAAGCTCCATGACTCATCTAAACCAGTCTACCCAAACCAATCAGCTGCTTCCCAAAGCATCACGTTTTGTATAATTGATGTATGTGATGCTCAGGGGCGCCCTTGTAATTAGCCTATTCGCAGGTGCATTACTACTGACATCTTAATGCAACGATGCAGCCTTCAATTATATACGCAACATCAAGCAACACAATTAATTGCATTACTGTTCATTCAGTTCCGCGTATATTTAGATTTGACAACAGCGCAAGCTTGTCTCGCTAACTAACAACCATCGCAAACAAGTCATTGCTTACAAGGTAAACGGAAAACGCCCATTTTAAAGGTTTCAATGCACATAGACTTAGCGGATCAGACACCAACACGGGAACCAATGTGCCGCCACAAAGATACCAGATTTCGAAATATAACTTAAATTTAACAAACTCAAGCTTTTCGGCAGTGTCATCAGTAACATGTTCCACATAACACATGCGCCCATACAAATTGTCAGTATGTTTGTGGAACACTTATATACATATATAATCTTGTCATAAAATGGTAGTTTGTACGATTTGTTTTAATTGCGTGCGGCGCATCAGAGGTTTTCAAACTCAAACTATCCGTACACAACAGAGCGTATAACTGTCAAAAGAAATCCATTCAATGAAGGATGTTTGTAAATAAATGGCTTCAGTACTTTCCATTGCCGTACTTATTCTACAACAATATCAGCGTTGCATTCCCAGGGCTGTAAGATCAATGGTTTTTAAATATGCGTTGGTTGACGTTGGCATATTAGCAATTTAGTTGTGCACATCAAATCATGTTAAAGATATTGCCAGCCCAAACGACTAAGGATTCATGCTCTAACGCAATAAAATGACGGTGTTTGCGTTGATTTCTCTTGATCAATTCAGGTAGTTCTTCAGTTGATTTCATTCACGCTCGTGCATATCCCCGCATTATAGAAACTATCCAACAGCAGCCTCATCACCTATTTAAAGTATCATTACAAGAGTAATCCTTTACATTTTGCTAAACAAACATATCATCGAAGGATATGATTATTATCAACCAGTCAAAAGTTATGATTAACCGGCGTTGCTAGCTACGGCAATATGCATAACCCTCAGTGCGCTATGATTCCCAAATGTAACATCCGCATTACTAACACCAATGAGCGAAATGTGATCCCCAATATTATCAATGTAGCACACTTTGACACTGTACTATTACAGACACACCCGCGTTCTCTACCTTTGTAATACCTGCCATGAAAATGTATAGCCTCATAAGATATAATCAGAACTGATGACCACAAAAGTTTTATATGGTATACGTTATCTGATTAAAATGCTGCTGTCACACTGATCATAATGTTTTAATTCATATATGTTCAGCTTGCTTTCTTTTTTTAATCAGTCTGTTGTTCAAATAAGTTAATTCAATTTTCAACGTGTGTCAGCTTATGCTTATCATCCCAATGAAGGTCTTTAAACACAGGATCGTTGCTTTTCATCATTAGCTAACCGTGTAACTGAGGTGTATGACTCGGGTATCTCGCAGCCTGGTCAAACCTCATGATGACTGTGATATATGATAATTATTACGATGTGGGCACACATTTATTAGCAAGACCGGGTTTTTAAAGCCACAACATTGACACTATAAAGTGTTTAGTGAGCTGTCATGCCATGGGACCATACCAGCAACCTGTAAATAAAAAACATAATGACGCTTACCATCACAAGGTGTCATGGCGCAATATAAGCAAAGGTGAGTCAAATCGCTTTCACTATTGTATGATTGTTATCAGAGTTAACGGACAATTCTTTGCGGGAGCAAACAGCTCTCGATGGGAAGGGCGATATCTTTTTACATAACTGTAATGAGGTGGAGTGCTGTAATCGTTCAGATAACCCTTCGGTTCTGTTCATTTGTGAGAGATTGTTATTGGATTTAAATTATATGACTATGTAGAGCCTGTGACGCTAAATGTCGAGGTAGTCGTCTTTTGACAAACTCTGTCGAATTTAAGGAACACACTGCGTCGTGAGGAATGTGTTATCAGCTATTGCCACATGTGGCTGGGGTCGCATTTGTGGTTGTTATTATTTACTTTACGTTTAATACGAAATATTACTTTTCTTATATTCCAAAACAGCTGACATTGACATTTAGATGAGAGCGGAAATGTCAACTACTGATCTAATATCAATCATGAACGCTCTAAAGGCGCGCATATTCATAAAAAACGGACCCAATTGTATTTGAATACGCTTCCAAGAATTTAAGATTTTTATTTATGATTAAATTACATCAACACACATTAATAACTGTATAGGCTTTCAGTGAAGAAGGGAATCTATATGCATAGGCGTTGGGTATGCGAGCAATAGTTGCTCACTTGCAATGAGCATACTCAGTGGCACAGAACCAGATAACGGTACTATACCGTCGATATCGCTCTGGGTAGCATTAATCATTCGTCATTTTACTGGCACGCATAACACATGGGTTCGATATCAAACCATATTCGGTATGTGTTCAGTTCATGCAAAAATGTATGGTGGGAATGTAGATTTATGTATAACTAACCAATACTTGGCGAATATCATTCAGTACTTAAATCCGGACGGTAAAAAAAGCCGAGATTGACACACATTTTGAGGCCACACTGACAGGTAGTTGACGTCATTATGGTGTTCTGTTTTCAAATGATTTCGTTATCACTGAAAGCAGCATATATTTGACTCAATGATACAAAACAAGACTAGCAACATTAATAATGGCAACAAGCTCAGGGAGCCGATTGTAGTTTGTCATGGGAGCGTTATGACTAAGAAGCTTTATGATGCGACATCTTTTCTAGTATTCATGATATCTTATCTTAATATCTTATTCTGTATATTTTGTCCGCTTGGTGGCTAAGAATTTGGCTGGATGACCAGCGATCCGATTGAATATGTTCTGAAAATCCATAATGTTGAGAAAGCCCGTTGTAAGTCAGTGAGGCTAAAGACTGTCTCTTTGATTTGGAGCATGAACTCATACCTTCGACAATCTGATATGTATTTCAATAATATATTGAAGCAATGGTGAAACTATATGGTGATGGACTGAGCCGTCGGCTTCGACGGATCTCCTTCCTTGCTGCCTCCTAGTGATGATGAGGATGAATGTGTCTAAGATGACTGTCCAGGCCGATCCTAAACCGACATTGCCTAAGGCAGTCAGGGCAGACAAAGTCGTCGTCTGGTGGCGTTAGGTTCACTGCAGCTGTGTGCCGTGCTCACCCCGATCTTTCTTCTGGTCAGTGCGGTGTTGCTAGAGGTACGTCAGGCCGCCGTGGCTGGTCGTTCGGCACAAAGCTCTGTTTCTGGTGTGTCTCTCCCAGGTGGCAGAGCCGATCTATACTTTCTGCATAACACGATACTCCGTTCGTGGGATGATTCTTTAATTATATTTCGAAACAATTCGCTGTAATTTATAAGTATTGTTACGAAAAAATTAGTGATTACAGCAGGTACCACTAATAGCAGAATGCACGAAATCCCGTAAACAATTCTTACCAATCGATGCACAGTTCAATACGCCTATTAGCACTTAAACAATTTGAATTCATATGGATTCTTATCATCATTAAGGTTTGAAGCATCTCGTTTGAATCTTCTCCTTCCTCCTAATCATTACATAAAACTTTAATAGTTTTTGTCATCATCATCCTATTCATCACCATCCTCAACATTACTAACAATATTATTTCCGCCCTCATATACCTCATAATTATCAAAATATGCACCTAATTTCTACCTTTTTGGCTGTTCGACACGATGCGGTATCATTCTCATCGTTGTTGCATGCCCATACCCTAGAAACCTGTACGGTGCGTTATTGGGATATATAGACTAGTGCTATTGAGCGGTACAAATGATAGCGGGATGAGTTGTTAGGGTTGTATGTTAGTATGTGGCGCAGAGCGGTATTGTTGTCATTGCTCGTTTAGCTGATGCGGGGTGCAATGCGGCATGACATCGATCAGGCACTGTCAATCTCACCACGAATAGCAATGCAGAAAAAATGGCCAATCGAGGCATTCTGGGCACGCACTTGCTATGAGTTTTGACGTGTAACAATGACATGAATAGTTTTGTGTTGTGATCTATACTGATTGGATAACTGAGTGTTGCGATCAGGCAACATAACAAGCGCCCAACACATTGCTATGCATTCATATGCAAGGTAATCATCGGTCAATGATAACACTGGTATTCCTTTTGATCGTTATCCGCAATATATGCACGTATATCTTACTTAAGATGATTGGACTGCTCATAATATCAATATGCAAAATTATATTGATGTTAGGAACATCTTTGCATCTGCCGTTAACAATCATTTCAAACGAGGTTGTATATGAATAAACAACAGATTGTTTGTGGCAAAGTAATTGCTGTTATGCTTCTCAATTTAGTAGAGCGTGCCGTCATATAATTCGTTATTTGGTGTGGTCGCTTTGCACTGTATGCAGTCACGTTGACTGTGTTGACTATGTTGTAGTGGACAGTAAAATGATGATTGACAGCAGCATGTTGACGATTGCAGTAATGCAGAAACGTAACATTATAGAGTAACGCCAAGCATTGGGAGCAATATTAACTATCCGATTAATACGTATGAATGCTTAAACGGTTTCAGCAACGGTTATATTGGATGGTGCGGTTATGCGTTCCCAGTCAAAGCAAAGAATGGGTTAGTTTGCTATAATTTATAAATTCCTTCTGACGCCTCAACATTTATCAAGTTAACACCATTAAGAACAATACTTTTCCAACCAAAATAGCCACAATCGCTTTGGATATATTGTAGGTAGATATGCAAAATATATCTCGGATTAACTTGAATAATGCAATAGGCAATACAAAAATAATAAATCACATGCATGCTTACCGATGTCGTGCAAATATCATATAAAATCACTATTAAGTAATACAATGCAAATCAGGGCTTACTTGTTTTGCTGGAGATAGCTTTACAAAGGGC
>CM067358.1:49190612-49200612 GCA_034190875.2 Urechis unicinctus | reverse complement strand
CGGATTGTTGGCCAGCAACATTGAGATCTGCCCACAAACTGGGTTACATGGAGCCTCACCGATTAGCATTCGAAAATTTAATAATAGATAGTAGTAGACAAGAGTACATCAGCGTTGGAAGTACTCAATCAATATTCTACATTGTCATTCAGTGCATATATAGATGATGTCATATTTGATAGCTTAGGCATTGACAGCTCTTGTTTTCTGGTATTCTTCTCTTAATTTCTCCAACGTATTAATTGACTGGCCACAATTTGCAGATAGAAAAAGCGCAAAAACAATATCCCTCGTACCGATATAGCCAACTATACCGGTGATCAATGGATTTAACAGGTAATGTGTGGGAGGTTAACTTTGTAGAGAATTAGTACTTGCGCTTCCGATGCTCCTCGTATTCGTTTAATTTGACGCCTTACAATAGCGAAGTTCCATATCCTCCTTTGAATAGTGGCCGAATACTAACAAATACATAGGACATCTCATGGTGTATTGTAGCTTATTGCGCTCACTTAATGCGCAGTTCGATCCTGATATCATATTAGAAGAGCGAGTGTTTTGAGGGTATGGAGGTCAATATATCAGGCTGAGATCGTATCATGTTTTCGGTTCTCCGTGAAGGCGATCAATTAAAACTATTTAACGCGAGAGGAGTTAATTGGTTTCGCTGAGTTTGCCCAGGTGCAACTGAATATAGGTGGGACGTATTGTTTATAACATCGATGTTTAAAAGGCGGTGGTGACACATGAGTGTGCATACAGTCGATTCTTGAATACCGCTGGCCAATGCATTCATTAGTCATGCTAAGAACCGCAGTATTGAGGATTCCTGAATACCACTAAATACCGTGTGATGCTCACACTTGAGGATTGACCATAGATACAGACGTCTAAACCCATTCAAGCTAGCATCATATCATATTCACAAGCACTAGGATTGTGCCTTGCAGCTGGTTAGCGAGTGTTTCAGAGTCAGTGTAATCCTTATGCTGTAACAAAATATCAAGAAATGAAGCACGTTGCAAGGGATATAAGTATAACCAGTGGCACATGATGATAACGGTTTTATGCGCGTCCTGGCATGTTTTACTTTACTCAAAGATTCAAGTAGAAAGTCTGACTTACATAGCAAAATTTAAACCGGTGGTTTTTGCACAACATTGACTACATTTTAAAAACATGACATCCAAATGCATCTGATCACACAGCTGAGAATAGCTGATATATCACGACATTATATATTCGTTTTCTAGAGTCAACTGTGCTTGGCTGATGTATATATATGTAATTATATATATATATATAGATATATATATATATATATATATATATATATATATATATATATATATATATATATATATATATATATATATATATATATATATATATATATATATATATATATATATATATATATATATATATATATATATATATAAATATATACAAATTTATATATATACATTTATATATATATTTATATATATGTATATATTATATATACGTATATACATGTAGATATAATATGCAGATATGATATATATATATGCATATATATATATATATATATATATATATATATATATATATTATATATATATATATATATATTATATATGTATATATATATATATATAATATACAGAAACAAATATATATAATACATATATATCTATCTATATATATAGATATACATATATATATACATATATATAAATATATATAGATAATATATATATATATAATAATATATAAATATAAAGAGAGAATATAAATATATAGACATAAATATATTTATACTTATATATATATATATAATATAACATATAGATCTAAATATACATATATATATATAAATAAACCCATATATATATATATATATATATATATATATATATAACATATATATAAATGTAATATATATACACATGTGTATATACATGTATATATATATATATATATATATATATATATATATATATATATATATATATATATATATATATATATATATATATAGATATATATATATATATATATATATATATATATATATATATATATATATATATATATATATATAATCAATTACTCCTTCATGGGAGGTCATCCAAACATATAGTGATCAAGGGTGAGTTACTATACAAATATGTCGCGTCTTACATAAATTGGTACCCGTCAAATTATGCACAGGTATTGCTTGTAAGATCAATTATATTCGATTTGCATGGGCTACTGAAATGTATTGTACAGCTCTGTAACATTGTCTACGATTACATGTGTGCAGACTTTGTGAAAACTATTCCCAACATTAATATTGGTGTTCCACAATGTGTCGCAAATACATTTATCATGTATATGTGTCACTCATACTCGATCTTAATAAACAACCGATGGACATGCATATGTCTACTTCGTGATGACGGCTGGTTATAATGATTTAGTTAGCCGTATTCCGTAGACCCCAGTTCACAGAACCACAGTATTGAATGTTTAATAGATGGATTACTAGGGCCAACACCATGACTTTGTGGGAGGTAAATATAAAGAACTCTACATGAATGGGTGTCTGGTGATGACCTTACATTGTATAAACTGCACTGTCAGTATCTTTATTGATACATCTCGCATTAACAGTGCACACTTAGGAAGTATTATAATCGGCGTTTAAATAACTGTTTGATTTTAAATACCATTAATTATGTTTCGTGATGGAACAGCTTTATTTACTCTGTCTTGTACTTGCTTGAAATTCCTAAACAAAATGCATATATATAAACTATTTGACACACAACGACTGAGTTAATTGTCCTTCCGATAGCCGGTGTCTCGATAAATGTTACCTAAAAAGCTTAATAAAACTATTTAGCTTAAGCAGGATGGTATCATTTTATTAAAGCGAATAATGGAAGATTCACGATGGGTATTGCGTTACTATGTATCATCATTCGTTGTCTATTCATTTTACTGCAAGGAGCAGCTGGTCGACGTGTGATAAAATCATTTATGAGAGGAGATTGGTTTTACATCCACAGGCACTAATTAATAGGCTGTATCGGCGCCTATCTGTCTCATTGTTTGCATCCTATGTTGTCTATACGATTAGTGTCGACCCAGATGTTAATCACAAGTAGACAATAGATAGACGGCCTGCTTTGCAAAAGTCAATAGCAAACGAGAAATGCACAAGTGGTGAGGAATAGACGTGTGCAGTATAATACTGGTTTAGGGTTGATAGCAATTATCATATAAGACAGCCAATGTGTGACATACAATAAAATGATTAGTTTCCTCTTTATGAGCAGCGATTAAGCGTATTGAATGCATTTATCAATACAGCGTTAGAACTTTGCGGTGGACGTTTATTTGCATAAGCTGACATCTTACCTGAATGTCTGATGTGTTGTATTCTTTCGGATTTACCTGATTTACCTGTATGTTACACAGACAAATGCAAGCTTTTAGCGGGCAAAGATGGTACATCCTCCATTGAATGTAGTTTAGAAATGAATTGAAAGCATTGTTTAAATGTCCGCATATGAACATGCGGTATATTTGGCAGTACAACCATTTGCAGGACGGGACTGGTGCATAATTTTTAAACGAAAATAGAAGTAGCCGGTCTCGATATAAATGGAGGTGCACTTTGAAAGCCAAGAGCGGCAGCAAAATAGCATCCATTTATTGAGTCGTTTGTTGCGGTGTAACATCTTAATGAAAGGACATGCAATTCGGGAATAGGGTGATTTCCAACTGAATGTTCTCTCGAGGCTGCATTTTAGTGATAGGGTAATCGTCCATGCTAGCAGTCTTGAGGCAAACCTTAGCGACACTCACGCGGACTAATATTCATTCTCAAGGATAATTACACTGTAAACTTCAAATAATTACGGCAGGCCTGATAGTAACACTGTGTCCTGATTTGCTAATGTAATTTTGTATTTTAAATGGTTTGAGGCAATTTATTTATTTATGAAGGGCGTTTTGCAAACTCCAAATGAGACTCACTTATACTCCAACAGAGACTCACTCACTTCGACTCCAAGAAAACCACTTTTACCTCGTTTTCTGTTTGTTTCTGGATTATATTGAAAATAAACCAACCTTAGTTCAAGACGGAGTCCTTCGTTTACCTGTGCACTCATAAGCCGTGTTGGTAAATCAGAAGTGAAAAGGAACACGCAATAAAAGAACAAATAATAATACATAAGCCTTACCCTATTGCGTGATAGTCACTGCCGTTTCGGACATTTAAGAGCGGCTATTACTTTTCCAAGGATTCTTACCAATTGAACGGGAGCCAGGTGCAAAATGATAGGCACGTCTTTAAAGCTAAACAACAACAGAACTCTTTGGCAACAAGTGCCGTATAGCCCTGTTTAATCGCATTCGTGGGTTAAAATATACCGAAACATCTCAATTAAATGCTGCAAATGCATCATATTTGCATTTTAACATCGTATAGCAAAGCCTCGTAAAAGCGTTGGGTCGAGGCTTTGCAGCAATTAACTGTTGATCTTACACCCTTGCAAAACCAAAAAGATTTGTGAAAAGGGCTATCACAGGTTGACGGCGGCGGCCTTAAAGATTTGAAATAATAAAAGCTCCCTTTCATGCAAATAATGTTATGTGGATAATATTCCCTGGCACCCGTAAGATAAATATAAAGTCTCGTTATGATGCGATTGACGTTCAAATTAGTAATACAATCTTTAAAGGGATCAATTAAGGGATCGTGTCATTAAACCATCGTAAGAGTCACATAGCAAGTTTCAAAACGGATTTTTCTAATAATCTCTGCACTACTAAAAATATGTACGAGTGCGAGAGATTGGGACAACTTTTAGTCTAGGACCAACAGTAGTCTGATATAATAGAACTATCATAAGTTAGAATGTTTCCGAGTCATTTGAATAACACAACAGTCCATTATGGCACCTCATAATCACGCGATTCTTGTTGGCGGGTGTGTTTAAACCCTCTCAAAATATATGCCCTAAACATCTGTTCAAAGATGCGTTCAACTCTGCCCAATACTCGCTAAATCGCGGGTTCCCATTTGTTGCAAGTCGGACTGAGACTCAAAAACATTTGGTCTGCATATTAATTACGTGCAACTTATTCGAGCAATCGGAATCCTTATCGTAGTGACATTCATAATGACTTGTTGGCAGCAGCAATATATTCCACATGTAGCAGTCGACAATATACCTTACAATGCATTGATAATGTATCGATAAACCGACAATTAGTATAACGACCTCGGTACCGTAGATCATTCTAAAATTGCATAAACTGTATACAGGACAGATCGGTCCTTGCACTTGTGGAAGTGGCAGTCATCAAAGGGGAACAGCTTTTTATATGGAGTTGCTGTAAACTGATGTTATCATGTACCCAGTTAACCCCTTAGATGAGATTGCCGCGGTATGGAACGGTCTCTTGTAGCTTTTATATGTAGCAATATTATACCATAGTAGCACTAGAATGTCGAATACGCTACACTTTCTATGATCATGAAAAGTGTGCGATGCACATTAATAAATTAACAGGCGGAACGTGCTGTTAGGAGAAATGGTGTTTGAGGCACGCGTATTGTTGTGGTCAGTCCTTGGCACGTGGCCAAGGCAGATAAGTATAAAAGAACAGCCTTTCTCAACCTCGACACTCGGGTGTAGTCAACAAAGTTGTTTTTATTCGTCGAAAACGTGGTACCCGAGTGGAAATCTTGCGATTAGATCATTAGCACATAGCTCTTTTAAACCAGGTGGAGCTTGCGCTCCCTCTTGGTTCTCGAAGTAGGCAAATTCTACGTAGAAAATGCGATGATAAGAACTTACCTTCAGGATGTCAACTTGATTTAACAAGCCCAATTTAATAAGCAATCAGTATTAGGCATCGCAGTAGAGTCTCAGGTATCGCAGCAACTTGTAAATATGCATAATTGTCTCAAATGTGCGAGGCGATTAACTTTTCTGACTAAATTTCAATATGGCGGCGAGATTGCGCAACGTAAGTCAGACGGAAACGGACTTGTTATGATGATGAATAAAGGAGAGGAAAATGCAGCTAGGTCGGAAAGTTATAAGGTATAAATCTAGAATAAACTGACTTACCTGTGAAATATATTATCAAGCAGATGATGGTATGATATAAACTTAGCAAATTCCATGCGGTCGTTTACGACAACGTCATGCAAGAGACCGTTTGTTGACAACCACCAGAATTCGGAGTGGAATATCGCCGAAAAGTTATAAATTAATCGAATATCGAGTGTTCTCCCGGATATTGGTAAAAAAAACCCTCAGCAATTGAATTCAGTCAATACTCTCACTGTTGGTGGCTTTAAATTCTTTTCAGTACGTATTTTTATCGTGATAGATTAAGCATGTTTGTCAATCTACCGATAAACGGAGGGTTTTCCCGATCGACTGTAGGTCTGTTGGGCCATTAGCACAAGACGGAGAATACCATTGTTCCGTGGAACTCGTAATCTTTGAAAAGATTAAAAAGCCTTCTGCAAATATAAATCAAGGCAGACATGGACAGCGGGTATCTTTTCATAGCGTCAGTTTGAACAAAAATTAAAACGCAGCATAACTGCGACAAACGGATTTGCGTCATTGGTTTATGCTTATTGTGGCGCGTTTTTCTAATAATTAATGTTTCTGTAGAAAGCTATGGTGGGGCCAAATGACGCCGTAAATTACTCAATAAATGCACTGAATACTACTCTCATTACAGCCTAAGGTGGCAAGAAAGTAAACGACTTATCGACGCGAGGTATCAACCACTACTTGAGATATGTGCCAGTAATTAGGAGTTACAAATGTATCTGACATAAAGTTAGTCTGAGAAGGTTAACAATACTTCCTCATCCAATCACTGAGTATATATTTCGATGATGAATTAATAAGCAATCAACATGAAAATGAGTTTCTTTAAATAGTTAGAATGTGTAACCGGAGACAATTCAAGACGAATCTGCCAAGGGGATATTTGCAAAGTTAAGTGGAGTGCTTTTAATAGTATTTCGATGTAGGATATAACTTTGTGGGCGAGGTTACTTTTCATTTATTAGCAGAAATGACTTACTTTATTTACAAGCAGTAGTCAGTTAACGTAGAAAGTACTTAAACAGAAACCTCAGTTGTTGCCCTTTGGCACTGAAAGCTGATGGTGAGCTTAACATATGTTAAATTTGGTAGTTCAGCCACTGCGTGATAATATTTACGGGAATAATTATCGTCGTGGCTGGTGTTTTAAATTAGCTGATAAGCTTAGAATTAACAACTGCACAAAATATGCAGATATCAAGAATATTAAAGCAACATAACTTGCTCCAATATAGTACACTGAGCAGGCGTTAGATAGCTGATGTGGCGGATGTAGATTATCTTTTAGATTGGTTTGTATAGGCGCTGCCAATGATCCTCGTATCTTTTCAGTTTGATGCCTTATAGTTTGGAAAATGACTACATTATAGAAGCCATAATCCCTTTTGAATAGCGTATCTTAGCTCTATTGGTGATTAGTGCTGATTTACTTGATTGTATCGAGATTAAGAATGATTAAAGGTTCTTGTCCGAGTATCGTAAATTGACAATGCAACCCAACACACCATAGTGCTTAATATTTCATTTTGCTTGCTCTGAGCCAATAATCCATTCATGATATCATATGAGAAAGCGAGAAAGGTGTACGAATATCGATCTATGTCCTTTGCTGACAGGAAAGCAAGTGGTTTGTTTCTACTTTGAAGGGATTCATTGACACTATCCATCACAACAGCGAAAATAGGTTTAGCTGGGTTTGCCCAGGCACTAGAAAGTCTTGGTGAATGTAGGAGTGACATGTTGCTTTCAGCATTGAAGATTAAAAGGCTATGGTGACATATGGGTGCGATTACAGCAGGGATTGATATTTTTCACAGTCACACAAAGAACGGCAGTCATGATAATTGCTTTATACCACAAAAGACCATAACCTGACGTGCTGCCAACCCTGGGAACTTAAGAGGCTTGACTGTTAATACAAACATGTCATCATGGATAGCATCAGGCCACGTGAAAATAACTCTGTGTATTCAAACATGGTATGTCGCTGGAATGTGATTAAAGATTCTTTCAAACATGTCGTTCAATTCTACACATTTTGTATGCTGAATATTCAATGTATCATTTATTATATGATCTTTGTATTTTGTCGTTAGTCTTTGTTGGTAGATCTTTGTGCGTGAGATATGATAACCTTATTAACAATGCCTTAACATACGTGTTTGTTTGATCGATGAACGTCCAAGTTTGGATACTTCGAGCAATGCATCCTATATCATTTTTTGAATATGTTAGTACGATTTGCAAACACAAATAATAGCCACCTAAAAGGCGCGAAATTGTGAATTCACGCAAACATACGGCACAAATATAATTCCTTCAAAAGCGATTTCAGTTTCCAGTTGTTGCTGTTATGTTTTCTGTCGTGATCATGCTACTCCCTGTAAAGTGTTAACAAACTAACATTCAGTTTGTTAGGAGAGACTCTCTTGTTTTCAGCGAGATACGTTTGACGCATCATAGCAAATCAATGAGTACTTTGTAGATGTTCTGCAATTAAGTCCACAAATCCGAGCGGTCACTAAAATGGCGACTATTACAATATTGAAAAATAAATAACCAAAGTTCAACCCTATGTAAAGCGTAAAAACCCGAATACCAAGCTTGTTAGGAGCGACTACTTTGTTCGCCACGAGATACGTAGGACGTATCAAATCAAATCCATTCGTAAAATGTCGACTTTTTTGCAATTAAGTCCAGTCATTGTTTTCTTGGTTCTTGTAGCTTGTTTATAACATTTAAACTGCATATAGTGGAATAAGTAACTCATGTACACCCTTGTTAAATAGGCAATACCACTATGCAGCAAGGCGTGGACCTGTGGCTGCTACGACCGTAATATAGACTACACTGTGATCATACGGAGCGGAAAACACCTAAGTTTGCGATAACAACCCTCATCATAATTGATGCATGTAACCCGTTTGAAGTGTATAGCTTGCGACAAAATCGCCGAATAAGTATCTATTAACTGTTATTATGAACTGTGATAGCCCATAAAATGGCAGTTATTTCCGTTTGCGTTTCCACAGTGGACGCTAGTACGGAGATTGCGTATGTGGGACCAACAGCATCAAGTGTTTTCTTGCGTGGTGATCAAAAGATTACCCAAAACGATCGGTACTGTATATGTGTATATATATATGCATATATATGTATATATATATGTATATATGTATATATATATAAATATATATATATATATATATATATATTTTATGTATCTATATATGTATATATATATGTATATGTATATATATCTTATATATACTTGTATATTATATATATGTATATATATTTATATATATATATATATATATATATATATATATATATATATTTACATATATATATCTATATATATATATATGTTTATATATATGTATGTATATATATTTATAAATATATTTATATATATGTATGTATATATATTTATAAATATATTTATATATATATATATATATATATATATATATATATATATATATATATATATCTATATTTATATATAAATTCTTTAATCAATATACCCCGGCCTGCCTATGTCATCGCTGGTTTATTATTTTGCACGGCCAGACGTGATTAGCTGTTACCCAATATGTATGGCTTTCGGCACGCCTAATTGATGAAGACGTCGCCATGGGTCGCAAAATAAAGTAAGCTATTATCGGGGATAATTCTTTGATCTTGCGATACAGTTTTGTTCATGGCTATTATCTGCAAATTGTGACGAAAATAGATTATTTCTATCAAAGTAACGGGAGAGAATATGGTGAGTCGTCCATATGCTAATTAGATAAGACACGGCCGTTGCACTAAAATGCAATCTTCAAAATATTATGCTAATAAATCAAGCCTACGGCCAAAACAAACAATCCACA